>JBCNJP010000007.1:111866784-111976757 GCA_039602395.1 Deinandra increscens subsp. villosa | reverse complement strand
CCAATGTTCGTAAGGTAACTATACTTGTTTTTGCAAATGCGTTGATGACAGAAATACCCTCCTTAGATGGGCCTGCAATCTTCTGGTACTTTGAATCTTGCAGATTATGCAGTCGATTGGATTCTTGGGCCCTGCTTTCTTTCTTACTCAGCTGAGCCGTGTCAAGACGCCTGCTATGGCGGTACTTTGTATGGCTTGCAGTCAGGTTTAACTTAACATAACCATTCTTTTTAGGTTTTCAATGTTGAATTCTTGGTGATAATGTGTGTATGTGGTGTTTTTTTTTGGCGAGGTAGGGTTTAAGACCGTTTTATGACCCGTGCCTCATAGTTAACTAAATACTAAATAGCAATCATATATGTGATCGACAGCGCCCAATTAAGATATTTTGCCTACTTTTTAAAAATTAGTACACGCTAAGTAAAATCATCAGATCAGCAAATAATTTGCAATAAATATAATGTATTCATAGGCTAACCAAGTATTACTTAATTTGGTTTCATTTATGTCAACTTCAACAAAAAACTTGTGGGAAAGTTTTAAAAAGGCAAAGATGGCCATGACGCTAAAGCTCGTCACTTCTAGAGTTGTAACATGACTAAAATAACCTTGAAGATAATTGCTTTCAGTAGACAACAGTTACATTCCTACGATTTTGTCCATTTCGTTTACAGGGATCTGATGCATTCTCACAGTCTGGCCTCTACTCCAATCACCAAGACATTGGACCCCGTTACGCGGTTTGTACATTTTGATTCATTATTTCTTTTTGGTATACAATCATCCCTTTTCTTGAAGCTAAAAGAAATATTTATTATTTTTAAACTTTCTACATCAGGGAGTGTTGTTAGGGCTGTCAAACACAGCCGGAGTCCTTGCTGGAGTCTTTGGTACAGCTGCAACCGGTTATATACTTCAGAATGGTGATTTTATGAAGTTTCAATTTTTTTTTTTTTTGCTGATTACAGAAAAATAAACATCAATAGAGATTAACATCAACAAATATTTTGCAGGATCTTGGGATGATGTGTTCAAAGTGGCTGTTATCTTGTACATCATTGGAACTCTTGTTTGGAACATCTTTTCCACCGGTGAGAAAATTCTCGACTGAATCACATTGGATAAAATAAGTTCAAAAAATAGATATAAACTAAAAGGTAGAGCAGTTCTTGCCTCTTGCTCAAACAAACGGGCTCTAGCCCAAGGCCAAACGGGCTGCTATGTGTATGGTGGGTCGAGTCAAGTGTTGACTTGAGGCCATAGCTGCCGACTGGTTTCCGCCATTAGTTTATCTTTCGTCTTCAAAAGGATTATTTATAAATCTTCGAATTTCTCTGTTTTTAGTTTTATTTCGTTCACAGATTACATGTTGCCTTGTATAATGTTGAGACAATAAATGTCTTGCTTTGAATGCAATATATCTTGTTCTATGTCACAAATTTCCTGAAACTAGTACATAAGTTGCACCCAGGGCATCTCCAATAGGGGCCACACCAACGAAGCCTCGCCACACATGCCCGCAGTTTGCCCCATGAACGTGGACCGCTATACCCTTTCCCTCTCATGGTCTCTATTTGTGGCTTTTTTTTGGAATTCTCACAAAGGAGCCATACATGACTTTACTTCATTTGATAGTATCTATTCTTTGTTAGTTTTAGTAACAAAGTCTTTTTGATAGCCAAATGAAACTCAAAATTTGAAGTTTGATGTTTGTTTCATCATAAATAAATTTTATAAACTGTTAAAAATGCATTTAGGGGTTTAGGTGTAACACACAATTTTGTATAATTTATGGTTAAAAAGATAAAAGCTTATTCGTTATATTCTGGTGATAAGTGAGGATGGGCGATGTGATGCGGTATCCCATCGGCATCGGCGATCCGATGGTGTAACAACGCAAATCATTTTTACTATTTCGTTAACGATTCTTTAACTTGAAAAGTGGTCCCAGAAAATTTCGTTCGAGTTTAGCGGTTTGTAACATCAACACTTGCATAGGAAACCATTTACAAAACCAAGTGAGTGATAAATACAAGTTAATACTAGTTCGATTATCTTCAAAAATGGCTACGTTAAGCCATGATCATCAAAAGAGGTGGCAATTCGAGTGTTCGGTTCGTCTTGAGCTCGAGGAAATCCGCGGCTACATAGTACTTTTACCTGCGTGCAATTACACTTCATTAGTAATAATCGTTAACGTAAGTTGGAACGACGTTTAAGCTTTAAAACGGAGGCAAAACTTCAAAATTTAGGCCGCACCACCGTAAGCTACGCTGGCCACCGTAGCTTACGGTGGCTACAGCTTAGCCTACGGTGGCCAGAAGCTGGGCTACGGTGGGCGCCAGGCTGCAGGGCCACCGTAGCTTACGGTGCCACCGTAAGCTACGGTGGTACCTGTATCTTGGTACCCCGTTTTTGGTTCCTTTTCCACTTATTCGTTCCGGGTTCGTTTCCCACCAATTCCCATGTTACCAACACATAAATTTAGCTCCATAAACTCGTTAGAACTCTTAGAGTTGGACATGGACCAAATACCCATCGTTACCTTGCTTTCACCTCACCCGTTGACCCGTTAAGAGCCAACCCATGTCACCAACCTACCCAAGGTTACTAATGTACCCGACGTTGGGCTTTTAATGATTGGCATGATCATAGTGTTTCAGATTGCAACATGACTCTTACCTTTAATGCAACATAAATTTCATTAGTCCCTAGAGAGCCTTCCCAATATAACAATACATGTCACCCATGTAAGAGTACCAAAACACCAATTAAAATTTAACATCAATCATATGTGTGTAGTCATCCTTGCCATCCACCAAGGACTCGATTAGCCCTTGAGGCACCTTCGGATCCATTATCCGAAGCTAAGGCATGCGGTGTGTAGACAAGTCAACCCAATTTGGTTGATTGAGCCACATCCTTCACTCCATGAGAGAATCCATTTATTCCCTCATGAGGTGAGGATGTACTCTATTCTACCCACTAGGGTCACTAGCCAATAGTAAGCTATTTATTCTTGTTACTTACTAGTATAACGACCAAGATGTACGTTACCTCGATTGCTTGAAGATCCACTACCGTTAGCGTGTGCTTGGTTACTCTCCTTCGAAGCCTTGATTGCCTATAAGGTCAATAGCTCAGTCAAGACCCATAGCCATGATGTCAAGCAATTTTACATGACCATGGCATCAATTATAAGACATCGCCCAATCATAGTGTCAAGTCAACAAGTTTCATATACACAACACAATCACCATGTAGGGAGCTCAATTGACACCAAGTTCACCATTCGTTCAGCACTCAACTTCCCAACGGTTCATAACCATTCACTATGATAGCATTTTACTCGCATTTGATCACCGGATTATGATCAACTATGCAACAATGATCATTTCCTAGCCACAATTCATGGACAATTTACTCAGCCATAACTTCAAGTAGATCGTCACACAGGCATTTCATCAAACACATGGCAGTGCATTGTCTATGCTAACTAGTCCTTCAACTTGGTTCTTCAGGCCCTTGCTAATCACCAATCTCACCACGGTTGGGTGAGATCTCACCACGAACCCAACATCACATGTATCATACATCACAATGACCAACCAGGACAATTCAGCATAGGTCCACCCAATTTAGAACTCATTGTCTAAGAATCATCCAAGTTGGGTTAGTCACACATTGTGGGTTTCAATTACACAAGTTTAAGTGGCCAACCTCACCCAAATTCATGAGATCTACATAGATTATCTAGGGTACATAGATCACATCCTCAACATGCTTAGCGTATAACAAGCATTACACCATCAAATTCACAGATTCACACAAGGATTCACAAGTTCGACCCACACACATGCATCGAAGTAGGAGTTTCACTTACTTGATGCTAAATAGATGGTAGGATTCAAGGATTTCTCTTCCTAATCCACACACATGCATAGAAATCGCAGGTTGCAAGAGGAGGAGGGCCAGATTTCGAGTTTTAAGGGTGTGGGGAGCGCTTGGGTTCGACCAACAGGAGGAGAATGTCGATCTCCTCTTGTTTCCAGCCCTTTTCTCTAGACTCAATTTGCCCAAGTTACAACTTTAGTCCCTCCTCTTCTCATTCTTTTCAATTATTAACATAAAATGACTAATTTCACATGTAACCCTCACATTATAACTTATTTATGCAAGGTTCTAACAAATATAGGTTTTCTATTAAACCCCAAGTTAAGTTTACACAAGATTTTAATGGAAATTCACAAATCACGGAATTCGGGTTGTTACAACTCCACCCCCCTTAAAGGGGTTTCGTCCCCGAAACAGTCACATACCGAATAAGTGGGGATAGTAGCGTTGCATCTCTTCCTCGGACTCCCAAGTTAGATCCGATCCTTTCCTATGCTCCCATTGAACCTTCACTTGGTTCACCTCTTTGTTTCTCAGCCGCTTAACCTTACGATCAAGGATCGCAATAGGCCTCTCGACATAGTTAAGCTTATCATCAATCACTAAATCATCGAGTGGCACATAGGCGCTCTCGTCGGCAAGACACTTCCTCAAATAGGACACGTGGAACGTATTGTGAATGCCGCTTAGCTCCTCCGGCAATTCCAGTTGATAAGCCACCTTGCCCACACGCGCAAGGATTTTGAAAGGTCCAATGAATCGAGGACTTAGCTTGCCTCGTTTTCTAAACCGAATCACACCTTTCCACGGGGAGACCTTTAACATAACATAGTCTCCCTCTTGGAACTCTATTGGCCTTCTTCTCTTGTCCGCATAAGATTTTTGTCTATCTTGAGCGGCTTTTAATCGTGCCCTCACGATGTCGATCTTGGCCGACGTTTCCCGAACCACCTCGCGGCTACTTAGCTCGCGTTGGCCCACTTCACCCCAACATACGGGTGTTCTACACTTTCTACCATACAACATCTCGAACGGAGGCATCCCAATACTCGAGTGATAGCTATTATTGTAGGCAAATTCTACGAGTGGCAAGTGTCGGTCCCAATTTCCCCCGAAATCAATAACACATGCCCGCAGCATGTCTTCCAACGTTTGTATGGTCCTCTCGCTTTGGCCGTCGGTTTGGGGGTGATATGCTGTACTGAGGTGTAATCTAGAACCCATTTCCTCCTGGAACCCTTGCCAAAATTCCGACGTGAACCGGGTGTCCCGGTCCGATACTATGGAAACCGGTACCCCGTGGCGAGACACAATTTCGTCAATATAAATATCGGCCAGTTTCTCCGATGAGGTCTTCTCTCGAATAGGGAGAAAGTGTGCACTTTTGGTCAGCCGGTCCACAATCACCCAAATAGCGTCGTGGTTTCTAGCCGTTCTTGGCAGCTTGGTTACCAAGTCCATAGTCACATGTTCCCATTTCCACACGGGAATTTCCAAGGGTTGCAACTTCCCGTATGGTCTTTGGTGCTCCGCCTTGACTTGTAGACAAGTCAAGCATCTCTCGACGTACTTGACTATGTCACGTTTCATCCCGGGCCACCAATAATTGGCCTTTAAATCGTTATACATCTTTGTTGCCCCCGGGTGTACCGTGTACCGAGACTTATGGGCCTCGTCTAATAACATATTCCTCACGTCACATGAGTTGGGAACCCAAATTCGCCCAAAGCGGGTCTTTATTCCACTTTCTTCATCCACTAGATCTTTTACTTGGCCCACAATCCGCTCTTTCTTCCAGTTTTCTTCTTTGACTGCTTCAATTTGGGCCTCCTTGATCCGTGCTATCAAGTTAGAGGTCACCACAAGTTGCATAGATCTCACTTTAATGGGCGCATAGTCCCCCTTTCGGCTTAGGGCATCGGCTACCACGTTAGCCTTGCCCGGGTGATAGTGAATCTCGCAGTCATAGTCCTTGATCGTCTCAAGCCATCTTCGTTGCCTCATGTTCAAGTCCTTTTGGTCGAAGAAGTACTTGAGGCTTTTGTGATCAGTGAAGATAGTGCATTTGGCCCCATACAAATAATGTCGCCAAATCTTCAAGGCAAACACTACCGCCGCCAACTCTAGGTCATGCGTAGGGTAGTTTTGCTCGTGCACCTTTAGTTGCCGAGATGCATACGCGATCACCTTGCCTCGTTGCATCAACACACAACCGAGGCCAACTTGCGACGCGTCTGAATAAACCACTAGGTCTTCGTTGCCCTCGGGCAAGGTTAAAACCGGGGCTTGGGTTAGCTTCTGTTTGAGGCTTCGAAATGCCTCCTCTTGCTCGGTACCCCATACAAACTTGGTTTCTTTCTTAGTCAGCTTCGTTAAGGGTAAGGCTATTTTCGAGAAATCTTGGATAAATCTCCGGTAGTAGCCTGCTAGCCCGAGGAAACTCCTAACCTCGGTGGGAGTCTTAGGAGCTTCCCATAAGGTTACCGCTTCAACTTTAGCCGGATCCACCTTAATCCCCTCGGAACCAATTACATGGCCCAAAAACTGCACTTCTCTTAGCCAAAATGCACATTTGGAGAACTTGGCATACAACTTTTCCACCCTTAGTCTCTCAAGTATCTCCCGTAAATGCTTGGCATGCTCGGCCTCGCTTCGAGAGTAGATCAAAATGTCGTCAATGAAGACTATCACCGATTTGTCTAACATGGGTTTGCACACACGGTTCATTAAATCCATGAAAGCCGCCGGTGCATTTGTCAACCCAAAGGACATCACACAGAATTCGTAGTGCCCATAGCGAGTTCTAAAGGCCGTCTTGGGGATGTCCTCTTCTTTCACTTTAAGCTGATGGTACCCCGACCGCAAGTCGATCTTGGAGAACCACTTAGCCCCTTGTAGCTGATCGAATAGGTCGTCAATCCGGGGCAATGGATATCGATTTTTCACCGTGAGTTTGTTTAACTCCCGATAATCGATGCACATCCGCATACTTCCATCTTTCTTCTTTACAAATAGAACCGGGGCTCCCCATGGTGAGATACTCGGCCTAATAAACCCCTTGTCCAGCAACTCTTGGATTTGGGTATTGAGTTCTTGCAACTCTGGGGGGGCTAACCGATATGGTGCCCGTGCTACCGGCTTGGCATTCGGAATAAGGTCAATTCTGAATTCCACATCTCTATCTGGAGGCATACCCGGCAAGTCTTCCGGGAACACATCTTTGAATTCTTGGACTACCGGTAACTCATCTATTACTGGTCCTTGTACTCTCGTGTCGGTCACCGTAGCTAAAAAGGCTTGGCATCCCTTTTTTATATACTTTCTCGCTTTGTGCATAGAGCATATTAGGGGAGTTCCGCTTTTGTCACCCAGTATGGTGACTTTGTCCCCCTCGGGTGACATGAGTTCAATTGTCTTGTGATCACATATCACCCTCGCATGGTGGCGGGATAGCCAATCCATTCCTACCACCACCTTGAACTCTCTCATAGCCATAGGGATGAGATCAATGGAGTATTCCTCCCCGTTGATGGTGATCGTGCATCCCCGACATACATCATAAACAAGTATAGATTTATCGTTAGCAACTTCTACTTCTAAAGGTACATGCAACTTTTCAATCACAAATGAAGGGTGCTTAATAAAATCAAATGAGACAAATGACCTATTAGCACCCGTATCAAATAACACGCGTGCAGGCAACGAATTAATTAGAAAAGTACCTGACACGACGTTGGGGTCAATCTTGGCCTCGTCGGCCGTTAGTTGGAATGCCCTTCCGGTGGCCCGCGGGATTTCAGTTTTTCCCCCACTCCTTGACCCTTCACCCATCAATTTTGGGCAATTCGACTTCTTATGACCCGTCTGATAGCAGTTGAAGCATCTAACTACTTCAGAGGGGCAATTGGAGACAAGGTGGCCCTTTTTGCCACAATTCAAACATGGTCGATCTTTGAAGAGGCACTCGCCCGGATGCCCCCTCCCACAAATCTTGCATTTGGAGTTTCCCCCCTTGAACTCTTTCTTTTTAGGAGATTCTCCCATTTTCTGCTTCTTTGGAGGGTTTGACTGTGCCTCATTAGGCCCTCTCCTTTCACGGACTTCTTCTTGTCGAAGGACATCAAGTTCTCGAGCCCTTGCAGCGTTAATCATTTCTTCCACCGTATTGAAGCTCGATAAGGGCACGAAGTCCTTAATCTTGGGCTTTAGCATGTTCCTATAGAAGAACATCCTTGCCCCTTCGGTAGGTAACACGTCTGCACAAAATCTGACCCGATCAAGGTAGATCCCCGTGATTTGATCCACCGTTTGGTCATCGGTCTGCTCCAATTTGAGAAACTCCTGCTTGAGTTTGTTCACCATTGCCTTCGGGCAATGATGTTCAGTAAAGATTTCTTTGAATTCGGGCCACGTTAGTGCATTAATTGCAACGTCCCCTTTTTCTTGGGCCTTTGCATCCCACCAATCTTTTGCCCGGTCTCGAAGTAGACCCGTGGCATAACTCACTTGATCATCTTCTTCACAATGGGTCCGGCGGAATACACCCTCCACGTTGGTGATCCACCGATGGCAAGCAATAGGATCCACCTCACCCGAATAGTGAGGAGGTTTGCAAGCCATGAATTTGTTAAAAGAACAACGTTTCTTCGTCTTTTCCGGTTCCCTTCGATTTAGAAGAACCTCCTTTAGCTCATCGAACTTTTCATTCATGGTTTTAAGAAGATCTTCTTGGATCTTGTGCACATATTCCGGGAGGGCGGCATCAATAGCCTTCCCGACTTCTTCAGCAATTCGGGCCCTTAGGGCCTCCTCTCTCTGTTCCTCAGTCAAGCCGTCCCCAACTTGGTTCGTCATGACACTACAGAGTTTAATTCAACCAGTTAGTTCACATATCAATTTCCCCTTGCCTAGAGCAGGGTTATCATGGACTCCCCTCGGCAAATTCCAAGGGTGTCACTCATAAGGTCATGGGTTTATAGCAATTTACATAACCCATCTTAAACTATTTATGCGTCTCCCGCATCTTTGGTTCCGGTGCAATTCACCATCCCTTACGTGATCTGAAGTTACCAAGTTGTGCATCAACTATGCACCCTTAGTTACCTTCCATATCACACACACTAGAACTATAATCATACATCTATTTAGCGATTTAACACGTACCCGGATCTCCGCGGAAGCTCGAACCGAACACTTAGCCATTATCTCGAGCACGGGTTTGAGTTCAAGAGTCGAATTACGCTCGAATCCCTCAAACCTCGGCTCTGATACCAACTTGTAACAACGCAAATCATTTTTACTATTTCGTTAACGATTCTTTAACTTGAAAAGTGGTCCCAGAAAATTTCGTTCGAGTTTAGCGGTTTGTAACATCAACACTTGCATAGGAAACCATTTACAAAACCAAGTGAGTGATAAATACAAGTTAATACTAGTTCGATTATCTTCAAAAATGGCTACGTTAAGCCATGATCATCAAAAGAGGTGGCAATTCGAGTGTTCGGTTCGTCTTGAGCTCGAGGAAATCCGCGGCTACATAGTACTTTTACCTGCGTGCAATTACACTTCATTAGTAATAATCGTTAACGTAAGTTGGAACGACGTTTAAGCTTTAAAACGGAGGCAAAACTTCAAAATTTAGGCCGCACCACCGTAAGCTACGCTGGCCACCGTAGCTTACGGTGGCTACAGCTTAGCCTACGGTGGCCAGAAGCTGGGCTACGGTGGGCGCCAGGCTGCAGGGCCACCGTAGCTTACGGTGCCACCGTAAGCTACGGTGGTACCTGTATCTTGGTACCCCGTTTTTGGTTCCTTTTCCACTTATTCGTTCCGGGTTCGTTTCCCACCAATTCCCATGTTACCAACACATAAATTTAGCTCCATAAACTCGTTAGAACTCTTAGAGTTGGACATGGACCAAATACCCATCGTTACCTTGCTTTCACCTCACCCGTTGACCCGTTAAGAGCCAACCCATGTCACCAACCTACCCAAGGTTACTAATGTACCCGACGTTGGGCTTTTAATGATTGGCATGATCATAGTGTTTCAGATTGCAACATGACTCTTACCTTTAATGCAACATAAATTTCATTAGTCCCTAGAGAGCCTTCCCAATATAACAATACATGTCACCCATGTAAGAGTACCAAAACACCAATTAAAATTTAACATCAATCATATGTGTGTAGTCATCCTTGCCATCCACCAAGGACTCGATTAGCCCTTGAGGCACCTTCGGATCCATTATCCGAAGCTAAGGCATGCGGTGTGTAGACAAGTCAACCCAATTTGGTTGATTGAGCCACATCCTTCACTCCATGAGAGAATCCATTTATTCCCTCATGAGGTGAGGATGTACTCTATTCTACCCACTAGGGTCACTAGCCAATAGTAAGCTATTTATTCTTGTTACTTACTAGTATAACGACCAAGATGTACGTTACCTCGATTGCTTGACGATCCACTACCGTTAGCGTGTGCTTGGTTACCTCCCTTCGAAGCCTTGATTGCCTATATTATCATTAGCTCAGTCAAGACCCATAGCCATAACAAGAATGTTTAGCAATCACATGGCATCAATTCATAAGATATCACGCCAATCATAGTGTCAGTCAATAAGTTTCATATACACAATACTATCATCATGTAGAGACCTCAATTAACACCAAGTTCACCATTCGTTCAGCACTCAACTTACCAACATTTCATAATTATTTACTATTATAGCATTTTACTCGTATTTGATCACGGGATCATTGATCAACTATGCAACTTTTATGATTTCCTAGCCACAATTCACGGACAATTTACTCAGCTTATAGCTTCAAGTAGATCTTCACACAGGCATTTCATCAAACACATGGTAGTGCATTGTCTATGTTAATTAGTCCTCAACTTGGTTCTTCATGTTCTGCTAATCACCAATCTCACCTCTATTAAGTGAGCTCATTACAAGTCCAACATCACATGTATTATACACACAATGTTCAACCAGGACAATTCAGCATAGGTACACACAATTTAGACTCAATTGTCTATGAACCCCCAAGTTGGGTTTTTCGCAAATTATGGGCTTCAGTCACACAAGTTTGAGTGGCCAACCTCACCCAAATTCATGAGATCTACATAGATTATCTAGGGTACAAGAAATCAATCCTCACATCTTAGCAATCAGTATAACAAGCATTACCCTTACAGATTTCATGATTCACACAAGGATTCACAAGTTCACTACACATGCATCTAAGTAGGAGTTTCACTTACTTGATGCTAAATAGATGGTAGGATTCAAGGATTGCTCTTCCTAATCCACACACATGCATAGAAATCGCAGGTTGCAAGAGGAGGAGGGCCAGAATTTCGATTTTAAGGGTGTGGGGAGCGCTTGGGTTCGACCAACAAGAGGAGAATGTCGATCTCCTCTTGTTTCCAGCCTTTTCTCTAGACTCAATTTTCCCAATTTGCAACTTTAGTCCCTCCTCTTCTCATTCTTTTCAATTATTAACATAAAATGACTAATTTCACATGTAACCCTCACATTATAACTTATTTATGCAAGGTTCTAACAAATATAGGTTTCTATTAAACCCCAAGTTAAGTTTACACAAGATTTAATGGAAATTCAAAATTACGGAATTCGGGTTGTTACACAAAAAAAAGCGGTTCTTAAATATATTTTTTTTAAATTACTTGTCTTTTTTTATTTTATTTTATAAAAGGGGTTTTTTAAGTTATAGAGTCACCATAAAAAAATCGAAACAAAAAACGATTTTTTTAGCTTACTTTTCACGGTTTTTCCAACTCGGAGAGGTTTTCATTTTATCTTTTTCACATATATATATATATATATATATATATATATATATATATTTATTTATTTTCCTCCCCCCCCCCCCTTTATTTAAAAAAACATTATAGCACTTGCGCCATACTCAATCAGAAACAAAGTTATATCAGAAACCATACACACTTGCGATAAATACAGGTTCTAACTGTTATATAGATAATCAACACAAACATTAATTAGCCGAACCATACGAGCCACATAATTAAACCAATTTATGCACAAAAAGCCATCAATGTAAGCATATCACTTCTACGTTATCGAGTACACATAGATCTCAACGATTTTCAAAGATTTAACAAGAATCATTACAAGAATAACTTAACTGACCGACTGAGAATTTTCAATTCTGGCTTATCATCATCAATCAATTTGCTATCATGATCAGCTGCACGAACCTTTTCCTTAGGAGTAAAATTCAATTTAGCTTGCACATCTTTTAACTTCCACGGTTCTGTCGATTCTTGAGTTTTTTCAAAACTTCAGCATTCTTAACCTGAAACTCCAGATCAAACTCATTCATAATAGCCAATTCTTCATCATGTTCATCCGTACCTTTAATTTCTTCCGACTTCTTCGAGACATCCTTCGATTTTCAAAATTCACCGAAATAAGATCTACAACTGAAAGCACCTCCAGAAGCCTTCGAACTAAAATCAACCTTCTCAGGACTCACAGAGTCCTCGGCATCCTTTTTCTTATCACCCAGACCCACCTCAATGCTCTTCTCCATTATTGCCGAAACCACGATTTAGAAAGAAAAAACGGATGGTGCCAATTGATGAAACAAAAAATCCCACCATGATGAGGTGCGATTTTATGTTTCGAATGGTTGTCACAAGAACGGAGATAGATTGAGAAAGTTGTAGGTATTAAATGTGAGTTTTATTGCCTAGATCGTGGATACAAGAAAGTTAGCAGATGCGAATGATTACAGAGAGAAAATCACGCTCTTAAGTGTGTGTAAAAGATAAAAGATCATTCTTACGAACTTCTAACGACCTATTTATAGACTTAACTCCGCATCTGCTTATCAATCATGTGCTCTTTAGTTCTTCGGAACTACAACTACCGCACTTCCATCCAGGCTGCATCTACTATCACTTTCCATCAACCTTCACCACCCATCTTTTTACATGTACTTCCGATACCAAGTGCTTCTAAATTTGACATATCCTCATCAGACAATGTCAAAGCTTCCCAGTTCGACAGGACGAAGGTCAATTTCGAAAGAATGATCGGAAAGTTGAAGTGAACAATTCTTATATACACAGTCAATCTCTATTAGACTACCATTGGCTAATTCAACTGATTATTTCACATGTATTCATGCTATTCAATTATATATATAAATACGTATTGAACGCAATATTATCGTATAGAGGTATATTTCTCTATTTATCATACCTACTTGCCGTGTTAACTTTTAAACACATATTTCATGCTAATATCACATATACCTATTACCTTGGTTATAAAACACATATCTACTTCACTTCATAATCTTATTTTATCAATTAATACGTATAACACTATCTTTTATCAATTCATCAACCTGTTAATGTTTAAACATGCAGTTTATATACATTTTTATCGCCAATGGCATGTTGTTGGAGTGGTTAAGGTGATCACCTTGTGTCCAAGTGACCCAGGTTCTATCCTTGCTCCCAACAATATTGTTCTGAGGCATGGGGGGCTCTATGAAGGAAGACCAGGACCTTGTTGTTTCTGGTTCAATCCCGAGAGCGATCGGGTTTTACCACTAGTGGGCCTTCGGGCGGGTGGGTTTTCTTCGGAACTGGAGATAACTTGGGTGTGCATAAGGGCTCTGTACGGCTGGGTTGGGCCAGTTGGCGGTGGCCTTTTGCCATTGGGTCACCCCGTACGGAGTATCTGGGCAATTTTATGTTTGTTGGCCGTTCAAAAAAAATAATACATTTTTATCATGTTTGGCTATTAAACACATATATCATATGTGTTTATCACTTTGGTCACGTATTCCTTATATATATAATTACGTATTTATCAGAATCATAAAATTTTGGGATGTTACAAACCAAATTATTAAAGAATTTATTAAAAGTTACCAAGTTATTGGCCAAACCGGTTTTGATCCTACACGATCAAAACTGATATTAAGAAATTAGAAGGAGAGTTTGTTATCGAACAAATTAAACAACAATGTATAAACGTAAAACCAACCTGAATTCGACGTTTGTTCTTCGAGAATACTTCACAGAATTTTCCGGCCATTAAAGGATTTTACATCCTTGAATGCTGAAATGTTCAATGTAAATCCTCAGGACTTAATGCAGCCCTTCATAATTTATCAACTGTTCTAAAAAGTAATTAATTATAAAACTATATCTAACAACCTAGATTGTGTATTTTCGGGACGGCGGTATGAATTTCGAATTCTTATGTTTTTAACGATGATCTTACACTTTTAAAATCTACTTCTAAAATAAAATACTTATAATAGGTGAATTATAAGTCTGGGAACACATATCATATTCCTTGGGGGCAAACAGTTAACGTCGACATTGGGTTAAAATGTCACCGATATATTTAAGTCAATGGTGTATTAACTATGAACACCCTACCCTTTCGAGAAATAATGTAATAAATGTTCTGACCCCATGATCACTGTTATTAAAAAAGTATCACTGATTATGTTGTGGCTCACATGGGCGTTACGTTATTCAACCTTACAATTTCATTATTAATTAAAGAAACTCAGATTTAGATTCTAAATTTTATTTATTATAAAAGGCTAGTAGTGTAAGTGTGCAACACCACCACATAATTTTTTTTTGAACGGCCAACTAAAGCCCCGAAAAGCCAGGAAATATTTACACACAAGTTGAGCTCATTCCAGGAAAAATCCACCTCCGCGAGTGGCCGAGTGGTAAAATCTGGGAGCTCAGGGATCGAACTTGTGACCTCTCAGTCCCAAGTCTCCCCTCATCGCAACACCACCACATATAAATTCAAATTTAATGTCAATTGTCTTGATTTAATGACATCTCCTTGTTATTTTAAACACTTTTAACAGTAATTTCTAGAATTATTATCATATCTACATTATGATATATTTAAACTAATATTCTCTTAATTAAAACATGGGATCTTGTTTCACGATGGTGCAGGTTAGATCTACAAGAAAGAGGCTCAATAGTGCAATTACTTTCCTGTGTAAACCCCAACAGCCATGCGAATAAACTGAATAAAGTTATGACCCTCATAATCACTGCCGGGATGTGGAACATCTGAAAGTCAAGAAATGAAAAGGAGTTCGAGAGTAGAAACACACACCCGGAAAAAATCATGGAGATGATAAAACTGGATGTTTACATATGGCTAAAATATAAAGCAAAATTTTCTGACTTAGAATAGTCTGATTTTTCCAGTTATAGTAGGTATATGTTGTAATTTGCTTTGCTGCTGTGTACCTCTTTTGCCACTAGCTCCTCGCTGTGGTTTCTTCAATAAAATTTGTTGTTCAAAAAAAAAAAGCATACTTAATTTAGTTTAAAGGTGAAGTACGTTTACGTTCAAAAGAATCTATTCAAATTTAGCACCAACAATACTTGATAAACAAAAAACTCTATACTTGTGAAGACTGAATCTATACATTAAACTCACAATCTCTTAATCATAATATCCTTTGATACGAATTATTAATGATATTTTCATAATCTCTTTAATTGTTTTAAAGGTCGTTATTTAATCTAAATTTTATGTGATATATGGTTCTTAAGTAGTTGTTACAATTTTAATTCAGATCGACCTTTTCTCCTTAAATTTCTTGTGAAATGTAAAAATTATTTTCTATAATACTATATATAACTATGAACTTAAAGTATAAATTATAATCTATGTTTATATGAATAAAAGATATATAGTTATAGTGTTTCTATATCCTTTTTTCTAGTTATATGGTTTTAATTTGTTGGGTGAAGTTATTATGATAAGTTTAGTTTGAATAAAAAGATAATAAGAAATTATAGCCATTAGATCTTCAATTAAATGAAGATATATGGTTTAAAGTTCTCCTAGGTAAATTAAAGAGAAAAACTAAAGAAAATAAATGCTGTAATGATACTTTTGACTTTTTATCAAATTCACTCAATTTTTTAAACCTTCATAACTCTTAGATACATCATTATTTTTTAAAAAATTACATCATAAAAAAACACGAGTGTTTTTTATGTTTAAAACGCGTACAATGTTTTTATATATAAAACAAAAAATTGTTTTACTCTTTCGGTTGTATCAAAATGTTCAGATTATTGTGTCGTTGTGTCATTGTTTCAAAATGTTAAGATTATTGTGTCATATGGTGTTAAAAACCGAAAGAGTATTTTTTTTCTATATAGCAACACTATATATATATACTTTTGACACAATGACACAATGATCTTAACATTTTGATACAATGATCTGAACATTGTGTCAAAAATCGAAATAGTAATTTTTTGATATTTTTTTATGTAGCAACACTATACGCGTTTTAAAAATAAAAAACGCTCGTTTTTATGGTGTAATTTAAAAAAATAAAATAATGTCGTATATGAAAGTTATGAATGTTTAAAAAATGGGAGAAGTAGATAAAAAATCAACAAAGATGGCTAAGCCTAAAATACCCCTATTTCTTTTTTATTAAATCAAGATCAAAATGCTGAAATCCCTTCTTACCCAAAAGCCAAAACAAACTTTCTCATTTTAAACATCTCCCCTTGTTTTGTTTAGTTTAGTTAGTTGGAACATCAAAGACTATTTTAAAGAAAAAGGTTGGAACATGTATAGAGTGAATAAATGCGTGAATGTTGTGATATCTTACTAATTGCTTGAATCTACACATTGACAACATTCCATTGACCACTACAAGATATATTTTGTGATCGATAGAATCATCCTTGTCTAATCAAAGTTTACAAAGAATGTGACAAAGGTTACAAAGAATGTATGTTATGAAAGTGTAACACCTGAATCCGCGTATCATTAATATTGTTTGTTTTGTCTACGTTAAAACGTTTTTTTATAGAAAATGTCATATGATTGCTATGTTTAACTTTTTAAAGAAGAAGATGTTATTTTTCTGATTTTTTAAAAGGGGTTTTCTTATCCTAAATAAACACGTTTAGCAAAAAGTATTTTTTTTGGTTATTTTAAATCTCATTTTACAGATTGTTTTTAAGAAAAATTGTTTCCTATAAAAATGTATTTTTTTTATAAAATGTTTTTTTGTCTTAATTATAAATAAAACTGTTTTTTTAATAACAATATGTGTAGGGTAAATATAAGAATTTTAAAAGTGGAGAGAAAAAGTGCAACAAGTAACTAGGGTACAAAATTACGAATAGCCTATCTCATAAGTGAGTTGACTGGGGGTTCTAGAACAAAAGCTTTGGGTTAGAGTCTAAGTGTCACGAGACTTTTTATCAATGTTCATACATCACGTGGTAATCATTCCTTCTACGTGGATGTCTAATATCGCTGTCCTATCAAATGGTAGGTTCTATGTAGAGATGGGTAAAAAGCCGGTTCGGGCCGGTTTTATAACAGGCCAATCTGGTTTTCAAACTGTTTTAGATGTAATCGAACCGGGCTAAAACAGAACCAACGCTTCTAGTTTGTTCTTAACCTGGCTCAACCAAGCCGGTTTCAAACATGTATAAACCGACCTAAACCGCTGTAAAATTATCCGGTTTCAAATCCAAATTTATCGATTTAATGAAACCCGTTAATTTTTCTCCTTAAAACTAGTTTACAACCCGAACCGATCTCAAAGATCAAGTTTAGTCAAAATGTATCAATAGTTAATACTTGTGTGTGGGTATTGTAAATATGTTAATGTATGCGACGTTTGTAAAAGGGCTGTGTCGGTCTTCTCCAAACCGACACGTCGACTATTTTGTATATATGTAAACCATCAAAAACTCATTTAGGGTTAACAGATTTCTAGAGCAATCACATACAAATTGTTGTCAATCTATTCTAGTTCAAGCAATTATCAATTTGATTCCTATCAAAAGAAATGAAGTTGTTCAAGGTTTTGGATTCCACACGTCTTGCAAGATTAATACTGATGTGATTTTAGTTGTTTTTCTTACGTACTATTGTTTCAAACAATGGTTATGTGCATTAGTCCTTTGATATAATTGATATGTTTTATTGTTTGTTTGTCTTTTTATGTTTTGATGATTTATTTTATTTGGTTATGATTTTTTAGCATTGTTTGCGAATAGTTGATAAAATTTAGTTGAAAATCATTTATTAAATTAAACGTTTACTAAATTAAGAATTCCTAATATTAAGTTTGTTTACAATATTTTTAATTTTGGTAACATAAATCCTGAAAAATCATAATTTCAACATATAAAATAATATTAACCAAATGAATGGGATATACGATATCTAATATAATAAAATAATAATGATAACCATATAAATGGGATATACGAATCTTGTCCCGGTTAGACCAATCTATTGAATCCAGCATTTATGTACTCGTTTCCCACATATTATTTTATTAGTTCATTTTAGTTATTTTATGTAGTTGTGTTTTTCCCATGACAACATACATTACACATCTGGTCGATCTGTCTATCTATCTATATCTATATTCATCTATATACTAGTAATACTAGGTTATTAACCCGTAAATTATACAGGTTATATTTAAGTTCATAAAATGAGATAAATAAAAGAAAAAATGACGAGGAATTTGAAAAATATGAACGGCATAAATTTTTATATCAATTTTTGTTTTGTTATACTTGGGTTGAGCTCGTTCAAATTTAATAGGCATATAAATATGAATTACGTTTATCATGTAATATATTCAATAATCACACTAATCATGTTTGACCAATCTAATATTTTATTTTCGATGTTGTAGTTTAGGTTAAATTGTCGACCCTTACTAACCCATATTGTCATGGTCCTGATTTGTTGGCCGTAAAACAGTAGGACCTGTCACCGTTTTCATTTTAATTGTTGCAGCATAATAATAAATTATCTTACAATAGTTAAGAAAAAAATAAGGATTTGTTGACCATTACAATACATAATGATACTTGATGATGAAATAGGGATTATGGGATCTGGATAGTCACCTAATAAGTATTCATAACACTCTCCCTTGACTATCCATGTGATGTGCTTGGTGATGCTGCCTCGTTAAAAACCTTGCTAGGAAAACCTAGTGGGACAAGACCATAGCTAAAGGGGAAAAGAGTGCAGCGCGTATCACTTCGGCCTCCTGATTTTTACATCCTTTAAGTCACACATTTCGATCTCATGTCAAAGATGCTCAAAACTTTGTAGTCAATGATTTGCCGATTGATCTTCTTGTTTCCTTTAGATACAACTCCTTAAGCTTTTTGCTCAGTACTTTGTAGTGGTTGATTTGTTTCTCAATCCCTTGATGTGGATCTGCTTCAGCGACCAATGGTATATGATCTTTATGTAAAACTCTAAAACTCTAGTGAAGTGTGTTTCAAAGCTAACCCAATAACCGATTGTGGTAGAAAACAACATTTCCAACGGTAGAGGACCTCATTTCTTAGCTCTGATTATCGTTCTTCTCAATAGAGTTCCAACAATTTGTGAAAACATTCACTGGCTCATGTGTCATAGATAAATACCACAAGATCCAAAATGGTGTTGTATAACAGTACCGTGCATATTAATAACTGACAAAACTTGTTTTGATTGGTCAATAAAATATAACATCATACATTTTGTACCTTAGTGGTATCCATATATTTATCTTACTCATTATAATGTCTCATTGCTAGACATGAGCTAGCATAAAACTAAATATAAATTATGGTACTTTTGAACATGGTTTTCTCATTCGCTTATAGGGGATGGTACAAGACGATGATTGTCCAATCTTTAATGTACTTAGGGTGATAAGATGTATCCACTTTAATATTCTAACATCTTCTAAATGTATTTTGAAAGATGGATAAAGTTATTATTTTATAAATGCACGACATGCCAAACAAGACATGAATTTGTAACACCATCTTTCATTATTCGTTCCTTATGAACTTTTTCGATCTCTTCAAGAGATACAGTTGTACCACCAACATATTACACATGTAAGCCTTATTTTGTTCTTTTGATGATGGGCCAACTATATCATATTTATTTATCCCCTTTCTAAGATAATCACAGAGTCGATTATACATATTCAACATGACTATTTAATTCCAAATGTAAAAAGTGTTAACTTTATACATTATGTTTCTTGAAGTTTTGATATCAATGCTCAGGCATTTACAATCATTCACTAACTTCTTTATATTTGACTAATTGTTTATGTGCATACATTCTACAACATTTTTACACATAAATTTTCTCATTCGGCCATCAATTCTATACCATGTGCAAAAATTATATCAAAAAGTCTTTCATTTCCAAACTCAATATTGTACCATCATAGTTTATTGAGATATCATACTCACCGGGTGCAATTTCTTCTATCTATATTCACTAGTGCACAATAATCACATCCTTAAGATGTTTCAAATTACCTTTTAAGCACTTAAATGCTTTAGGAAACTCATTAGAAGTTCCAGCTATACATAATTTCTTAATGTATACGACAAACATAACGTACTTGGATCCGAATATCATCGAGAGAAACTACTAAGCTTTTAGAGGGAGATTTTTTGATAAAAATACGGCACATTATATCCAACATATATCCCTCTTTATTAAAATATTTTTTGATTTGTACCATGCCGAACCAGAATATTGTAGTCTATATGTAATAAGCATAACTTCATAGAGTACGTTATCAAGGTATTTTATCAATAGGCATTTTCACTCCATTAGGAA
Organism: Deinandra increscens subsp. villosa; assembly: GCA_039602395.1. Classification (NCBI taxonomy): domain Eukaryota; kingdom Viridiplantae; phylum Streptophyta; class Magnoliopsida; order Asterales; family Asteraceae; genus Deinandra; species Deinandra increscens. Next base: position 111,956,161 of record JBCNJP010000007.1, on the reverse strand, counting down.
CTTCTTTCCATCTTGACAAATTATGCATGCATATTTACTCTTTTTAAGAGTTTTGGTACATTATTTATCACTTAGCAAATTAATTGCAAAATCCATAATATCCAATTCATTTATATTCCATATTATACCATTTTTATGAATTTGGGATATCATAATCACCAAGTTTAGTTTCTTTCCTTCATATTCATTGGTGCACAAAGATGACATCTTTAAGAAGTTTCAAGTACCTTTAAATATTCAACAACCTTAGGAAGTTTATCGGGAGTTCCGATTATATTCAGGCCATCAATGTATAAAAATAATCATATTCTACTTATATTTGATTATGTATACAACAATCATAGAGTTCTCAAGAACTTAAATTGCATAAATTTATAGATATAAATCCTCCAAAGAATTTCATGTAAATTTCCTTATCATATGAATCACAACATTCATAAGACGCATATTAATTATCTTTTTGTATTACCAGACTAATGAGATGTTGAAAAATCATTGCATCCACCACTGGAGAATATGCCTCCTCATAATCACTTATAGATCTATGCGAGAATCCTTATTCCGTCAATTTTGCCTTATATATTAATTTCATAATTTCACATAATTCTTCACATAAAAGACCTTGCATATTCAACATATTTTACAACCTCAAGTATATGGACCACAAGTCCAATAATTTTCATTTCTTTAGAGAATTTAACTATGTCTCATTAGCGTCTTTCATTTTCGCCAAAAATTTATTCTTCTCATTTGTAGGTGTGTCTTAATTCTTGATCCTCATCGTTTCATAATTTCAAGCGCTTCATTGTACACAAGAAGTATAACGACGTCGATTTTATTTCGTATCCATACGTATTTAGACATGATACATTTTATTGAGAGCTCTTAATTTTCAGGTACCTGATGTTCTTCTGGAACTATCATTATTAATATATCTTCAAGAGACCTTTTACTGTACCTCGACTTGACCATCTTGATTACGTGCTCCAAATTTTGAGGAAATTTTATTTATTTATTTAGGAACCGAATGGTCTACCACATTTCAGGCGTGCCTTAGACTTATCACCAATAGTTGTCCTTCTAGGACATCAATCTGAATTGGAACACTAGAAGTTGGTAAATGTGACTTAGTCACTCTTTTAAGGTCAATGAATGCGTCTGGTAATTTATTCGCTAGATACACGAATTATCTTATGATTTCAAAGCTTTAGTTTGAGGATCAAGATGATAAATAGATAATTCATTTAAACTTATTTAACTTTCCAACTGCTTTTATCTCTCCCTCATGTTGGGACTGTTAATTCAAAGATTTGACCCGTAAGCAAGTCCTCTCGTTAATGGCTCTAATAACTTAATTATAGATAGTTATTCATTCCCAACATGTATTCACAACCTCATTTGAGGTATCATCTTTGTGCGTTGTGGTGGAGCAATACAACATATCTTGCATAATAAAAAGAAAAACTTAGATGTGAAATACTTGGTCCTGACCAAAAACCATTGGTAATGGGGGGGGGGGGGGACACAATAGCTTGTAGGCTTGATGTGAATGACCGTTATAACATCTACGTAATGGTCCCAACAAACATGAATTGTTGCTCTCATAGTTATTGGCTTTGCAATCAATTGAACGTTTAATACTTGTCTCAACAAAGGAATTAGTGTATGAATGTATGATATTCACCACTTATTCCAATAAATATTCACCACTTATTCCAATAATCATTAGTAAATTTTGATTACTTTCGTTGTTATTACCAAAACAGATATGCAATTCTGGAATAATGTGCTTGCTAGCTTATCAGCTAAGTCATATATCACGTAAACTTCAAGTTGCGAAGTTGATAACCATTTAGACGATGCATCGATTTAAAATACTAAATGGTATACTCAATATCATTTATCATTTCCAGAATATTTAAGGATTCACACCCTACTTTAGTTGGTAAATAAACAACTTTCCTTGAGAGAAAACATAACATGTACAATTTATCAATTTGAAGAATCCCTGATTCTTGAATAATTTCACATCATCATTGACTCGGGATGGTCCAACCGGTCATGCCAATTAAATAATCCTGTTTCATAAACTTCTAGTTTATGATCATATATCTTTTACTCGTGCTTGTTTAATAGACGACATAATATACGAGAGAATAATGTGATATTATTTCAAACATTTCTCCAGATTTTATTATGATAATCACCCCTTAGCGTGCCACTTCAATTCATATGGTTGATTTCATTATTAACATGATTGATCTCATGATCAATGCGAGGGTCATTACAATTTCCTCATTTACAATGATCATGACCTTTATAAGGATCATTGTATAATCTTCATATTATTAACATAGCTAATCTCATTATTTACATAAGCATCATAACAATTTCTTCACTTAACATGATCATAGACTTTACAACAATCATTATATCACATCGCATTCACTTCAAGGAATGGATTATTAACCAGACAACTTTTATGGTAAAAATGATAATATTGGTACTCCATGAACATATATGAGGTGTTATAAATAGAAATTGTCTCATTCAACTTTTCTTATAAATAATGTTCTCATAACATAACATCAATTGAGAAGTAACTGTGATGGAGTGATGCTCATTTATCTTTTCTCAAAAGTTTCAACGAGCTCTAGGGAGCAATTATTCTAATAAATTAGTGGGTCTTGTACTCTAAGAAAAACATATTTATAATATTTCATTAAAGTGGGATGAAAGGCATACTATAAATTCAAATTATACAAAATTTAACGTCGTAACATGTTAGTCATATATATTAAGTTATAACAAGACTTTTATGAAATAACAAAACTTCAGTAACTATCTCTAATGACGTAAATTTTCTTATTGATATTCTTGATACTAATACATGGCCACTCAACTTATATAAACCAACAATTACAAAACATGAAAGATTATTAATATAATTATAGTATACCTTTTTAAAAGGATGTTAAATAAAACAATACATATAATTTGTTTAAGGGTTATTGGCCTAAAATACTCCCAACTATCTCAAATTGGCCGGGATCACTCCCAACTAATCTATTCACCACTGCCACCCCAAACTATTGACATATTTTCTTGTAACACTCCCCCCGTTAAATTTTTTTAACGGTGTTAATTTCCATCCCACGTGGCATCTGATGTGTCTCATTAAATGAATTAAATTAAATCAAAATAAAAAACAGTTTCCACCTGATCTGAACCGATTAAAACCCTAGATTTGTTCCCAAAACTCATCTTCATCGTCATCGAGAGTTCTCAGGTACCAGGCTCCATGAATCGATCATCATCAGCTTCATCCTCAACTGCTGACCAAAATCGACATCACTATATGAAGATTGACAGCAATGGGACCGTGTATTGCTACCACGACATTCCTGCAATACGTAGATTTGCTGGGATTAAGAGTGCTCGAATGGGTGAAGAGTTCTATGGCTGTCGTCTTTGGCCGGTTTGTTCAATCTATACTCTTTTCACCATTCAAAATTTGATTTTAAACATTTTCTTATTCCTCTGTTTTGATTTACAGGGAAATGATTGCAAATTTTTCATTTGGAAAAACGAATTGTTTAACTTGTTCAAAGAGGAGGGTGATGACACAGTGGTGCAATTGGAACTGGAAAAGAAGGTGTTGCAGGAGGAGATACAAAAATTGAAGGATGAGATTACAAGGAACAAGTCTAAGTGGAACATGAATTTCAAAACCTTGTTTGTTTTAGTAGTTGTAATTTCATTTCTAAAAGTTGTATTTGATTAGGTATATCTATGAAACTGTTGGTTTGATTGTAGCATTATGTAATGGAATATGTTAACATGTTTTGGTTGGAATATGGTTAAGTGTTTTGGTTGGAATATATTTGTGTAATAAAATGCACTTTTATGTTTGCTAAAACTGTGTCAAATTGGTTATGTTACAAATTGGTTATGTTACAAAGGGGGCTGCAAATTCTGTCTAAGTATGTGCCACCTTAAGGGCCTGCAAAGGGGCCTGCAAAGGGGGCTGCAAATTGGCTGCATTAGGGGGCTGCAAATTGGCAACTATGTGCCAACATTAGGGGGCTACAAATTGGCAACTATGTGCCAACATTAGGGGGCTGCAAATTCTGTTCAAATGGGACATGAATGACAAATAATATACTACAAACAAATACTACATTCCAAATTCATTCCAAAAGAACATAACACCCAAATAGGTTCAAATGGGTCAAACATACCACAAAAGTTAACATAACATCCAAAATACTAAAGTAACATCCAAAATACTAAAGTCATTACAAAAGTTAACATAACATCAAGTGTTTGACCTCCCCCTACCCCTACCCATACCCCTACCCCTACCCCTACCCCTACCCCTACCAGTTGGCTGCATAGTTGACTCCACCCTACCAGTTGGCTCCACAGTTGATGTTGATTGACCAATGTTCTTCCTTGGTCTTCCTCTACCTCTTTTAACTGCAGTTGTGGATGTTTGGCCAATTGAAGGGCATCTCTTTCTGTTGTGATCTTTCCCCTTGCATACACTGCAACTCATCACAATTCCATGCTTAGTCAACTTACCTGGCTTTTTAGGATCCTCATGTGGATCTCTTTTTCTCTTTTTCTTGGGCCTGCCAGGAGCATTCTTGATAGGAGGTGGATCCAAAGGCTTTATAATGCAAGGCCAATACTTTTCAGATGCCATGGGAGGTATAGTGAATTGATATGACTTTAGGTAGGTTTCCTTATAGTAACATGGATCCACATATTCCTCAGCACCTTTACCCAAAAAACCTGCCACTGCACAGACATGTCTACATGGTGTTCCCCTTAAGTCCCATTTTCTGCAAGAACATGTCTTCCTTATCAGATCTACAGAAACCTCATCAACATGATCTCTCACTTGAAAAATATCCACTGATGATGGGAAGACTTCACATTGGATAGCTCTTTCTTTTGCCTTATCAACTTTGAACTGGATCCTAGGACAAAGAACCACATCCTTCTGCAACATTTGAGTGTGTTTTTGGATTAGCCTTGTCATTATTAAAACTCTGATGTCTTCTAACATGTGGATTATATGCTTGGATCTGGCCTGAACTATGTAGCCATTGAATGTTTCTGCCATATTGCTGACAATTACATCACATTTGGTGTGTGTGTCTAGAAAACATCTAGTAAAGCATTTGGGATTCTGTTTCAAGAATGCCTCGGCAGCATCTTCTGACATTTCCTTCATTTCTTTGATAGCTTCATTGTAGTCAGCTTCACAGTAAGCTCTAACTGCTTTCCAAAACACACCTTTCAGATCCTCTCCTTTATAGGTCTTGTGCCAATTAGCATAAATATGCCTTGCACAATTCCTGTGTTCAGCATTTCTCCACACCAATGCCACTGCATTCAATAAACCCTGAAAGAAAAGCAATAATCATTATAGGTTCTAAACATACAATCCTTTAAGAGTTACAGTTTACCTTCTGCTGATCTGATATGAAAGTCCATCCTTTACCCCCATCAGTTACCTCCAAACATGTCTGCAATTGACACATGAACCATTCCCAGCTATCATTATTCTCCCCTTCCACCACTGCCCAGGCTAATGGAAACATCTGGTCATTTGCATCTCTCCCTACAGCTGCCAGTAGCATACCACCAAGAAAGGTTTTCAAGAAACAACCATCAAGACATAAGACCCTTCTACAACCTGCTAAAAATCCTACAATGAAAGACAAAAACTTCAAGATAACAGCTTTCAAATGAACAACCATAGATTACAAAGACAATATGTAGAGATACCTTTTCTAACTCCTTCAAAGCAAATAAACAATCTGAAAAATGTGTCACATGATGATGGATCTGCTGGTGGGGCTGTCACAAGATTGAATGTTGAATCAGGATTAACATGTTTTAGAGCAGCCAGGTAGGATCCAACTTTGCTGTAATGATCTTTCATAGAGCCATGTAGCTTTCTATGGGCTGAACCCTTGGCCTTATATGCAAGCCAGTTGCCAATCAACACTTTGTACTTCTTTTTCACTGCAAGTTGGATCTCTTTGGCAGGCCAGTTTGGCTTAGACTTAAACAATGGTAGAAACTCATTAGCAATGAAGTCAGCAGTTAATTGCCTGTTCTTGTTCATGTTTCTCTGGCAGTTGTGCTTGTTATTGACTGTTTTAACCATGTAACACTCTTTGCCCTTATGAAATGAACACCTCAGAGTGAATGGGCACCCTTTGACACATCTTACAAGAATCCTACCCTGTCTGTTTTTATCACTCTTGGCTATGTAAAGGTTCCTACCATTACTAACAGCAAACTTTCTCACTGCATGCCTAAATGCATCCCTTGAAGGAAACCTAATTCCCACAACCCAAGTGAACTTTTTCCAGTCAGTTTGGTCACTTATAAATGGAACCTGGTCCTTATTTTTGGTCCCTCTGATGTCATCTTCTTCACTTTCACCAGGTGTATGCACATCACCATCTGATTCTTCATAACTACTGTAGCCATCAACTTGATCCTTCAAGCCTATAACAGGTTCACCATCTTCTTTAAGACATTGTTCTAGCAAAGCCTTTTGTGACAAAACATCTTCTTCTCTTACTTTCTTAGAAGCCTCAACTGACTGCTTCCACTCATCATCATCTCCATCTAAACTTTCAAGCTCTACATCATCATAATTGTCCTCATCCTCATCCTGATCTGATTCAATATCATCCTGATCTGATTCACTATCTGCCTCAGTGGCCTCCTGATCTGAACCACTAAGATCAGAATACTATTCTGAGTACTCCTGATCTATATCACCAACTGCCTCTAGTGGTATGGCAGCCACACTTTTCCTAGCAGTTAGCTTAGAATACCTGATAGGTTGAGAGCTGGGCTGGGTACTAGGCTGGGTACTGGGCTGGGTACTGGGCTGGGCTTCAATAACAATGGGCTGGCTACTGGGTTGAATGTACAGTTCTATCACTTGAGTTGATTTAGCAGTAACAGAAAGCCCCATTTCGATAACATCACTATCATTGTCTAACCTCTTCAAAGATCCATCATCAATTTTCGAATAGAACATGAAAAATGCAGGAGGAAATTCATACGAACCAGTCTCCATAGCATAATCGACTAGCTCAAAGTACGACAGCTTGTCAACTTCTACAGAAATAAGTTTTGATTCACCAACATACCTTTGTTCTGAATCGGCCTGTTGAATGCTACCCCCGTGCCACAGCTTAATGGAGATACAATCGGCCATGCTAGGGTTGAAATTGAAGCTCAATTAACCTGATTTGATGATCAATTTTGGATTTCTGTACATTGATTGAGGGGTCGGAGTCAATGAGCGATCGAGGGGGGATTAGGGTTCAACACCGGTTATTAAATGAGATTGGGGGAAAAGGGGGGTTATATCGTTTCTACCACGGTGGCAGTCCAGTAGGATAAATGAGACACATCAGATGCCACGTGGGATGGAAATTAACACCGTTAAAAAAATTTAACGGGGGGAGTGTTACAAGAAAATATGTCAATAGTTTGGGGTGGCAGTGGTGAATAGATTAGTTGGGAGTGATCCCGGCCAATTTGAGATAGTTGGGAGTATTTTAGGCCAATAACCCTTTGTTTAAAGGATATAAACTAGAAAACAAACAAGATATATATATATATATATATATATATATATATATATTTATATATATATTTGTCATATTATAGTCCATAATAATTAATATGATTTAGTTTAAACAACTATTCAAAGAAAGCATTGTGTATCATTTAACATCACATATTAGTACTATGCTAAACCAATTTGTATTTCAAAAAAACTATGTTGATATGTAACTACAAATATTAAAAATGGAACTGATGATGCTTTGATAAAAATTAAAATAAAGGAAGAAATTCTAAAGCCACAAAAACCATAATAAATGTTTAAATTACATGAATATGAGTAAGTATATATTTATGATAAGATATTTTTAATGGACCACATAAAATAAGAACACGACCCATGAGATTCCTACATTAAAACTATATTCATGATTATTACATTTAATATTGACTAAACAAAATAAAAAAATCTGGTCCATTCTACTCCATATGATTCAAGAAGATGTCAGTGGAGTGAACTAATAATTTTTCAAAATAATTTGACAATACAAAATGAAATGTGAATTTTAATAAAATTATTTCCTTATGTTCTCTATAACACGTAGATTAAAAAATTTCTTAATTTGTTTCGTGGGTTATAAAAAAATTGGATTGAATGATAGATATAAACCTTAATTTAACCCAACATTGTATGAATTACAATATATATGGATTACTTTGAGAGATTAAAATTATAAACAAAACAAGCTAACCTAGACAATATTGACATACCTTAGAATAATCCAACTCCAAAAGTAACTCGTGGTGATAACATGTTGAATAAAAATACTCATTAGCAATCAACATATAATAGATAATATAAGAAAGTATGAACATAGAGATAGAGAGACGAGAATCATTTCTTTTTTATTCATCTACACATCATATATACAAAAGCCACTATTTATTTATATGGGTATAACATGAATACATACATAATGATACTTGATGATAAAATAAGGATTATGGGATATGGATAGTCATCTAATAAGTATTCATAACAATATATATGTTATCATATAACTTTTTTTTTTTGAACGGCGAAATCAATAAGCAGAACCAACCTAGCAAGACGCAAGGCGGAAAAACAACAAACAATAACGAAAGGAGAGGGGATTACATTGTAAACTTATCCCACTCGTCCCAAGAAAGATTAGACCACTTACCCCTATTTTTTACCCAAAGAAAACTATAACATTTGATATCTTTGAATAACACCGAGCTACACGTCTTCAAGCCTTCGAACACCCATTTGTTTCTAGCAATCCAAATAGCCCAACAAGCAGTCATGATCACTGCATAAAATACCATCTTCCCTTTTCGATCAAACCGGGAGTCTTCAACGAGATTGAGAAGTTCTCCTATCTCCAAAGCGAAAATAGAAGGAACCCGACACCAACCGGAGATAAGCTCCCACACTCCCGCCGCCAACCGACAACCCAACATGAGATGATGGAGAGACTCGTTACCTTCCGAACAAAGTTGACAAATCGGATTTGATATAACCACTTTTCTTCTAGCCAACGCTTCCTTAGTGGCAATTCTATCTTTGAGGATCCGCCAAAAAAGAATGTTCACCTTGTTAGGAAGTAGTTTATTCCACGGCATAATTAACCCATTAGAGCGCGGGAACCAATTCCATAATTTACGAATGCTAGCCACCGAAAACACCCCGGAGGAATCGCCCGCCCAAAAAATCCCGCCGTTACCATTGTTGATGATAAGTTGCTCGATATCCACCCCCACTGTCTTCAACCCGTCGCTAGCCTTCAAAATTCCATTCCATACACCACCCAAATCTCTCCTTCTAGGTATTGAGCTACTGTTCCCATTTCTCACTTTATGTATGCCATCTATAACCATTCTCCATAACTTGCCGGCTTCCTTTTTGTACCTCCACACCCATTTTGCAAGCATACAAGAGTTAGAAACCCCGAAAGGAACTAGCCCGAGACCCCCTTCTTCAACCGGTTTCGAGACCTCCTCTTTACACACCCAATGGATCGACTTATGCTCACCTTCTTTAAAGCCCCATAGAAACCGGGACCTAATACTCTCCATTTTTTGGATCACCCTCACCGGGGCCTTGTAGATAGAGAAGTAATAAGTAGGCAAACTTTCAAGAACCGCCTTGGCTAGGACCAACCTCCCCCCCATAGAAAGAGATAGCGCTTTCCATCTTGACAACCTACCTTCAATCACTCTTATCATGCCATCCCAACTCTTGATCCGGTTCATGTTAGCACCAACCACAAGCCCAAGATACTTGAAAGGAAAAGCACCCCCATTACACTTTAGGAGATCGGCTTTACTATTCAAGTCGTCATCATCAACATTTAAACCGTGTAGAGCACACTTTGCTAAGTTTATTTTAAGGCCCGACGTCATACCAAAGACCCGAAGAATCCGAACAAGACTTTGCACATTTGAATGGGACCATTGACCAAAAACGATTGCATCATCCGCAAAGAAGAGATGAGTAATCCTAGGACCTCCATTAGGAACTTGAAGCCCATAGAATAACCCATTGACCGCCGCCTTGCTCAACATCCAATGGAGAGCCTCCATAACAACAAGAAAAAGGAAAGGCGAGAGTGGGTCGCCTTGTCTCACCCCTCTTTCGCATTGGAATTCCCAAGTAGGAGACCCATTAACAAGAATGGAGGTTCTCGAAGACTTAAGAACACCTTTCACCCAACATCTCCACTTCGGATGAAAATTCATTTGTTCCAAAATTGAGTCTAAAAAGGACCAATCGACGGTGTCATAGGCCTTTTCAAAATCAATCTTGAACAAAAGGGAAGGGATCCTCCTCTTTTTATACCAAGACACAAGCTCGTTAACAATGAGGGCACCATCTACAATATTTCTCCCGGCTAAGAAAGCCATTTGAGACTCCGATATAATGCTATCAAGGGGGCCTTTTATCCGGATAGCAAGCACCTTTGACACAATCTTTGGAATCACCCCCACAAGGCTAATAGGCCTATAGTCCGAAAGGCTTTTCGGGTCCTTGGATTTAGCAAGGAGATGAATAAAAGCCGCCCCACAACCTTTCCCCACCTCACCATCTCGGAAGAAAGCATCAAAAAGATCAATAAAATCACTTTCAAACAACCCCCAATATCTTTTAATAAAAGCGAAAGGAAAACCATCCGGGCCCGGGGCCTTTTCACTACCGCAATCCCAAACGGCGTTTTTTATTTCCGCCTTAGAAAAAGGAATGACAAGAGTCTCCTTTTCTTCCTCCGAAAGTCTATTAATCCCATCACACGTTATCTCGGGCCGCCACCGGTTTGCACATTTAAACTTCTCTTTGAAAAAAGAAAAAGCCTCCCTTTTAATTCGACCGGGATCAGTTACCCATGAGGACCCGACCATAAGCCCGTTGATGCGGCTAGCGGAAATGTTGGCATTCACCATGCCGTGAAAAAAGCTCGAGTTGGCATCACCGTCCAAAGCCCACTTAACTCTACTCTTTTGTTTTAAATCTTCCACTTTCTCCTCATCCATTTTCCTAAGAGAGAGCTTTGCCTCATCCCACTCCTTTATTTCCTCCTGGTGAAGAGGAAAAATCATAGCAATAATTTCAAAATGCTTACATTTTTCCAAAAGAGCCCTCTGTTGTAAACCCAGATCCATTTTCACGATTTGCCTCCAAGATTTAATACCAGCTTTTATTCTTTGAAGCTTTCCCAAAATTCTGCAATCTGCCCGTTGAAAACCCGAAACGTCGAAACCCAACAAACTATTCTTCACCACCGAATCGAAAGCCGGATGTTTCATCCAAGAAGAATAAAGCTTAAAGGGACACGGACCGAAATCATCCTTAGTGAACTTAATCAAGATAGGGCTGTGATCGGAGCACCGGCGATGAAGTATAGAAACCGCCGCCTCCGGCCATCGATCTCTAACAACGTTACACACAAGAAAACGATCCAATTTGCTGAAATTACCACCGTTCTTCTCCATGTACGTGAACTTCTCACTACCCCCCATTTTATACTCATACAATTCAGCGTCATCTATGAACCGGTTAAACTCCTCGGCACCTTTTTTGTTGAAAACCGAAAACCGTCTTTCTTCTTTACACCGGACCTCGTTGAAGTCCCCGGCAAAAACCCACAGCCCCGGCAAGCGCCTCTTCCACTCGATCAATTCAGCCCATAATCTACGTTTATTCGACACTCCTTGCGGAGCGTAAACGTTGACCATGTTGTAAATATCACTCGTGCCCGTCACCGAACCAACCACAATCAAGAAATTTGGATTCTTGATTGCCTTTAAAAAACAGAACCTGCTTTCGTCCCAAGCACACATTAAACCTCCAGAATTCCCACGAGAATCGACCCACTCCCAACCGAAATTACCGTTACCCCACAACCTCTTCGCCGGAATTGAAGCCCCGTTAGAAGCCATAGTCTCCTGTAAACACAGGAACCAAAATCTGTGCTCACGTCTCAGTTCATTCACCCAAAGGATCTTAACCGGATCCCGAACCCCTCTAATATTAAGAGAAAGGCAATCCATCAATAAATCGAGTAGTTGTCACCCACTACCACTTCTTCAACTTTACCTTCTTCTCCGATTAGACGAACACCAATGCTTTCCCCCATTTTAATTGTTTCCTCCACCTCCAATCTAGTCGCAACCGGATCAGAAATCGATCGCCCATCGTTAATAACTTTTCTCGCTGCTTTTCGTTTTGAATGAGCACCACTTTTACCCTTTTTTCCACCTTTACCAATTGTCGCTGAGATACTACAGCTTGACGTACCTCCCAACCTGCTTCTCGATCTCAGAACAGGCCCATTTGAAATCAAAGGAGCAACATCTTCCACTTGGGCCGGCCCAGAATTATCAATATCTTGGGAACTATCCAAGTCGGATGAAAGGAGCCCAATGTCTTTTAACAACAAGGTCATTGGTCCAACCCCATCCACAGGCCCACGAGAATTCTTGGTCCCCACATCAAAGTCTTCTGACTCTCTGCAATCTGTATGCCTGCTATCTTCCAAGAAAATGTCTCCTGACATCCTCCTATTATCTTTTTCCTGCACACTGAACACACCTTGCTGTATAGTTGACTTACCTTCAAGCCTTTTGTCAACCCCAACATCCTCAACTGCCACTGCCGGATCTTTCTCGGGACTCACGTCCCCACCACCAACCACCACTGGATTGGCCGCCGGAGTTAACATTGACGGTGTTCGCCGGCCGATTCCGTCTTGATGTCTAACAAAATCTGGTAACCACTCCTCGTCGGATTCTTTTACGCGACATCGGAATACCGTTTGCTCCCACTTGATCGAACATACTTCATCAATCGGCTCAAAACAATCCGACAGGATTCTAACCTTTTTGAACGCTAGATTGACGTCACAACCATCAGCTCCGATCTTCATGATTACCTTACCGAACTTGTTGCCGATGTCTTCAAAAACTGCCTCACCCCACAACGGTGGAGGAACTCCATAGATTTTCAAGATGATAACTCTCTCCTGCTCCCAAACCTTGTTCTGCCATCGATCGATCCTTTCGAAAATATCCCCCCGGTCAAATAAACACCTGTAAAAAACTTCCGTCTCTTCCTCGTCGTGAAAAGTCATTAACGCATTAAGTCCACCCATGAATCTCAACTGCGGGAGGGGGACATCTTCAGCCTCCAACACTTCGATGAGAGAGTCGAAAATTTGAGCATCCTTCGCCTTTCCGATTAAGGATATTCTTTCCCAATCTTCAATGTAATCCAGCTTATGATCCAAGACCACAATCTCCTTCTCCTTCTTTTCAGAGGATGCATCATTCTTAAGAATATCGGCGTAAGAAGCATCGGAATGCCCACCTTCCTTGATCTGCCATTTTAGTCTTCCCCATACCGGATGTCGATCTGCAACTATATTCTCTTGGCATACCGGAATCTGCTTCACTTCTTTGTGGTTCCTATCGTATTTCTCGAGATTTACAGCCAACACTCGATTCCCCAACTTAATCTTCCCCAACACCCTTTCAAGTGTCAATTTGTCTTTGACTTTATCGAACTTAACAAACCCATACGTATCACCACTCTTGTTTTTTTTCTCGGAAATAAAGACATCCACAACACACCCAAACTGGCTGCACTCTCTTCTAAGAGCACTTCGAGAACAGTCACTCGGGAGGTTGCAAATGTAGTAGGAGATGACCGATGCCGGCCACTCGTATCTTCTTTTGCTCTTGTTCGTAACCTGTCTTGGTTTTCTGCGATTGACCACTGTCCAATTACCATTGTCGACCATGTTGAGTTTCGGGTAGCTCTACCAACCACTCCGATTCCTTACGAAACCTGTCCGACGATAGAACGTCGCGTCACCATGTTATCATATAACTAGCTTCAAATTTTAAAATTACTTTATTATCTAAATATAAAGAAATAGACACTTATTATGATTGGTAGGACTGAGAACGAAACGGGTCTAACCCTATATCTCTTTGTAGACCTTATATTTTTCAAAATTATGTTAATTAGTACATGACGGGTGCGGGTAAAACATGATTTTTTTGTTGTTACCTAAATAATGAAAATCAGAAAAGGAACATGCACAGAAACCCTTCACAGACCATGTGTTGGGCTTTATCCATATCTAAATAATAAATAAAAATGCAAATACGAGGCAATCATATCAGTTAAGGTTTTGAAATTGGAAATTGTAAATTTACAGTTGGTGGCTTTACGAGTTAGGGTGGAAGGTATGCTTGCCTAAGGCATGCCTTAGGCATTAAATTCTGACCAATGAGGTGATGCAAATAGGAGAGAGAATATTAATATAGAATTGATGATTTGATAGGGGGTATACTTTTTTTTTTTGAACAGCAATCTCATTACCACCAGGCAAAAAGCAAACTCACCCTAGCAAGGCGCCAGGGGAGGAGAACAAAAAGAAACAACAAAAAAACAAACACAACCCACGACCATTGGGACTTACATACAGAAATTGTCCCAAGTATCCCAACTCAAACTTGACCATTTACCTCTATGTTTGACCCATAAAAAACTCATACATTTAACTTCTTTAAAGATGTTGGAGATGATCGGTTTCCTCTTCTCAAAGATGGCGTCGTTCCTCGATTTCCAGAGCACCCAACAAGTGGTAAGAATGATAGCAAAGAAGATCATCTTAGTTTTTCTATCAAAATGAGAGTCTTCGATCAACTTGAGAAGGTCTTCTAACTCGAAAGCATAAATCGGCTTGATAGGGGGTATACTTGCCTAGGCATGGTTTAGTCATGAATTAAATGTTTTTCTTTTTCATTTTTTTTAATCTACAAATAAAATTTTAACTTAAACATTTAATATAAGATTAAAAAAAAACAGTTCATTAGATTAAAAATAAAAACTTACAAAGTCCTAAAAATAAAATTTTTTACCAAGTCCTAAAAATATAAAATTACCAACTCCTAAAATAAAATAAAAATACCAAGTCCTAAAAAAAAATACAATGACCACCATCTAAAAATCACACGGCCATCCGTATCTAGCCGCAACTCGACGTTTTTCTTCTAAAAGTACCGGGAGGAGTGATTCGGACACCTTATCGTGAGGCCTCAAATACAACTCGAGGTCACGAGCCCGTTGTTCTTCGTCCATCGTCTCCCGTTGTCGATCCATCGTCCTCCCAACCTTCTCGTACATTTCCCTCTTCTTTTGAGCGGTTTCATGTCGAACAGTCCGCTTGTCGACCTTTTCATCCTCCCATTTCAACTCAAACCTCTCCATCACCTCCAAAGCATTCGCCGATCCTTTTGTTGACGAGTCACCACCCGACTTCTTGCTTGAGCTTTTTCTTCGTGGCGGGTGACTCGACATCGAGTTCTCATTCAAGTCGGGCAAACGACTCGGCAATTGTGCCGAGTCGGCATCGTTTGACGTTGTGTACTCGCCCGATACCGATACCTTGGTCCTCTTCGACGACTCGGCAACACCACCAACCTTTTGTTGTGGTGCAACCCACTTTGGGTGATCATTCACCACCTTCCAAGCTTCGACGTGTGTGAAACATTTCCTCTCATACATTTGTTGATAATCCCGCATCGTCTTCTCTCGAACGTCAACATCACTCGCACCACTAGCCCGCGCACGTGTCTACGATTAAAAAAAAATTAAATATATTTTTAAAAATTATTTTAATTTTTTTTTTTAAAAAAAATACTTATATTTTGGGTGTACAACCCGTTGAACCTCGACATCGCCTTGTTCAAGTTGTTCAATTTGGTGTTAACCATGTGAATGGTTCGACCAGTATCACGTCCACTCAAACCGTTGAAGTGATTGAGGACCCGTTGCCAAAACGATTCACGTGATTGTTGATCACTAACTCTCGCGACTTCGGTGATGTAGATGTAGGATTGCGCCAAAATCGCTTCCTCCGCGGGCGACCAATAGGTCCTCTTCTTCTTGCCACCTTTCACCGGTTGTGTAGGTTCTTCGTCTTCTTCCTCTTCGGCATCGTCTTGCATAGCGGCATCTTGTTCTTCTTCTTCCTCCGCTTCTTGCACCTCAATTTCTTCATCAACTTCCTCTGATTCGGAGTCAACATCAACACGTCGAGGTTCATGATATTGGGTGTTATGATACATCGATTGGTGTTGTTGAATTTGCGACGAATGCGGCGTATAAAAAGGTGGTTGCGCACCCACTAAATCAACAAACGATTGTTGTTGATAGAAACCGGGTTGTGATGGTGGCGGAGGTGATGGTTGTGAGTAGAAAACGGGTGGTTGGTTTGGTGGTGGTTGCGAGTGTTGTTGAGGAACGTTGGAGGATTGAGCTCGATCTTTCCGGACTTTAGGTCGGAATTTTTTTCCTCCGGTGGCGGGTGACCTGTACTTCCTTGATGAATCCATGGTGATTGAGAGTGATTCTTGTTAGGTTTTGTGTTTGAGAGAGGAGTAGAGGTGTAGAAAAAATTGATGTTTTATGGGGGTTTTATAGTGGTATTTGGTATTTGATTGATTAAAAAAAAAAAAAGAGCCGTTGCATGTGCAACGGTCGAATTTAACGGGCAAAAAATGGGCAATAATATTCGGCATATTTCGGCGAAAGAATGCCGTTGGGGGACAATTTTTATGCCGATGCCGAGGGTTGGTTTGTTGCTCGGTATACATGTCGAGCTCGGCATATTATATGCCGCCCCATGCCGAGCGCCACAATTATGTACACCGCCCACCCTTACGAGTCAACAACAGTTATCATTATATCACGGCAATATACTAACATATTGATATATCATGATTTTCAACCCAAGTTTAGCTTTTTGAGCCGCATTTATCCCAACATTCGATTCGTTTATTCATTCGTAGACCGTAACATAGCAAGTTCATCTTTTTTTTAGTGTTGATACTTTACCAAGTTTCTCAGTTTCTTTTGTTTAATGATAGATTTTAATCTCTAAGTTCCCATGTTTATGTATTTTAATGAAAGTAGTAATCCTGAAGTTCATTGATAGATTTTAAGCTAATTATTATATGAGTTCATAATATATTAATATTCATACAATACATATTTTAATAACTTAATCTAATTATTATTATATCGTTTAACGGGTATGGGTCATGAGCCACTAAACCCTTCTAAAGAGGGCGGGTACGGCTTCAATTATTTGGCTCAAACGGGTAACGATTTAGTACGAGTATGACACGTAAAACTATTTACACACCTATAATATAGGGAGTGTTCAAAAGTTATATTTACGGAGGTTCATTTACTATATTAAAAAATTTAAGATATTTCACATTTTTAATTTTAACAACGTAAAACTTTAAAATCTATGATTTTAAAAAGCTAAATTAATAATAATGATAAATTAAATGAATAATTGCTTTTTTAATTTAATACATATGTTACAAATATAAAATTTTATATTTTTTACTTTAAAACGTATACTTAAATACTATAATAATAATTATAAACAAATTTATTAATTATATTAATTTTACTTGTCTATCCCTATAACACACCTCTTGAACACTAAAATGATATAAATAAATACTAGTTTTTTATTCCCGT
The DNA here is from genome assembly GCA_039602395.1 of Deinandra increscens subsp. villosa. NCBI lineage: Eukaryota > Viridiplantae > Streptophyta > Magnoliopsida > Asterales > Asteraceae > Deinandra > Deinandra increscens. The sequence continues at coordinate 111,938,469 of JBCNJP010000007.1, read as the reverse complement.
GTGTTACACGGGTTAATTTAAAATTTTGTGGTGATGTCAAGTTTCTTTTTTTATTAATTAAACTATGACCAGACTTTTTTATTATTATATAGTATAGAGTATAGATAGATATAGATAGATGTAAATTGATATACTATATTATATATTAAATTAAGTAATTAAATAATTGGTTATTAAATATTTTAGAAAACAATAAATAAATAGTGGATATATATATCCAAAATTAGAAGATTCGATACAATAAATAAATAGTGGATATATATCCAAAATTAGAAGATACACTTGTAAATGTTTATTGACGGGAAAAATTATTAAGGATGAATGTGGTGGTGCCACATAGCAAATTGTGATGCCAAAAACTTTTCTTTTATTATATATATAGATATAGATATAGATATAGATAGATAGATATCCTCTTAACATACAATTTACTATCACGATTCTCTTAATACTTAAATTTTACACCAATCCGTTTTCAACAATACACCAATCCGTTTTCAACAATACTCGAATCTTTAGTGTTAAGGGGAGCAACACCAACACCTTAAGTCCAATTTATTGGGATGGTTATTTAATCCAATTTTAACCGCTTAAAAATGGAAAAGTGGGAACTGAGGAAAGAAGTCTATTTATATTTATCTTGGTACATAATTGACTTGTTGACCAACAGACTTTACAGTCCCTCTCCATCTCCATCTTGGATCAGCATCCAGCACTCATCGTACAGCTTCTCTAACATCTCACCATCATCATGTTCCATCATCAGCGAATCTAAGCCGTCCAATGACAATTCCAGCTCATACTGACTTGAAGCACCTTCCATCTCCAACAATGGCGACCAATTCGGCCAACAGAAGTCCGTCTCTCCTTGATCAACTGCAGAGCTTGATGATTCTGATTTTGAAGAAGTCAGCAAAGAAGAGGAAGAAGATGAAGCAGGATGAGAAACAACTTTCTCTTCTTCTGCTTCTTTCTCTGTGATCTTGACTACTTTTGTTAACTTCTTCTCTTGATCCGTTTTTCTCTTCTTCTTCTCCTTGGTCTTTTTGTTGGTTTTGGACACGTCTTCCGGCTGGTTACTCTGGGCTAGCTTCCGTTTAAGATGCGAGTTCCAGTAGTTCTTGATCTCATTGTCAGTTCGACCGGAGAGTTCCGAGGCTATGAACGACCACCGGCTCCCGTGAATCGAATGGAGCCGGATGATGTTCTCCTCCTCCTCCGGCGTGAAGTTCCCTCTCTTGATTCCCGGCCGGAGATAATTCATCCATCTCAACCTACAACTCTTTCCGCACCTCAACAATCCTGCCCGGGTCCATTATGATATAACCAACATTAATATATATTATCCGTCATCCGTGATTCATCAGCATTTGAATCACAACTCGAGGTAAGTACACTGAGTTAGTTATTAATTAACTGGAGTACTTACCTCAAAAATGATGATCACAAAGGTAAGTGCTTTCTAGAATACTTACCTACAATAAGAATGAAAAGAAAAATTTGAAATAAAAAGTAGACATATATATATGTACCGGCTTTGGAAGGCATAGATCGCCATTGGCCTTCACCATGGGTTTGAATGTAATTAGTAAGAAGTTTATCTTCTTCATCGGACCAAGCTCCTCTGTGTAAACCCACCTTTGAGCAGCAGGGAGCTCTACCCATTTTCTAACTTTAGTTGTTAACACACAGAAGACAAGAGAAATGAAGGAGGAGGAGACTGGAGGTTGAGGTTTTGGTTTGTTTGTACAAAAGTCCCCGGTGTTTGGTTGCCTTTTAAATGCCTTTTTTAACTTTCTAGAAATAATAAGTTTGCACGTTTCTAGAAATTAGAAAAAACTTGTTAGATATTTAATATAATAATAATAAAATAATAATAATAGTTAACCAAATGAATGGGATATACGATTTTTAATATAATAAAATAATAATGATAACCATATAAGGGATACACGAATCTTGTCCCCGCTAATCTATTGAGTCCAGCATTAAAATTCATTAAAATATTAAGCAGTGTGTTGCAAAACAGTAAGTTTTCAAGTTGATAAAAACAAAACATTTATAATTCATTGAAATATTAACCAGTGTGTTACAAAAATAGTAAGTTTGCAAGTTGATAAAAAAAAACAAAGCATTTATAATTCAGTTGAAATATTACACCAGTGTGTTACAAAATAGTAAATTTGCAAGTTGATCATAAAAACAGTGTATTTAGGTTCAAATGAGAAGTTTGTTTTAGTTAAGAATGATAAAAAAAAATTCAGCCATTGGATCTTGAGCTAATAAAAAAGGAAGGAGGTGTATTTTAATCTTAGCCACTTTTATTGACTTTACCTACTCTCCCCATGTCTTTTAAACATTCATAACTTTCACATACGACATTATTTTAAAAAAAAAACATCATAAAAACAAGCGTTTTTATCTTTAAAATGCGTATACTGTTGCTATATAAAAAATAAAATAAAAAATTATTATTTCGATTTTTGACACAATGTTCAGATCATTATTTTTGACACAAAAGTATATATAGTGTTTCTATATATAAATATATAGTGTTTCTATATATAAAATTAAAAAGAAATATTACTTTTTCGGTTTTTGACACAATATGACACAATGATCTGAATATTTTGACACAATAATCTGAACATTTTCGACACAAAATGACACAATGATGCTAAACATTTTAACACAATGATCTGGACATTTTGATACAATTGAAAGAGAAATTTTTTTTAATTTTATATATAACAATACTGTTCGTGTTTTAAAGATGAAAAACGCTCGTTTTTATGGTGTATATATATATTTTTTTAAATAATGTTGCATCTAAGAGTTATGAAAGTTTAAAAAATGGGGTGAATTTGATAAAAAGTCAAAAATGTCATTCCATCTTTTATTTTCTTTAGTTTTTCTCTCTAATTTATCAAAAAAAACTTTGAGCCATTGATCTTCATTTAATTGAAAATCTAATGGCTATGATTTCTTCTTATTCAAACTAAACTTCTCATAATAACCTCACCCTATAATTCATTAAAATATTAACGAGTGTGTTACAAAACAGAAAAGCTTAATACTACCCCTTTACATTATAATTGTAATGTAAAGGAAGTTTTGTTGATTGTTCCGGTAACTAAGGGTGTTCTAAACCGGATACTCGGAAATTTCGGATATCCGAAAATTTCGGATATCCGAAAATTTCGGATATTCGAAAATTTTGGATACCAGTTTTCGCTGTCCAAGTCCAAGTCCGAAATTTCGGACTAGACTCGAATAGTTATAAGGGATATCCGAAAATTCTGTTTGGTTTAAAAAACCACAATATAACCAAAAATAAAACGACAAAACAAATAAACATAGTCCAAGTCTATAAATACTAATAAACATAAGTTCGACCTAAAAAATAACAAACCAAATAAACCTAAATGACTAAATCCTAATTCAATAATTCCTTATTTCCTTAATATAAAAATACATTTTAATTTATTTAAATTTTTTGGATATCGGGTATCCAAAACTTCCAGAAATTTTGTAAATTATTGTCCAAGTCCAAGTCCGGATTTTCGGATATCCGAAATTTTTGGATAATTCGGATACAGAATTTCGGATAATTCGGATACGGATTCGGACTCGGATATTTTTGAACACCTTTACCGGTAACTTTCAAAATTAAAATTGTTGAAGTCATACTTACGATCCATAATGTCCATGAATTCAAGAAAGACTTGATGAACTCACAATTCGATTTTTTGAGAACGAGAAATTAAAAAAATCCTGATTGTGAAGGGTTGATCGAAAGCTTTGCTATTAAAAATACTAAGAGATTCTCATAATTTGTTTAAATATATAAATTAAAATATTTTGCTACAATACAGTTGTTTTCTTTATTGTTATTACAATTCTTGTAACACCCCGATATTCACGTCTAGGTAACTACGTATCTTAATATGTTTACATATGTGCCTTCATTATAAATATGTGTTATGAAGTTATATATATATGAATAAACACGTGTTTATATGATAAAAATGATGAACGAGTTCAAAAATGATGATACGTGAACATATACGTCTCGTATACGTATTTTAATTGAATATATACGTATTTAAATAATTGTTATGATTAGAATACTAAGACCTATATGTTTAACGAGATAAAGAACAAAGGAATACATGAGTATACATGTATAATATAGTTATAAACGCAAATTGATAGTTTATGTAAAGAAAAAATAACAAATACGTAAATAAATAAATATATATATGTGCGTATATATATATTCTCTAACGTATCCCGAGCTTTAGAAAATGTTAGAAATATGTCCCATAATGTTTTAGGGCATAAAATAACACAATCATATGGAAGTTCAAGGGGGTTAAAATGCACTAGACCGAATCTGAGGGACTAAAAATGAAAATAGTGGGCTGGAGAAGGCATGCGGACCGCATGCTTGCGCCCAACGAACCACATGCGGCCCGCAAGGGTCGCGATCTGCACCAACTTCTTCCCTTAGCTCGTTTTTAGCCACGTTTCCAACTTGATCTGCAAGTTTGGCCCTTCTGCGCGTCAGATTTGAGTGCTTAGTCACCCTAGATCGTATCAACACCTTATGACGCATCTAAACACTATATATAGGGGCCTCAATCGATCGAGTTCATCACCAATTTCTTAAATTTCAACCCAAAAACCCTCTTCATGAACCAATAACTTCGTTAATCAAATTCGCAACAACGGTGAGGAGTTAAAGTCTGAATTTCGCAGTCACTCTTCATTTGGTATGATCTAAAATAACCTATCTCAGTTTTTAATAATATTGCTTCTAAGTATGATTTCTAAAAATGTGTTAAAATTAGGGTTCTTGAGATTGTTTCGCCAAAATCGGGTGATCGAGTGGGAATTAGGGTCTGAATTTTTGTAGGTAGTCCTAAAATAATATGTTTTAAGAAAGCCCTAAGTTTATTTCCTAATTGGAAAAGTTTTGGTAAAGGTTTTGTTAACGGGTCAAAATTAGGGTTTTCATAAAGTTTTTCTGCCCAAATTGACTAAACGATGCTGAATTAAGCTTTGATCTTTTTTAGGATATTATAAAATGTTATAATAAATGATACCATAAGTTGGTTTGGATTAAAAATGAGTTTTGCTAATAAAACGAGAAATTCATGAAATTAGGGTTTCTAAATATGATTATTTAATATAAAATAATCCAAAGGGTATGGGGGCTTGATTTTTGGCATGATAACATGTTTTCATATAATATAAGTATATATGGAGTTAAATTGGATAAATTATCAAGTATTGAAAAATACCGAGTCAATCGGATATTAGAAGTTCGTGCGGACCGGAAGGGTATGCGCCTGTACACTGGGGTTTCTAGCATAGCGAGGGTGTCGCATAAATCCCAACTGGGAAATGGCATCCTTCCCTGGGCGATCCCGGAGTGAGCGTCTACTTATAGGAATGTGCATCTTCATAATTATCAATAAAAGTAGATAATATGTCTCTAGGGGCATTTTGGTCATTTTGACCCTTAAACGTAAATAAACTTAATAATATATATTATTAAGTAAATAAAGTGTTAAAATAAACATAAGAAGTGTTTATTATATAAAACTTTGCGTTAGCATCATACAATACGTAATTAGGTTAAATTGGAAGACGTAAAAGAGGTTCTTACTAAATTAATTGGCTAGAATAAGGTGAGTTTAATGAGCTCACTTTTAAATGTTTTAAATGTTTTAAATGTTTTAATGTTTTCGGGCTAGTATACATGCAATGTTATTACTTGAAAAGTATTTTTGAGACACCTTGCTTGTTTTGTGTTAATACACATACGTGGAATGTTATAAATATCTATAACTGTTTTAAAGTTGTTATTACCTGTTATAAACTCTTTTCGGAAAGGTTATACTAAATGGGTAATAAAGATATTAAACTTTTAAAGTAAAGTTTAAAATAAGTCTTTAAAGGTAAATGAACTGATCCTTAAGGGGTTACTTTCGAAGAGGTTTTGATCTAAGCAAACACTACTACAGAAACGACCATTTGCGACAGCCATAAATGGTCGCAAAACGGTCGCAATTGAGCATTTGCGACCGTTTTGCGACCGTTTTGGGTGGTTGGTTATACCTTGGTCGGTAATATTTTTAGCGACCATTTTTTGCAACCGAAAAGTCCTTCTGACCGATTTTGCGACTTGAACTTCCGTCGCTAAGTTAGCGACCATGTTTGCGACCGAACAATAGATGGCGACCAATTTTGTGACCGAGCCCTTTACGACCGATATTGCGACAGAAACTGATTGTGACGAAAATTGCGACTAACCAGATAGTGACCGCAATTGCGACCGACATATTTTGTGACCGATTTTCCAACTGAAATATTATCAATGACATTTGCGACCGAACTTTTGTTCGACCAATTTTGCGACAATCACTAACGACCGCTTTTATGACCATATTTTTGCAACCAATTTAGCAACCGAGTTTCAGTTAAAACCTACAACCAACTTGGCGACCACTATTTTGGTCACATAAAGCTACAAGTTTCTCACTTTTTATATCAATACCCAAAAACAATTAAATAATTCACAAAACCGCATTCGTATATAAGATATCCAAACGCTCAATATTAAACACACCAATCATCCATAAAAGATATCCAAACAATCCTAAGTTGAACGAAAATAAATATCTGAATTGGGTAAAACAAATAATATGCTTAGTTACTTGGAGAAAGTTTTTGGTATGTTCTTCAAGAGAAAATCAATTTGTCGTTTCATTTCAGCATTCACCTCTTTCATTTCAGAGTTCGCAACTCTATTTTCTTCGATTTGCTCCATCATTGTAAGTTTCTCTGCTCTTTCTTTTTCTTTCTCTACTCTTTCTGCTTCCTTTTCTTGTTCCAATTGCGCTATCTTCTCATTCAACCGTTGCACCTATTATTAACATGTGACGCCCACTCCCAGTCTTGGCTCCAGGAGGGGTCACGTGTCGGATTTACTCATGAACACATGGTACAACAGAGATAAATAAGCAGCGGAAATTAAAAACTTTTCATTTATATATATAACGAGATACAATAGTAAGGAAGATAATAACACAATCTATAACTAGATCTTATCTATAGCTATGCCAGTCTACTACCGAGTCATTCCTGATAGCTTGCCCATCTAATCTGCCCTTGCTAGAGCCCTTCCCTTGCTACTTTAAACATCACCGATACCTGACATACATGCTTTTAAAGGTCAGCTTACGCTGGTGAGTTCTAAGTATTTAAAACTTTTACCTTTACCTTGAAAGGTTACTTCAAACATTTGGGCCTAACGGCCCCTTTCTTTATAAACATTTAATAGGTATAAAACATGACAGAATTATACCAAAACATTTAAACATTCAGTATTAAAAATCATTTAATACTCTAAAACATACCTCAAACATTTGGGCCTAACGGCCCTTTCTTTATAAACATTTAACAGGTATAAAGCATAACAGGATTATACCAAAACGTTTAACTCATCAGTATTAAAAATCATTTAATACTCTAAAATACCTTGGGCCTCCGGGACCCATCCTCTGTGCAAATAATCATTACGTATAATAAAGTCATACGAAACATTATAAGCAAAACCTCTTTTTACTAAGCATTGTCTATCCTCTGGGACTACTTTAGCCCCTTTCGGTTGGCCGTCGCCTCCCGACCTCTTGAGTAACCGTCGTTACTCCAGTGGCTTCATTTCCACTGCTTGGATTGTACAACCCCCCTCTTACCAGACAATCTGTGCTTAGATTAAAACTTCTTTAAAATAACCCCAAGGGTCATTTCCTTTATCCTCAAAACTCATTTTCCTCTTTTTAAACTTTACTTTAAAAGTTTAACTTCTTTATTACCCGTTTATTATAACCTTCTCGAAAATAGTTTATAACAGGTAATAACATTTTAAAACAGTTTACAGGCATTAAAACATTCCACGTATGTGTATTAACACAAAACACGTAAAAGCATTTAACTCAAATACTTTTCAAGTAAACAGTTGAATATATATCATTGCATGTATATCAGCCCGAAAACATTAAAACATTTAAAACATTTAAAAGTGGGCTCATAGAACTCACCTTATTCTCTTAAGCAGTTAATTCAGAGAAAACCTCCGCTATGTCTTCCAATAAACCTAATCGCGTATTATATGGCGTTAACGCAAGGTTTAATATAATAAACACTTCCTATGTTTATTTTAACTCTTTATTAACTTAATAATACTTAGTTATTAAGTTTATTCCTTTTTAAAGGTCAAAATGACCAAAATGCCCTTTAGGCCATTATCCTTATCTTTTATTGATAATTATGAAGACGCGCATTCCTATAAGTAGACACTCACTCCGGGATCGCCCAGTGTTGGGATGCCATTGCCCAGATGGGATGGCGACACCCCCGCTATTGCCAGAAACCCCAGTGTACAGGTGTCTACCCTTCCGGTCCGCGCGAACTTCTAAATATCCGATTAACTCGGTATTTGGAATACTTTATCATTTATCCATTTTAACTTTATATATACTTATTATGTATATAAACATAGTTTCATACCAAAAACCAAGTCCTTATACCTTCCGGATTATTTTATATTAAGTAATCATATTTGGAAACCCTAATTTCCCATTATTCTCATTTCTTTATCAAAACTCATTTTCGTTCAAAACTGACTTAAGGTATTATCCGTTATAATATTTTATAACATGCTTTAAAATTTCAAAGCTTGGTTCATTACCATTTACTCGGATTTGACAGACAGTGTCTAGAAAACCCTAATTTCCATATTAACCATTAATATACATTAAACATATTTTAAATATGTTTTAAATATATATTAAACATTTAATCCGATAATTTCCTTATCATTGTCGTCAACCTTTATATTAAATATATATGTCTATATATATTTAATATTTAAATATTTTCCTTTAATCAATTTTATTAATTAAAATTGATTAATAATCATATATATACTTATTCGTCTTAAATATATATTTATATCATTTATCCCGTTCTATTATGATTTCATATGAACTTTAACTTAACAATAATATTTGTAATAATAACAAATATTTAATGTGATTACCTCTTTAACGGGTCGTGAAACGAGTCCAAAATAACTGAATAATAACGGTGTCCGATTTGGACAAACGGATAGTCCTTCTTGACTATTTTCTTGCCACGAGCATTTCCCCGTTGTCGGTTTATCATTTGGAGCGTGTTAGCCCACCGAAACGTTGACCGAAAGTATAGACGGGTTATATTTGGGTAACCATTTCATACAACCACTATCATCTACCGCCATCTACCGCCATCTACCGCTAGCCATCAGTTCCCGCCGGAGTTCATCACGTGGTGGAGAAGGAGGAGCTAGGTGTTGCGGGTTCAAAGTAACGAGGTGGTTGCCGGTTTCGGGGTTGACGGGACTGGGCTGTGATCGTCGCTGCTGCCTTGGTGGTCATCGGAGGAGGACAGGAGGCTGCGAGCTGCTGGGTTCATCGACGGTGGCGGGTGGCAGGTAGCACAGCAGGTCGCCGGATTCATGCTGCTGTCGTGATCGGAAAATCGAGCAGAGGTTCGCCGGAGAATAGAGTTGAGAGGCTGCAGGGGGTCGAGGGTGGTTGCTGGAGTGCTGCGCCGGCAGGGCTGGGATACCGCCTGAGAAACGAACGAGGGGGTAGCGAGGGTTGAGGACTGCTGGGTTTCACCACCGTGTTCGAGGGTCGCCAGTGGTCGGGAACATTGAACGGAAAAATATGAAGAAAAGGTGCTGGGTGGGTGCTGCTGTACTGATTTCTCACATAGTCACACTCTCTCTCATTCTTTGTCGCATGTGTGTTTGTGTACGTTGTGTTTGAATTGTAATTTGGTGTGTGTTGTGAATTGCAGTGTATGCATGTATTTATACATGTAATTTACATACTGAGTCATCATTCAATTGATAGACATGTAGTAAAATTTTGACAGCGTTTGTATCTGTCGTGGACAAGAGTAACGTACAAGAATTAGGATATTTTAATTTAATATGATATAATATTTAATAAATAGTTATTATACCCGTATTCTAAACCTGTAAAATAATATAACATTTCATGATGGGTTATATAAATTCCCGAACCTCTAAAATAGTACGGGACTCCAATAAATATAAATATTATATTTATTCCTCGGTTATAACGTTAACTGATGAGCGTTCAGTTATTACGCGGTAGAACGCGCGTCTAATCAGTTTCGCGATCTTGGCCGTTTCATAAACTGAATACATCTTTTCGACTGAAATTCTTAATTATTATTATAATAATTATTCATACTTTGCCGAGGCATTATAATCATCTCGAACGGCTAACCGAATTGATTTCGGTTATTATCGCGTAACAACACTGGTTACCGATTTCATCGTTTTTTTGTGTCGAACGTCGCAAATATATTTTATAACGGTTATAAATCAAGTATTTAGCAATACCTGATATTCTACTTTCGCCTCGGCGTTATTTTAGCGACGTTCGTGCTTAAATACAGTTTATTACAAACCGGGCCCAAGTCACAATTTTGCGTTTTCCCGCTTCATTATAACTTGGATCTAAGATCCGTCTGCGCCTACGGTATTTATTTTTCGTTATCTACAATATTCTATTAATTCGTCTCTTGACGTTTCCTCGAACGTCATGCCGAATATTCGTACGTGAATCGTGACGTTTCTCTATTATACGTATATATATATATATATATATATATATATATATATATATATATATATATATATATACTATATCACATGCATTTCAGCTACTTAACAAATATAGCACACATATATAATTTAAGTCATAAAATTTTGGGGTGTTACAACTCTACCCCCGTTAAAAAGGTTTCGTCCTCGAAACTTGCTCAAACTATGATTTAACTCACAATGAGTTCATTACCTCACCTTTCTTTCCCGGAACAATCCGGAAACCTTTTAATACATCCATATCATATGAACCACTTGGTTCCTAGGCTACGATTTTAACATCGCAACAAACTTTCTATGACCATCTATCATTTAATTCTATTACCTATAAGGTAATACTTTAACTATTCTATTCCCAAAATCATGTTCAAAATTAGAATGTGAACCGCATTTCTATAACTGTTGCTAGCACCTTTTAGGAACGAATTCCTAACGAACAGTCTAGCTAACGATTTAGAAGAATACGTTTCTCAAAATAAAGGAACTCTTCCTTTTATCAATCATATACTATCTAGGTGGTGTCATAATTCTTTAGCTACATATAGGGTAGCCTAATTATAAATCCCACCGGAATTCGCTTCGAATTTCTTAAAGTTGAAATTTATCGCGAAGCTTCTGCCATTCTGTTTTAACCTTCTGCGTACGTTAAACATTTATCCGTATGTTATAAGATTTTTGAAATTTTCTTCTGGACATCAACAGTCCCCCAGTTACTCGTTAGTAAGTGATATGTATTCATGAATGCTACTGATTCGTTTTTTCCACAATGGCCCGTAATATCTACCTGCACGAGACTAATTCTAGTGCCACCTCTAGTTGTATCTTAGGTGTATATATATAGGATGTACCAGCGGCGTATCCACCACACCCTGGATACAATTAGAGGCGTTCTATTACTAGTCTGGTGTAGGGCGATATTACTATTCTAACCATAACAAAATCAGTATAATTCATAACTATTTATTACTTACTTAAATAACTAATTTGGACATTCTGCGTACAACCTCGTTTAGTGTTCTGCATCTCTTGGGTGCAAACACTACTGCTGCAATTTCCTGCTTTACTAGGCCTAATCGGTAATGATTATACCGATGCCTGAGTTAGTTCGTTTATTACTTTCTTTCAATGCCGCATGCATTCTTCTCTATCCTCGAGAACTTTAGAACGTCATGCTTGATTACGAGATTTCTGGGATTGAAGGAGCGTTCGTCATTTCAATCAATACTACTAATCACTTGTAATGATTATTTTGCTTCCGAAAAGCCATTCTCATTGTAGGCTCACGATTAATCCTTTAGCTAGTGCTATTCTGATCTCAGATCGACCTCGGGGAATCGTCTTGCTTCTTGGATGATTTGCTGATCCTTGACAAAGGATATCTGTTTTTCACTGACAGTTTCTTCTTGCAGTCTATGCATATCCTTGGCTTCCATCCTTTGTCTTGAATTTGCTGAAGTATTCTAAGGCGATGTATTTGGTCTAAAGAAATCTTCTGGCTTCTGTTGGAGATAACTGGTACGGTGTTTCTACTTCTGGCGTTGTTGCTTCTAATGTTGTCGCTTGACGTTGCTTTTGGTGTTGCTGCTTCTGGCGTTGCTTTCAGCGTCGAGTTGATTGTGGAACCCCATTTCTTGATCTGACGAGTTGCTAATTGGACTCACTGGTACGTTCTTCGGCTTCTTGGTGTTGCCTCTGAGTCAATGGCATACATCGAGTATGACTTACCTCTTGACCCACATACTTCCACGTTTTGTAATCTTTACTACTAAGTCATCACGATCCCTGCATATGAAGTCGAGTCTTCCAGTTTGTGCGTAGCATCCCGGGAGTCAATTCATTTAACGTCTTAAATTTACTTTATCGTTACCCTTAACTGGGTATTGATCTTTAAGAAGAACATTTTGTCAAATGCTGATCATTTACTCGCATTGGTGCAATACACTGCGTGATAATTCCTAATATCGAATTCGTACTTCTAAATTTGTCGTTGCTGCTAGTCTCGAATCGTCAGGCTTGTCCGTGTATCAACATTCGTCTCGAGGTCATCTATCTTGACATCTTTGCATTTGTCCTAAGGAAGACGTAATCCTGAGCTGTCTAAGGTAGCTTGATTACGGGATTCCCTGACAATGCTTTTCCTATCTTCTTCGAGTAGTTTGTCTAATCGTCATGTGCTTTCATCCTGCCATTTATTGAAGAAACAACATCCCCTAGGACGTAAGTTCTTCCTGGTCTACTCTGGACCTCCATACTCCTAAGCTCGTAGATTCTTGATCCAGCTTGTGGTAACCTTCGTCATCTTTCTTTGAACTATTCTTAACTTCAACTGCTAGCTTTGGCTTTGAGCCTTCCGTCTTATCACCTATAGTGATGGTCTTCTGTAGATAGCAACGTAGCTTGGAACGTCGTTTCCACTATTCTCGTCACAGCAATTCTCGTTTCTACTTTACCGTGATAGTGTCTATCATGTCTACAGTTTCCTTGCTTAAGGCGACATTCTAGGCTTTTCTACATCTCTTTTCATCTTCAACGGTTCCTAAGTTCCCCACATGCGTTTCTCGTACATCTGACATATCGGCCTTCTTTGTTCAGAAGCTCCCTTGGCCTTCTTGTGGAATCTACCATCATTGTCTTCAAGACCTTCTTCATCCTCGTACCATTTTGCCTTTCATTGAGAATCTATTTCTACGAAAAGCTTCCTTGGGACCAGCTCTACAAGCAGTCGCTTTATTGGGCATTCTTTTTGTCAAAGCTTCCGGAAATAAATTGATAGCAACGTAACCTTCAATGCTTCTGCCACATTTCTGACATAACGACTTTCATTTCTTTGCTGAAGGTACTCATCTTTACTGACATCAGATTTCGTATCGGATGTCCTATTCGCATTCCTATCATAACTATGATTTCTAATCTTCTGATCTTATGATCAAAATAGTCTGACACTTTAGAACTCATGTGACGTGAAGTCTCCAAATTTTGAATTCATGATAATTATATACGTGCACTTATATAATTATGATGCGTTCAAAACCCAGTTATTCTCATCACAGTTATCCCTGGTGTTCGTACTATTCCTTTCTTCATTTATCGGTAATTCTAAAAGTCGGTCTTTTAAAACTACCTTTCTCTAGGCATTCCTTACAATTTATTGACCACGTATCTCACTGTCAATTAACCTACCCCGCACTAGGCCACACAACAGTTAGAACCTATGATATGTTCATTTGGGTAAAATACCAAATTTGCAGTAGCTAATTGCAATCGGGTATTCTCCGCACTTGCATACCCTAAGTTCTACCTTCTATGTTCCTGGTGCAACCTTTTCCTATGGGCATGACTATCCTGACTGGCATTTACATTCCCTATCTTACCTTACTTTATTTACCAAGAGTCCTAGTTTAAGTCTAGATACCATGCTAGTATCTAAATCTCTTAAACCAAGGCTCTGATACCAACTTGTGACGCCCACTCCCAGTCTTGGCTCCAGGAGGGGTCACGTGTCGGATTTACTCATGAACACATGGTACAACAGAGATAAATAAGCAGCGGAAATTAAAAACTTTTCATTTATATATATAACGAGATACAATAGTAAGGAAGATAATAACACAATCTATAACTAGATCTTATCTATAGCTATGCCAGTCTACTACCGAGTCATTCCTGATAGCTTGCCCATCTAATCTGCCCTTGCTAGAGCCCTTCCCTTGCTACTTTAAACATCACCGATACCTGACATACATGCTTTTAAAGGTCAGCTTACGCTGGTGAGTTCTAAGTATTTAAAACTTTTACCTTTACCTTGAAAGGTTACTTCAAACATTTGGGCCTAACGGCCCCTTTCTTTATAAACATTTAATAGGTATAAAACATGACAGAATTATACCAAAACATTTAAACATTCAGTATTAAAAATCATTTAATACTCTAAAACATACCTCAAACATTTGGGCCTAACGGCCCTTTCTTTATAAACATTTAACAGGTATAAAGCATAACAGGATTATACCAAAACGTTTAACTCATCAGTATTAAAAATCATTTAATACTCTAAAATACCTTGGGCCTCCGGTGTAACAACGCAAATTATTTTTACTATTTCGTTAACAATATTTAACTTGAAAAGTGGTCCCAGAAAATTTCGTTCAAATTTAACAGTTTGTGGCATCAACACTTGCATAGGAACCAAATACAAAACCAAGTGAGTGGTAAATGCAAGTTAATACTAGTTCAATATTTTCAAAAGATGGTTATGACAAGTCATGAACATCAAAAGAATCGGCAATTCGAGTGTTCGGTTCGTCTTGCGCTCGAGAGGATCCGCGTCTACATGGTAGTTTTACCTGCGTGCAATTACACCCCATTAGTATGTAACATTAATGCAAGTTGGGACATTGTTTAGGCATTAAAAAGGGGGCAAAATTTCAGAAATTAGGCAGCTCCACCGTAAGCTACGCTGGCCACCGTAGCTTACGGTGGCATCAGCTAGCCTACGGTGGCTTGATGCTGGCCTACGGTGAGTGCCCAGGCTGCAGGCCACCGTAGCTTACGGTGGCCACCGTAAGCTACGGTGGTACCTGTGGTTTCGGTACCCCGTCTTGGTTCTTTTTCCACTTAATTGCCCGGATTCGATTTCTAACGATTCATAAGTTACCAACACATGGTTTAAGCTCCAAAAACTTACTAGACTCTAAAATTTAAACATGGACCAATTACCCATCGTTACTTTGCCTTTACCTTACCCGGTTGACCCGTTAAGGGCCAACCCATGCTACAACTCGTCCGGGATTACAAATGAACCAAACCTTGCACATTCACTAGTGGCACGTTCACAATATATCAGATTACTTCATGACTCCTACCTTTTATATCATACGAATTTCAATGATCCTTAAGGAGCATTCCAATTACAACGTATCCATGTCACCTATGTAGGAATCCTAGAATACTAATTAGAATTGGGCATCTTACATATGTGTATAACCACCCTTGCCATACACCAAGAACCCAATTAGCCCTTGAGGTATCTTCGGGTCAATTATCCGAAGGCAAAAGCATGAGGAGGGTAGGCAAATCAACCCAATTTGGTTGACTAAGCCACTTCCTCTTTTCCCCTATGAGAGAATCCATTTATTCCCTCATGAGGTGAAGACTTATTCTTTTCTACCCACAATGGTCCATAACCAAATGTAAGTTGTTTGTAATTATTACTTACTAGTGTAACGAACAAGATGTACGTTACCTCGATGGCTTGACGACCCACCTCCACCCGCGTGAGCTTGATTGCTTCCTTCAAAACCTTGATCGCCTATATGATCGTTAATGTATCAATACCATAGTCATAACACAAATTTCACAACCATGGCATCAATCACAATCTAGCACCCAATCATGGTGACCTCACAATTTCAAAGTTTCTATTATCATATAAGTCCTCAATCCACACCAATTCCACCAATTGAGAATATTTACTAGCATTTCTAATTCCCTTAACGGGTCATGCAATTCACATTGTTACACATAGTTAGGATCATCCAAAATCAACAATTCATTTACTATGATCATTCAAGCACCATTTCATGTCAATTTAGCTATCAAGCCATGGGGGTTAGTCACCTAGACATTTTATCAAACACATGGTGTGCAACACTTGCTACCTAACTACAATTCATTCATACAACCCACTACTTAACAAATTAGCAAGGGTTGGGTGATCACACCTCAAACCCAACATCAAATTATCATGCATCGTCATAGACAAGTTCCAATTTCTCATGATTGAGGTTAATACCATGGTCATCCATGGTGACCAACAACATGCAAGGTTCAAGTAGGAAATTAGGTGAGCACTACCCCAATTACTAAATTATTGGGTTAACTAGGCTACATTCAAGCTTCCTAACACCTTAGGATTCAGATTTTAACATAACCTTCACAGATTCTAGGGTCCCAATTTCGACCCATACACATGCAATTATGAAAGGGCTTACCTACAAACTTCAATTAGGTGTAGGAGGCTTAGAAATCCTTCCAATACTTGGAATTTGTGGTCAATTTCGCAGCCTAGCCTCCTCCTCTTGAGAATTTCGTGATTGAGAGAGTTGGGAGGGGTTGAGTTTCTCTCCCAGTCGCAACCTGCGATCCCCTCCCCCAATTCTCCCTAATTAATTTAGGTTAGTTTCCCTTATTTACATTCCTAGCCCCTCTAGTTTAGGTTTTGGTTAATTTTCTAATTAAACCCTTAACATTTCACATTTAACCCTCAAGTTTCTATAATATGGCAAGTACTATAACATATAAGGAACAATTTAGTCACATAACAAGGGTCGGTTAAATGTTAACGGAAATTTTCATATATTAAAACTCGGGATGTTACAACTCCACCCCCCTTAAGGGAGTTTCGTCCCCGAAACAGTTACATACCAAATAAGTGGGGATAGTAGCGTTGCATCTCTTCCTCGGACTCCCAAGTTAGATCCGATCCTTTCCTATGCTCCCATTGAACCTTCACTTGGTTCACTTCTCTGTTTCTTAGCCGCTTAACCTTACGGTCGAGAATCGCAATAGGCCTCTCGACATAGTTAAGCTTATCATCAATGACTAAATCATCGAGTGGCACATAGGCACTCTCGTCGGCAAGACACTTCCTCAAATAGGACACGTGGAACGTATTGTGAATGCCGCTTAGCTCCTCCGGCAATTCCAGTTGATAAGCCACCTTGCCCACACGTGCAAGGATTTTGAAAGGTCCAATGAATCGAGGACTTAGCTTACCTCGCTTTCTAAAACGAATCACACCTTTCCACGGGGAGACCTTTAACATGACATAGTCTCCCTCTTGGAACTCTATAGGCCTCCTTCTCTTGTCCGCATAAGATTTTTGTCTATCTTGAGCGGCTTTTAATCGTGCCCTCACTATGTCGATCTTGGCCGACGTTTCACGAACCACCTCGCGGCTACTTAGCTCGCGTTGGCCCACTTCACCCCAACATACGGGTGTTCTACACTTTCTACCATACAACATCTCGAACGGAGGCATCCCTATACTCGAGTGATAGCTATTATTGTAGGCAAATTCTACGAGTGGCAAGTGTCGGTCCCAATTTCCCCCGAAATCAATAACACATGCCCGCAGCATGTCTTCCAACGTTTGTATGGTCCTCTCGCTTTGGCCATCGGTTTGGGGGTGATATGCTGTGCTGAGGTGTAATCTAGAACCCATTTCCTCCTGGAACCCTTGCCAAAATTCCGACGTGAACCGGGTGTCCCGATCCGATACTATGGAAACCGGTACCCCGTGGCGAGACACAATTTCGTCAATGTAAATATCGGCCAATTTCTCCGATGAGGATTTCTCCCGAATAGGGAGGAAGTGTGCACTTTTGGTCAGCCGGTCCACAATCACCCAAATAGCGTCGTGGTTCCTGGACGTCCTTGGCAATTTAGTTACCAAGTCCATAGTCACATGTTCCCATTTCCACACGGGGATTTCCAAGGGTTGCATCTTCCCGTATGGTCTTTGATGCTCAGCCTTGACTTGTAGGCAAGTCAAGCATCTCTCGACGTACTTGACTATGTCGCGTTTCATCCCAGGCCACCAATAATTGGCCTTTAAATCGTTATACATCTTTGTTGCCCCCGGGTGTACCGTGTAACGAGACTTGTGGGCCTCGTCTAATAACATATTCCTCATATCGCCTGTGTTGGGAACCCAAACTCGCCCAAAGCGGGTCTTTATTCCACTTTCTTCATCCACTAGATCTTTTACTTGGCCCACAATCCGCTCCTTTTTCCAGTTTTCTTCTTTGACTGCTTCGATTTGGGCCTCCTTGATCCGTGTTATCAAGTTAGAGGTCACCACAAGTTGCATAGATCTCACTCTAATGGGCGTATAGTCCCCCTTTCGGCTTAGGGCATCGGCTACCACATTGGCCTTGCCCGGGTGATAGTGAATCTCGCAGTCATAATCCTTGATCGTATCAAGCCATCTTCGTTGCCTCATGTTCAAGTCCTTTTGGTCGAAGAAGTACTTGAGGCTTTTGTGATCGGTGAAGATTGTGCATTTGGCCCCATACAAATAATGTCGCCAAATCTTCAAGGCAAACACTACCGCCGCCAACTCTAGGTCATGCGTAGGGTAGTTTTGCTCGTGCACCTTTAGTTGCCGAGATGCATACGCGATTACCTTGCCTCGTTGCATCAATACACATCCGAGGCCAATTTGTGACGCGTCAGAGTAAACCACCATGTCCTCGTTGCCCTCGGGCAGAGTTAACACCGGGGCTTGAGTAAGCTTTTGTTTGAGGCTTCGAAATGCCTCCTCTTGCTCGGTACCCCATACAAACTTGGTTTCTTTCTTAGTCAGCTTCGTCAAGGGTAAGGCTATTTTCGAGAAATCTTGAATAAATCTCCGGTAATAGCCTGCCAGCCCGAGGAAACTCCTAACCTCGGTGGGAGTCTTAGGAGCTTCCCATAAGGTTACCGCTTCAACTTTAGCCGGGTCCACCTTAATCCCCTCGGATCCAATTACATGGCCCAAAAATTGCACTTCTCTTAGCCAAAATGCACATTTAGAGAACTTGGCATACAACTTCTCAACTCTTAGTCTCTCAAGTATCTCTCGTAAATGCTTGGCATGCTCGGCCTCGCTCCGAGAGTAGATCAAAATATCATCAATGAAGACTATCACCGATTTGTCCAGCATGGGTTTGCACACGCGGTTCATTAAGTCCATGAAGGCCGCCGGTGCGTTTGTTAACCCAAAGGACATCACGCAAAATTCGTAGTGCCCATAGCGAGTTCTAAAGGCCGTCTTGGGGATGTCCTCCTCCTTCACCTTCAGTTGATGGTACCCTGACCGCAAGTCGATCTTGGAGAACCATTTGGCCCCTTGTAATTGATCGAATAGATCGTCAATTCGGGGCAAGGGATACCGATTTTTCACCGTGAGTTTGTTTAACTCCCGGTAATCAATGCACATCCGCATACTCCCATCTTTCTTCTTTACAAATAGAACCGGGGCTCCCCATGGTGAGATACTCGGCCTAATAAACCCCTTATCCAGCAACTCTTGGATTTGGGTATTAAGTTCTTGCAACTCTGGGGGCGCTAACCGATATGGTGCCCGTGCTACCGGCTTGGCATTCGGAACCAGGTCAATTCTGAATTCCACATCTCTATCCGGAGGCATACCCGGCAATTCTTCCGGGAACACATCTTTAAATTCTTGGACTACCGGTAACTCGTCTATTACCGGTACTTGTACTCTTGTGTCGGTCACCATAGCTAAAAAGGCTCGGCATCCTTTTTTTATGTACTTTCTCGCTTTGTGCATGGAGCATATTATGGGAGTTCCGCTTTTGTCTCCCAGTATGGTGACTTTGTCTCCCGTAGGTGACGTGAGTTCGATTGTCTTGTGATCACATATCACTCTCGCGTGGTGGCGGGATAGCCAATCCATACCTACCACCACCTTGAACTCTCTCATAGCCATGGGGATGAGGTCAATGGAGAATTCCTCCCCGTTGATGGTGATCGTGCATCCCCGACATACATCAAAAACAAGTACAGATTTATCGTTAGCAACTTCTACTTCTAAAGGTACATGCAGTTTTTCAATCACAAATGAAGGGTGCTTAACAAAATCAATTGAGACAAATGACCTATTAGCACCCGTATCAAATAATACACGTGCAGGCAACGAATTAATCGGAAAAGTACCTGACACGACGTTGGGGTCAATCTTGGCCTCATCGGCCGTTAGCTGGAATGCCCTTCCGGTGGCCCGCGGAATTTCAGTTTTTCCTCCAGTCCTTGACCCTTCACCCATCAATTTTGGGCAGTTCGGCTTCTTATGACCCGTCTGATAGCAGTTGAAGCATCTAACTACTTCAGAGGGGCAATTGGAGACAAGGTGGCCCTTTTTGCCACAGTTCAAACATGGTCGATCTTTGAAGAGGCACTCTCCCGGATGCCCCCTCCCACAAATCTTGCATTTGGAGTTTCCCCCCTTGAACTCCTTCTTTTTGGGAGATTCTCCCGTTCTCTGCTTCTTTGGAGGGTTTGACTGTGCCTCATTAGGCCCTCTCCTTTCACGAGTTTCTTCCCTTCGGGTGATATCAAGTTCCCGAGCCCTCGCAGCGTTAATCATTTCTTCCACCGTGTTGAAACTCGTTAGGGGCACAAAGTCCTTAATCTTGGGCTTTAGCATGTTCCTATAGAAGAACATCCTTGCCCCTTCGGTAGGCAACACATCCGCACAGAACCTGACCCGATCAAGGTAGATCCCCGTGATTTGATCTACCGTTTGGTCATCGGTCTGCTCCAATTTGAGAAACTCCTGCTTGAGTTTGTTCACCATTGCCTTCGGGCAATGATGTTCAGTAAAGATTTCTTTGAATTCGGGCCACGTTAATGCATTAATTGCAACGTCCCCTTTTTCTTGGGCCTTTGCATCCCACCAATCTTTCGCCCGGTCCCGAAGTAGACCCGTGGCATAACTCACTTGATCATCTTCTTCACAATGGGTCCGGCGGAATACACCCTCCACGTTGGTGATCCACCGATGGCAAGCAATAGGATCCACCTCACCCGAATAGTGAGGGGGGTTTGCAAGCCATGAACTTGTTAAAAGAACAACGTTTCTTTGTCTTTTCGGGCTCCCCTCGATTTAGGATAACCCCCTTTAACTCATCAAACTTTTCATTCATGGTCTTAAGAAGATCCTCTTGGATCTTGTGCACGTATTCCGGGAGGGCGGCATCAATAGCCCTCCCGACTTCTTCAGCAATTCGGGCGTTAAGGGCCTCGTCTCTCTGCTCTTGGGTCAAGCCGTCCCCAACTTGGTTCGTCATGACACTACAGAGTTTAATTCAACCAGTTAGTTCATATATCAATTCCCCTTGCCTAGAGCAGGGTTGTTATGGACTCCCCTTGGCCATCTCCAAGGGTGTCACACATGAGGTTACGGATTTATAGCAATTCCCATAACCCATTTTAAACTATTCATGCGTCTCCCGCATCTTCGGTTCCGGTGCAACTCACCATCCCCGTACACGATCTGAAATTACCAAGTGGTGCATCAATTATGCACCCTTAGTTTCTTCCCATAGCACACACTAGACTTATAATCATACATCATTTAAAAATTCAACACATACCCGGATCTCCGCGGAAGCTCGAACCGAACACTTGGCCATTATCTCGAGCACGGGTTTGAGTTCAAGAGTCAAATTACACTTGAATCCCTCAAACCTCGGCTCTGATACCAACTTGTAACAACGCAAATTATTTTTACTATTTCGTTAACAATATTTAACTTGAAAAGTGGTCCCAGAAAATTTCGTTCAAATTTAACAGTTTGTGGCATCAACACTTGCATAGGAACCAAATACAAAACCAAGTGAGTGGTAAATGCAAGTTAATACTAGTTCAATATTTTCAAAAGATGGTTATGACAAGTCATGAACATCAAAAGAATCGGCAATTCGAGTGTTCGGTTCGTCTTGCGCTCGAGAGGATCCGCGTCTACATGGTAGTTTTACCTGCGTGCAATTACACCCCATTAGTATGTAACATTAATGCAAGTTGGGACATTGTTTAGGCATTAAAAAGGGGGCAAAATTTCAGAAATTAGGCAGCTCCACCGTAAGCTACGCTGGCCACCGTAGCTTACGGTGGCATCAGCTAGCCTACGGTGGCTTGATGCTGGCCTACGGTGAGTGCCCAGGCTGCAGGCCACCGTAGCTTACGGTGGCCACCATAAGCTACGGTGGTACCTGTGGTTTCGGTACCCCGTCTTGGTTCTTTTTCCACTTAATTGCCCGGATTCGATTTCTAACGATTCATAAGTTACCAACACATGGTTTAAGCTCCAAAAACTTACTAGACTCTAAAATTTAAACATGGACCAATTACCCATCGTTACTTTGCCTTTACCTTACCCGGTTGACCCGTTAAGGGCCAACCCATGCTACAACTCGTCCGGGATTACAAATGAACCAAACCTTGCACATTCACTAGTGGCACGTTCACAATATATCAGATTACTTCATGACTCCTACCTTTTATATCATACGAATTTCAATGATCCTTAAGGAGCATTCCAATTACAACGTATCCATGTCACCTATGTAGGAATCCTAGAATACTAATTAGAATTGGGCATCTTACATATGTGTATAACCACCCTTGCCATACACCAAGAACCCAATTAGCCCTTGAGGTATCTTCGGGTCAATTATCCGAAGGCAAAAGCATGAGGAGGGTAGGCAAATCAACCCAATTTGGTTGACTAAGCCACTTCCTCTTTTCCCCTATGAGAGAATCCATTTATTCCCTCATGAGGTGAAGACTTATTCTTTTCTACCCACAATGGTCCATAACCAAATGTAAGTTGTTTGTAATTATTACTTACTAGTGTAACGAACAAGATGTACGTTACCTCGATGGCTTGACGACCCACCTCCACCCGCGTGAGCTTGATTGCTTCCTTCAAAACCTTGATCGCCTATATGATCGTTAATGTATCAATACCATAGTCATAACACAAATTTCACAACCATGGCATCAATCACAATCTAGCACCCAATCATGGTGACCTCACAATTTCAAAGTTTCTATTATCATATAAGTCCTCAATCCACACCAATTCCACCAATTGAGAATATTTACTAGCATTTCTAATTCCCTTAACGGGTCATGCAATTCACATTGTTACACATAGTTAGGATCATCCAAAATCAACAATTCATTTACTATGATCATTCAAGCACCATTTCATGTCAATTTAGCTATCAAGCCATGGGGGTTAGTCACCTAGACATTTTATCAAACACATGGTGTGCAACACTTGCTACCTAACTACAATTCATTCATACAACCCACTACTTAACAAATTAGCAAGGGTTGGGTGATCACACCTCAAACCCAACATCAAATTATCATGCATCGTCATAGACAAGTTCCAATTTCTCATGATTGAGGTTAATACCATGGTCATCCATGGTGACCAACAACATGCAAGGTTCAAGTAGGAAATTAGGTGAGCACTACCCCAATTACTAAATTATTGGGTTAACTAGGCTACATTCAAGCTTCCTAACACCTTAGGATTCAGATTTTAACATAACCTTCACAGATTCTAGGGTCCCAATTTCGACCCATACACATGCAATTATGAAAGGGCTTACCTACAAACTTCAATTAGGTGTAGGAGGCTTAGAAATCCTTCCAATACTTGGAATTTGTGGTCAATTTCGCAGCCTAGCCTCCTCCTCTTGAGAATTTCGTGATTGAGAGAGTTGGGAGGGGTTGAGTTTCTCTCCCAGTCGCAACCTGCGATCCCCTCCCCCAATTCTCCCTAATTAATTTAGGTTAGTTTCCCTTATTTACATTCCTAGCCCCTCTAGTTTAGGTTTTGGTTAATTTTCTAATTAAACCCTTAACATTTCACATTTAACCCTCAAGTTTCTATAATATGGCAAGTACTATAACATATAAGGAACAATTTAGTCACATAACAAGGGTCGGTTAAATGTTAACGGAAATTTTCATATATTAAAACTCGGGATGTTACATCCGGGACCCATCCTCTGTGCAAATAATCATTACGTATAATAAAGTCATACGAAACATTATAAGCAAAACCTCTTTTTACTAAGCATTGTCTATCCTCTGGGACTACTTTAGCCCCTTTCGGTTGGCCGTCGCCTCCCGACCTCTTGAGTAACCGTCGTTACTCCAGTGGCTTCATTTCCACTGCTTGGATTGTACAACCCCCCTCTTACCAGACAATCTGTGCTTAGATTAAAACTTCTTTAAAATAACCCCAAGGGTCATTTCCTTTATCCTCAAAACTCATTTTCCTCTTTTTAAACTTTACTTTAAAAGTTTAACTTCTTTATTACCCGTTTATTATAACCTTCTCGAAAATAGTTTATAACAGGTAATAACATTTTAAAACAGTTTACAAGCATTAAAACATTCCACGTATGTGTATTAACACAAAACACGTAAAAGCATTTAACTCAAATACTTTTCAAGTAAACAGTTGAATATATATCATTGCATGTATATCAGCCCGAAAACATTAAAACATTTAAAACATTTAAAAGTGGGCTCATAGAACTCACCTTATTCTCTTAAGCAGTTAATTCAGAGAAAACCTCCGCTATGTCTTCCAATAAACCTAATCGCGTATTATATGGCGTTAACGCAAGGTTTAATATAATAAACACTTCCTATGTTTATTTTAACTCTTTATTAACTTAATAATACTTAGTTATTAAGTTTATTCCTTTTTAAAGGTCAAAATGACCAAAATGCCCTTTAGGCCATTATCCTTATCTTTTATTGATAATTATGAAGACGCGCATTCCTATAAGTAGACACTCACTCCGGGATCGCCCAGTGTTGGGATGCCATTGCCCAGATGGGATGGCGACACCCCCGCTATTGCCAGAAACCCCAGTGTACAGGTGTCTACCCTTCCGGTCCGCGCGAACTTCTAAATATCCGATTAACTCGGTATTTGGAATACTTTATCATTTATCCATTTTAACTTTATATATACTTATTATGTATATAAACATAGTTTCATACCAAAAACCAAGTCCTTATACCTTCCGGATTATTTTATATTAAGTAATCATATTTGGAAACCCTAATTTCCCATTATTCTCATTTCTTTATCAAAACTCATTTTCGTTCAAAACTGACTTAAGGTATTATCCGTTATAATATTTTATAACATGCTTTAAAATTTCAAAGCTTGGTTCATTACCATTTACTCGGATTTGACAGACAGTGTCTAGAAAACCCTAATTTCCATATTAACCATTAATATACATTAAACATATTTTAAATATGTTTTAAATATATATTAAACATTTAATCCGATAATTTCCTTATCATTGTCGTCAACCTTTATATTAAATATATATGTCTATATATATTTAATATTTAAATATTTTCCTTTAATCAATTTTATTAATTAAAAATGATTAATAATCATATATATACTTATTCGTCTTAAATATATATTTATATCATTTATCCCGTTCTATTATGATTTCATATGAACTTTAACTTAACAATAATATTTGTAATAATAACAAATATTTAATGTGATTACCTCTTTAACGGGTCGTGAAACGAGTCCAAAATAACTGAATAATAACGGTGTCCGATTTGGACAAACGGATAGTCCTTCTTGACTATTTTCTTGCCACGAGCATTTCCCCGTTGTCGGTTTATCATTTGGAGCGTGTTAGCCCACCGAAACGTTGACCGAAAGTATAGACGGGTTATATTTGGGTAACCATTTCATACAACCACTATCATCTACCGCCATCTACCGCTAGCCATCAGTTCCCGCCGGAGTTCATCACGTGGTGGAGAAGGAGGAGCTAGGTGTTGCGGGTTCAAAGTAACGAGGTGGTTGCCGGTTTCGGGGTTGACGGGACTGGGCTGTGATCGTCGCTGCTGCCTTGGTGGTCATCGGAGGAGGACAGGAGGCTGCGAGCTGCTGGGTTCATCGACGGTGGCGGGTGGCAGGTAGCACAGCAGGTCGCCGGATTCATGCTGCTGTCGTGATCGGAAAATCGAGCAGAGGTTCGCCGGAGAATAGAGTTGAGAGGCTGCAGGGGGTCGAGGGTGGTTGCTGGAGTGCTGCGCCGGCAGGGCTGGGATACCGCCTGAGAAACGAACGAGGGGGTAGCGAGGGTTGAGGACTGCTGGGTTTCACCACCGTGTTCGAGGGTCGCCAGTGGTCGGGAACATTGAACGGAAAAATATGAAGAAAAGGTGCTGGGTGGGTGCTGCTGTACTGATTTCTCACATAGTCACACTCTCTCTCATTCTTTGTCGCATGTGTGTTTGTGTACGTTGTGTTTGAATTGTAATTTGGTGTGTGTTGTGAATTGCAGTGTATGCATGTATTTATACATGTAATTTACATACTGAGTCATCATTCAATTGATAGACATGTAGTAAAATTTTGACAGCGTTTGTATCTGTCGTGGACAAGAGTAACGTACAAGAATTAGGATATTTTAATTTAATATGATATAATATTTAATAAATAGTTATTATACCCGTATTCTAAACCTGTAAAATAATATAACATTTCATGATGGGTTATATAAATTCCCGAACCTCTAAAATAGTACGGGACTCCAATAAATATAAATATTATATTTATTCCTCGGTTATAACGTTAACTGATGAGCGTTCAGTTATTACGCGGTAGAACGCGCGTCTAATCAGTTTCGCGATCTTGGCCGTTTCATAAACTGAATACATCTTTTCGACTGAAATTCTTAATTATTATTATAATAATTATTCATACTTTGCCGAGGCATTATAATCATCTCGAACGGCTAACCGAATTGATTTCGGTTATTATCGCGTAACAACACTGGTTACCGATTTCATCGTTTTTTTGTGTCGAACGTCGCAAATATATTTTATAACGGTTATAAATCAAGTATTTAGCAATACCTGATATTCTACTTTCGCCTCGGCGTTATTTTAGCGACGTTCGTGCTTAAATACAGTTTATTACAAACCGGGCCCAAGTCACAATTTTGCGTTTTCCCGCTTCATTATAACTTGGATCTAAGATCCGTCTGCGCCTACGGTATTTATTTTTCGTTATCTACAATATTCTATTAATTCGTCTCTTGACGTTTCCTCGAACGTCATGCCGAATATTCGTACGTGAATCGTGACGTTTCTCTATTATACGTATATATATATATATATATATATATATATATATATATATATATATATATATATATATATACTATATCACATGCATTTCAGCTACTTAACAAATATAGCACACATATATAATTTAAGTCATAAAATTTTGGGGTGTTACATAACACAACACATTAAAACTGAACAGAACAATCATGTGACCCATGATATCACTATACATAGAGAAAATATGGATAAAAATAAAATAAGCACACCTCTTCATTTCCAGTAGGTATATACGAAGTACTAGTACTTGGTGTTGATGGTTTACCGGTCATCATAACACTCAGATCACTAACATCGTTAAAACCGTATAATCTGCCCTTTTTCTTACCCCCGACAACTTCTGTCCAAGTGTGTACATCGAATATAGGACGTTTGTTACTTCCATCTGTATACTTCTCCTTAACTTGTTCTTTATATGATATCTATGATATAAAAAAACAATATACATTTTCTATTCACAATACCGATAAACAACTAATAATAATAACATATATTTTATAAGTAAAAAAAACTTACAATGGAGTTCTTTGCCCTGGAGTCAACCCAAACAACATCGCTTTCAAGATCAATATCTTCCAAATCGTCAGTAAGTTCTAAACCCTCGCCTTCTTTATGGCTCGACAACCTATCTAATGGTCTTGTCCCTTTCTTTCCATGTGACTGCATCCAAATTTCATCGAGCGTTGCAGGGCGTCCAAAATGATCATCCTACAAAAGTCATATTTGAAAGTTAATATTGACATGCTGTGTGTATTAAAATGGGATATATTTAAGCATCTCTTACCAATTTTAGTTTAAGTGTAACATAAGATTGTGAGCCAAGAGTATGTTTCCCCTCGGTTGATTTCCCTCTGTTAGTGGTATTTGTAGCTGACTTGGCTTTCCACTCGGGTGTATTCCATTTTTTAACTAGTGATTCCCATATCTCACATCTCATCCACTGTGGCTTATATGGAGTAAACACAGATAAATCCTCACCAACTTCCACCCCCGCATTTATCGCAGCAGTTTTAGCGCTTTCCCGAGCCCTGTTCAATGAATCCTTAAATTTTCTCTTAATAAACTTCTCCCAGCAAGATCGTATCTGGTCATCCCATTCCTCTTTCCACTGGTAGTATCCCTGAAAAAAAATCACTTTCTAGTAAAGTCTATATTGTTTATAAAGTATTCGGTAGATACCAAGATTTAGATATCTCTCCCTTTTGTGTTATTATAATGTATATCTTGTTATAATATAAAATATTAAATAATTATTTTCATATTAATTAATAAGTTACAAATATACTTGTTTATTAATTAAATAAATAAGTTATATTTATTGATAAATACTTATTTTTGTTATTTCTATTATTATATTATAACTGTATTTTACTACCCACTCTTTATAGCGAAATTAACGCGGATACATAAAACAACTACTGTATTTTTTATTGTAATGTAAGAAAACACAAATTGAAAATGTTTAGAGTAAGCTTGTAACAAGCCATATTGGATCTTAACGAATATAATATGTTATATTTGCGGTAATGAAATATAATAGGCTTTGATAGCTGTAAATGGGCATATACGACATTTATTATGTCATATAAGCACTTGAAGAGTTTTATCATAATAGAATGATATCTTCACAACATAACATACATACCTTAATGCACCCTAGCTATTGAGACCTTGAGACCGCTTAACAAAACTCGAACCCCACTACATCACTAGAGTAAACCTCAAGCAACCGGGTAAAACATTCCCCAACGCCTAATTGATCTTAATAGGGGAGCATTGACCAATGTTGATCCTAACAGGCTTCAATTGACCCAAACTAAAGCTAAATGACTCTAGTTAACCCAAATCGATACTAACTGACACTAGCTGATCATGATTTCCCTTATTAATCCAAATCGATAGTAATTTGGACTAGGTGATCATTATTAACTAATATTAACACTAATTGCTTATAACTTACATTATTTACTAGGTTTACCATCATTGATCAATAGTGTGTCCTTAGTTGGCCAACAATGATTTTAGTAGACCCGAATGGTCCTTAATTGATCCTACATAACATAATATCTCCTAATTTTCCTCATTTTCTCTATTTGGTCATAATCGATTAACATTCATCACAACTATATATCCATAGGTGAATCGAAGTAACATTTGTTTTTGTGTCACTTTCTACGTCCAAATCCTTTTCGGTAGTTAGGTATCCAATATTTATTTTATCAGCTATATTTGTGACAATTATTGATATTGGTTTAGTATGATTTATGAAAAGAGTATTAGCAACCGAAACAGTTTTGGTAGCAATATTTGTGACCGGTTGAATTTTTATTCCAGATGCTTATTACTTTTAAAGATTGACGGAAATAATTATGATCATTTCTGCGACCGATTTTATTTCAGTTGCTATTTTTGTGACCATTTTAGCTACCAAACAATTTAGTCGCAATTTTTGCGACCGTTTTGGTTTTGGTCCCTATTTTTGTGACCACTTTAACTACCAAAACAACATAGTTGCAATTTTTTTGCAACCGATCTGGTTTCGGTTGCTATTTTTTGTGACCACTTTAACTACCGAAACAACTTAGTCGCAATTTTTGCAACCGATTTGGTTTCGGTCGCTATTTTTGTGACCACTTTAACTACCGAAACAACTTAGTCGCAATTTTTACAACCGATTTGGTTTCGGTGGCTATTTTTGTGACCACTTTAACCACCGAAACAACTTAGTCGCTATTTTTGCGACCGATTTGGTTTCGGTCGCTATTTTTGTGACCACTTTAACTACCGAAACAACTTAGTCGCTATTTTTGCGACCGATTTGATTTCGGTCGCTCTTTTTACGACCGAAGTTGGTTTGGCCGCTAATATGGTTGCTGATTTTGCGACCAGCTTAGTCGGTCGCAAATTTCGGTTGGTTTTGCCCTTTTTTGTAGTAGTGAAAATTGTCTAAGACGAGGGTAAGAGGGGGGGGGGGGGGGGTTGTACAATCCAAGCAGTGGATATAAAGCCACTGGAGTAACGAAGGTTGCTCAAGAGTTCGGGAGCCGACGGTCGCCCGAAAGGGATTAAAGTAGTCCCATATAAGACAATGCTTAGTAAAAAGAGGTTTTGCGTATAATGTTTCGTATGACTCTTTTATATGAAATGATTATTTGCACAGAGGATGGGTCCTGGAGGCCCAAGGTATTTTAGAGTATTACATGATTTTTAATACTGAAGGTTTAAATGTTATGTTTGGTATAATTATGTATGTCTTATATCCATTAAACGTTAAGTTTATAAAGAAGGGACCGTTAGGTCCAAATGTTTGAAGTAACCTTTCGAGGTTAAGGCAAAGTTTTAATTCTTAGAACTCACCAGCGTAAGCTGACCTTTTAAAGCATTTATATTAGGTGAGGTTAGAGATCCGAGCATCAAGGGAAATGCTCGTGTTTGAGCAGAGTGGATGGGCAAGCTATTAGGAAAATGCTATACGGGCATGCTGGCTTAAGTAATGTAGATAGATGCATATCTATTAATCGTTGTCTTTTATAGTTATCGTTAATCGTTGTAGTAGTTTTATCTTACTTGTACTTGACATTATAAATAAATAAAAGTTTTTAATTTCCGCTGCTTTAGTTATCTCTGTTATACCTTGCGTTCATGAGTAAATCCGATGAGTGACCCGTTCTAGAGCCAAGTCTGGGAATGGGTATCACAATTCTTGTCACATTATCAACTTTTTATATATGAGTTCTAACATTATAACTATGAGGGTCAATTTTTTTTCATCTTGGCTAGGGTCAGAAACTTTTTGCACTTCTCATTCTCATAAACGTATTAAAGATACCACAACCAATTACTATAATCATGATAATCAATAATGATTTCTCCTTCTATAGTTAAGTGTATATATTTAGGACGAGTATATTGTTGTAAAAGAATTAATTGGTTATTCTCCTTGTTTGTATTTTGCCTATATAGCCTTAAGTATCATAGAATCAAACCAAGCAATTTCATTCACAATTCTAGGTTTATAGGGTATACAGATCCTAGTCTAGCCACTCTCACGAGCCCTCCGGTCCCTCCATTTTTTCGATCATCACCATGTCTACTTCGGCCACCACCATCGTCATACTACTCACCATCACAACCCACTTCACAATGAAACTCATAGCCAATAATATTCCCGAATATATGGCGTCAGCAAGTCCCTTCCACCCTTATCGGACTCGATTTGGAACGCTACATCACCAGTACACCATCTGCTCCACCCAAAACACTTTTTGATGCCATTCTTGGCAGTTGCTTCGACACAATTCAACCGGCAATTGCATCAGCTACCATGTCTCAAGAAGCTTGAAACCGCCTCGTCACAATTAATTCGTCACGTTCCAGAATCATCTCACTCAAGGCCAAACTGGCCGGCCAAAAATCCTAAAGGTACACAGACCGTCACCGAGTTTCTCCGTGACATGAAGTCAATTGTCGACAAATTTGCTCTAATTTAAAATCTCATGCT
This sequence comes from Deinandra increscens subsp. villosa, assembly GCA_039602395.1. Taxonomy (NCBI): domain Eukaryota; kingdom Viridiplantae; phylum Streptophyta; class Magnoliopsida; order Asterales; family Asteraceae; genus Deinandra; species Deinandra increscens. Next base: position 111,906,445 of record JBCNJP010000007.1, on the reverse strand, counting down.
TGACGAAGACCTCCTTGTTCATGTTATTGGACAACTTGGAGACGAGTTAGAATATTACAGTCGCCCTCCAAGTTCGTGACACCAAAATCACGTTTCCATAATTGTTTGAGAAGCTTGTCCATTTTGAACGCCATCTCAAGCAAACTACCACTTCCTCACCATCACTGATTTCTACGGTTAACTACACTCAAAGGCAACCCCGGTCTGGCCCCCGATCTAATTATGACAGTCATAACATACAAGGAAATTTTAACAACAAATCAGCCCGCCACCAATGGACTAACGACTCCAACTCAAATGGTGGTAACCACTTAAATTGTACTAATGGTTGTTGTAATTTTTGCAATGTTGCAAGTAATGAAACGAAATATTGTAGGAAACTTTAACGTTATCTCACCTTAATCAAGTTACTATAGGTGGTGCTCCATCTCAAAGTCAATCCGCACCTATGGCCAATGTCACTACTTCTCGATCCCCTCATCCCCCTGGTCCTTGGATGTTTGATAGTGTGGCCTCCCACCATATGTCACCTCTTATCGTGCATCACTTCACACTCTCTCTGAGTATGGTGGTCTTGATGAGATCATCCTAGGTGATGGTAAAACTCTATCCATTACTCATATTGGTCAAACTCACCTTAATACATCTTTTGGTTCATTCGATATAAAAAGTGTTTTATTTGTTCCTCATTTTTAAAAGCGTTTAATCATTGTTGCTAAATTATGTAAGACTAATCATGTTTATGTGGAAAATTTACCCACACATTTTTTATAAAGGATCTTCGCACGAGGGCACGTCTAATGCGGGGGAAGTACTACCTTGATGTTTACTACGCCAACCTTCCATTTTTACATGAAATAATTGATGTGTTAACCAATTCATCCCTTGATTTGCACCACAAACTTGGCCACCCATCTATTCGGATTTTCAAGAACATTAACAAATGTTAGGATTACATTTTAATTTTCAAATTTTCATTGTAATTCTTGCTCTATTTATAAAATTCATAAGGATTCTTTTCGCATGAACTAATTAATTTTCTACCACCAAACCGTTACAATTAATTTATTCAGATGTTTGGGGACCGATTCAAAAATCTGTGGATGACTTCACCTACTATATGATTTTGGTAATTTTCACACAAAGTACATTTAGCTATATCCAATGAAACACAAATCCGATGTTTCTCACTTATTCTCTCAATTCAAATAACTTGTCGAAAGAATTATTAAACCCCGTTAGTCTCCTTATTAACAGAAAATGGTGGAGAATATATTGGCCTCTCCTCATATCTCAAAGCATATGTTGTCTCCTACTTCACTTCCCCCCCCCCCCCGACCTCGAAGCAAATCAGTGTTGCCGAACGTCATCACCATCACATTACGGAAAGTGACTTATGGCATGCGTTGTGGTGTATATTAAAATATAACAGTTTTAGTGACACCTTTATTGCATTAAGCTTTTAAATTTATAAAACACGATAAACTTGAACAACTACTATTTCACCACATAACACGGGAAAATGCACTCATCGTGGAGCAGTATAGTTGTGGTAAGTTAACCGAGATCATTCAAGGACACAAGGAAAAATGAGGGGGCTTGATACTTTATCTCGGTTAACGTCTAACTAAATCTAAAAGATAGAAAAATAGTTAATTAAACTAAACTAAAGAAAATAAAATAAAGATAAAATAAGATGGTGTTTTTAGTTTTTTAAATCGAAGTTAAGATCACTTTAGGAAACTTACCAGTGGCTGATGAATGTAAAATGATTATTTATAAACATTCCTTAAGATTCTTTACTAGTAGGCAAGTAGACTGCCTCTCAGCCTGAAATCTAGTATCACTACTCTCTCAGGCGATCGCTCCTTTAGGTACGAACACCCGGGGACTTGTGCTGCTAGTAAACAAATATAATGGTGTAATGCCACTTAGTTGTAAGGTTCCTTGGTCGGGCAACCGTTACACTCGAGACACCGTCATGAACCACCAGGGAAACAACCCTACGTGCCGGGATTATCTTATTATGAAAATGATCCTTTTAAGGAACTAAGACCCGTCTCTTCCAAACACCGCTCTCGTGCATGCACGCAAGTTGTAATCAGAGCCAAGTCCACCAACACATATCTTTTAGCTTCCATGAGGTGACAAAATATTACCAACCATTTTTTCCAATCAAACACTTTCAACCCGCACATGCGTGGTCAGCTAGAGTTGCTTACATAGACATAAGGACCACGAATGTATCATGTAGCATGGGACGCGAGTCACCCGAAGGATCATGCATCGTCCCCCAACCGGGGGTCACAAGTCCGGTTGATGAGATTTCGACTTCTACTGATCAATGGTTTGTGGATTCTCTTGGGAGATTTTAAAGTGGTGCGGGATCTAGTAGAACGGCTTGGATCTAAATTTTCGGCCTCGACAGAACGTGATTTCAATAATTTTGTGTCTCTCATGGAGGTACTTGACCTTGGCATAGGTGGCAGAAAGTTCACATATTTGATGTGTTCGGAACGACTACTAAAAATGACTAATTTATCCTAGACCTAATTCTAGACCTAGACACAACGAGTTTTACCCAGGCAACCTAAACTAGACCAAACCTACAGACAAGTGTACCTATTGGAAGCAATATACCTACAAAGACCGGAATCGAACCCAAAGGACACTTAAAACAAGACTCAACTAGGACTTATGAATAGAAAATTTGAGCAATTTAAATTTAGACTTGATTTAACTAAAATTAACTAATTAAACTAACTACTGACGACTAGGAAACTTTAGGAGAAAACCAGTGATGAGAAAGGTACCACCTAGACCTAGAATCCTAATTAATATTAACGATCTCACTTGGCTATGACAATTCTGATGGAACCGGGATCTTAACACACAACCAATAGAAACTCTAGGAGCCCCCGAATCACTCTCCGGATGTTACTTATAGAATACCTAAAGACTGGAATACGCTTACCTTTGAGTCCTTCCTAATTGACAACTCTAACGCTCGGACAAGTGGTTCACCTTTTGAGTACTTCCCACCTCAACAAGACCTAACCATCCTCGAAACAATCTAAGGCACCTTAAGCTAGCAGGAGCTACCTCTAATAACTGCAACTGACACGACTAGCAAATTAGCCAACAACCCTAGGGAACTTCCTTTTGGGACAATTTTATCCAAGGTAATGAACCAACCCGACTACCCTACAAATCCATTACCTTTTAAGCTCTAGATAAGGCAGAATATTAAACTCATAATACTAACTGCCAATTAATCTCATGATCACTATAACTAGCATATCACATTCAATAGCATACATAGACACACACTATAAAATTACCTAAATTTAACCGAAAGACATTCGAAGGCTAGTTGGAAATTAACCAATAATCAAGATCACTACTTTTAATATTCATATGCATACAATCTCAGTAATTAGTGGAATTGAATAGAGCGTCATACCCATAACCAATTGTCATAAAACCGAGTGAATAATTAATAATAAAAATTCATCATTAGTCTAGGTGGTATAATCAAATTAGTTTACCATCATGTTCGAACTAGAAACAACAATAAAAATCATTACTTTAGTCACCAACATAGTTTTAGTCTAATAATTGATCAAGAAAAATACAAGAAGAAAAGAATCCGAATTGATTAATGATGTCGAATGATTTGATCCCAAACTTCTCTAATCGATCTCTCCCCTTTTCTCACGTCCAGAACTCTTCTCCTTGTCCCCTAGGTTCGGCTGTCAATTGGAATTGTGGTGGAGAGCCCTCCTCGTTGCTTCTGCCGTCAAGAGCTTCTGCCCCTCTTGGCTTCTTTTCTTTCTGTCGTCGAAGAGTTAAAAACAAAAAAGAAAAAAACCCTTCTTCATTGCAACTAACGTCCCTCTTTATTTATTAGAGTTGTAGCCCATATTCTTGTTTCTTTGACTTCTGCGCAGCCCACCTTAGAATTAATTCAGCCCGTTATCACCTTTGTATTGCATATTTGTTGATGTATTACACTTTCAAGACCCGCGTGACATCATGATAAAACAACACAATTTGGTTGTTTTTGTTTTATGAACCCATCTCATTAATTCAACTACAAGTTCTTTTTATTTTCTTTGTTGCTTTCCCACGTGACTTATAAGATCCACAAATAGAAATCCACCTATTAACTTCATCGTGTTAGCTCGTTTTTTACTTGTGATCTTTTAAAACATCTGAAATTCATATATAAACAAATTAGGAGTAATAATTAATAAAAAGTATTATAAATACTAAACAAGATGTTAGAAATATTTGACTAAAAATATGTATAAATCAAGTCACATTAAACATCCTCCTAGACTCTCATGTCAACCTATTACAAATATATTTGGAATATTTTGAGCACATTGACATAATTAACACAAGACTTAAATTATTGACTAATATCACACCAAAATATATAAAAATGACTCAAAACGCACTTAAGACTCAAATAACTATAAAATATATAAAATCCAATAAAACGATTCAAAACCGACTCAAATATTACACAATTTACACTGGAAAATATATATATGTTTGCAACAATATTTATCTCCTATTATAGCCTCAGTCGTATTGATAGAGTTTTAGCTTGTCATGACTTTCTGGACCAATGGCCTCATTTGTCGGTGATGGCGATGGCGATGCCGAGAGAATACTCGAATCACTGCTCTATTGTTTTGTGCTTGGAGATCTATGACTTTAGACCCTCCCGTTTTCGTTTATATAATTCGTGGATGACGAAATGAAAAAGCTTATTATGTCTCTTCTCTAACTTATACCCCGATCTTAGATTGGCCGAAAACCGAAGAACTTTAAATAGAAAATTAAAGAATGGAAAAAATTTGATACGCTGCAAGAACAGGGAGGACACAGGAAGTTCGAAAAGATATCGGGGAGCTTGACTTAAAGGCTGAAAAGACGATTATGGATCTCAAGCAAAATATATAAAATGAATTCACGGGTTGATCATCGATGGCAATTGGTGTATGCAGCCAACTCGAATAAAAGGTGAAGTTCTTGATCATTTCGCTGCCCGGTTTAGGAAACAGACAAAGCATAAATAAGAAACAGACAACAAATGTAAAAACGGTAAAACAAAATGAAATAACATAGAAATTGTGCAAGAAATGTTATCATGTCTCTCTTTGTGGGATGCGTATTGACATGTATATGCAGGGCCGTTTTTTATGTCTGGATTCGATCCTTAGAAATTGTGCAAGAAATGTTATCATGTCTCTCTCTGTAGCGGCATCGTTCGCTGCCATTTTTTTCCGCTCAGAGATCTCGAGTTTACGTATAATTTACCGAAAGCTTTTATAAGTATTGAGTCGGTCCCTACTCAAAAAAATTTATATGTATTGAGTTAGTCTCCACTCAAATTTTATATGTATTGAGTTGGTCCCTCTCAAACAAAAAAAAAATTATATATAAAGTTTTTTGTAATTTATAAATAAGAATTTAAAGATGAGGGTCTTATTTGAAATTATATTAAAATGAGGGTTTTATTTTTGATTTAACCTAAAGTGAAGGACTAAAGGGGAAAGTTTTAAGTAAAGTAAATTTACTCAAACAAAAGGTATTCGTTCTTGCGGAAGTTATTTATTTTTATCAAAAACATCAAATAGAAATACCGGTATATGAAAGCTCTATATACTTCTACTCGTTGCTGGTCTCGTTAAAAAGATACTTCATGTTAGATTTGAACATTATTAAGTTCCGCCACTTTATATATAAAAGACTTTGATGCTTTGGACAAAGTTGCAGCATATATAATTTCAATTGTTATTTTCAGAGGAGTAGAGTCTACTGATCTTTTTGCAAAATAAAAAGTGAAAATGAAAAATTATGACTCAACTACACACGAGAATTGAAAGAAAAATTATAGAGTATGTTCTCCTTTTCATTGTTCCTCTTGTTCTTGTGTTGTTTCTCCTATATATATATATAGAAGAGAAGAAAAAACATATAATTCCAAATACCAACCATTGATAAAGATTAAAGAGAACCATGCCAATTTTCTTTGCAGAGTAATTGAGATCAGATATAAAACCATCCATATCAAAAATTGAAGAAGATGAATTAGCATCATCGATAGATGTGCTTTCTAAATACCCAGCCCCCAACAAATGATAGATATGCCAAGAAGAAGCAAACCCAGTCCCAGATTAGCGAAAAAAAGCAACACCCGCCGACTGTCCCCTCCCAAAACCCTAATTTGAGTTTTCCAAAAGATCGAATCCAGACATAAAAGAGCAATTCCAATCTTCCAGATCCATAACCATTGATGAGGAAGAGATATAGATAGGAGGACTGAAGGGAAGCAAACGAAAAAAAAAAGATGAATATGTGCAAAATCTCTTTAACCTTCGCAAACCATGATTCGGACTTTTAATTTGTTTTTTTTTTGTTAGATTCCCATATTGACCTCTTAATAACTAATTATTAAATAAGCTGAAAAAAAATATATTAGCTGCTATAATTGGTTTATGTCTCGACAAATATTTAGTTCTCAGTTGGATATCTACCTATACCTTAAGATAAAACTTTATATATTTCAAATAAATATCGACTTACAAATATATTAAAAATGACTACTATAGTGATATGCTGATATATTTAACTGGATGCTAACTGTTTAAACTTAAAAGTGTTATTGGTGATTTCCTCGTACAAAAAAGTTACATAAATTTTTACAAGTACAAAGTCCATTAGTTGCAATTCCAGAGTACAAATTGCTGTTAAAAAAGATGAAAAATGGAGGATTGAGGAAAGAAGTTTATTTATCTTTATCTGGTACATAATTGACTTTTCAGACAACAAAATTACAGACTTTCTCCATCTTGGATCAGCAGCCAGCACTCATCATACAACTTCTCTAACATCTCGCTATCATCATGTTTCATCATCAACGAATCTAAGCCGTCCAATGACATTTCCAACTCATACTGACTTGAAGCACCATCCATCTCCAACAATGGCGACCAATTCGGCCAACAGAAGTCCATCTCACCTTGATCAACTGCCGAGCTTGATGATTCTGATTTTGAAGAAGGCGGCAAAGAAGAAGAAGATGAAGAAGGATGAGAAACAACTTTCTCTTCTTCCGCTTCTTTCTCTGTGATCTTGACTACTTTTGTTGACTTCTTCTCTTGATCCGTTTTTCTCTTCTTCTTCTTGGTCTTTTTGTTGGTTTTGGACACGTCGTCCGTCTGGCTACTCTGGGCTAGCTTCCGTTTAAGATGCGAGTTCCAGTAGTTCTTGATCTCATTGTCAGTTCGACCCGAGAGTTCCGAGGCTATGAACGACCACCGGCTCCCGTGAATTGAATGGAGCCGGATGATGTTCTCCTCCTCCTCCGGCGTGAAGTTCCCTCTCTTGATTCCCGGCCGGAGGTAATTCATCCACCTCAACCTGCAACTCTTTCCGCACCTCAACAATCCTGCCCGGATCCATTACAACATAACAAACATTAATATATATTATCGGTAATCCGTGATTCAGCATTTGAATCACAACTCGATATAAGTACTCTGAGTTATTTATTTAACCAGAGTACTTGATCAAGAATGTAATGATGATCACAAGTGAGGTAAGTACTCTGTTCAGAGTACTTACCCACAGTAAAAATAAAAAAAAAACGGAAATAAAAACTAAGACATATATATACCGGCTTTGGAAGGCATAGATCGCCATTGGCCTTCACCATGGGTTTGAATGTAATTAGTAAGGAGTTTATCTTCTTCATCAGACCAAGCTCCTCTGTGTAAACCCACCTTTGAGCAGCAGGGAGCCCTACCCATTTTCTAGCTTTAGTTGTTAACACAGAGAGGAGAATTGAAGGAGGAGATTGGAGGTTTTGGGTTCTTTGTACAAAGGGCTAGTCTCCGGTGCTTGGTCGCCTTTTAAATGCCTTGTTTTAGATTACTTTTTAGAATAATAAGTTGGCACGTTTCTGGAAACTAGAAAAAAACACTTATTTATTTAACATATAATAGAATAATAATAATAATTAATAGTGACCAAATAAATGGGATATACGAATCCTGCCACCGGTAGGCCAATTACTCCTTGATGTAAGGACCACCATTTAAGAGAGCGTAATTTATATATATCCATATCAAAATTATGTTGTTTGTCACATGTTATATATTATACAAAATTATGTTAGGAGTAGGGATGGCACTTTATTATTTTACCATATATGTAAACATTAAACAACTTAAAAAATATATGTTAACATATAGTGGTATAAAAAGTGCTTATATTATAAATTGCTAAGGAAAGAAAGTGATATAAATAATTATATCTTTAAAAGGCTCCCTAATCTAATTTCTTTTAGTGTTTTAGGTTTAAAGGATCTTTCACTTTCGCACTTTGTTTCATATAAGGCCTTTGTTTAAGTTGTGATATCCAAAAAATAACACTTTTTTAGCATGCCTATATTTACTGCTGACATAGAAATTGAAAACGTTAAACAGTGAATGACTTATTCAAAGCATTAAACATAAGGTGATAAGGGTGGTGCCCATATATATTCATGAAGCATTAAAAATAGTATGGATGTGTGTGTATATATATATAGATAGGGAGATGATCATTTGAGAACCAATTTGATTTGAGAACTAAAAAGAATTAATTTGAGCCACAAGTTATTTACATGTATCCCCCCTCCCATGAATTGTAGTGGTCCCCCTGAAATTTGTGGTTGAGATTTAGTTCTTAAAAGTTCTCAAAGCAAAAAGTTCTTATTTGAACCTAACCCTATATATATATATATATATATATATATATATATATATATATAGGGTTAGGTTATATATATATATATATATAGTGAAAAGTTCATTGTAGACACCCCCATAAGTGTAGACAGGTAGACACCCTTTTTCACCATTAAATCTCTTGATCTAATGGTTGTGATTAATTTTCTTTTTTCTTTTTTTCTTTTTTCTCATTAATTAGAAACTTTCACATGTGAAAAAGAGCTATTTCACATGCGAAAGTGTCTACAATGAACCTCACCCTATATATATATATATATATATATATATATATATAGTGAAAAGTTTATTGTAGACACCCTCATAAGTGTAGACATGTAGACACCCTTTTTCACCATTAGATCTCTTGATCTAGTGGTTGTGATAATTTCATTTTTTCCTTTTTTTTCTTTTTCCTAATTGTTCAGAGCATTTCACATGTGAAAAAGAGCCATTTCACATGTGAAAGTGTCTACAATGAACCTCACCCTATATATATATATATATATATATATATATATATATATATATATATATATATATATATATAGGGCAAAGATCAATGGAAAACCTCACATTTTTGAAAAACCTGGAAAACTCATCTTACACCATTGATTAGTTAATCTATGGTTGAAAATGAATGTGTCATTTTTGGAAATAATTTGAAATCTATTTAATGCATCAAGGGCATAATAGACATATCATATTATTATTAATAAATGTTCAAATCAATTTTCTCTCTCCCATCATTTCTTTCCTAAACCCTTTCCCTCCTTTAATTTTAAATTTTCAGACCAAATTTTAGAAAAAAATAAAACCTAATTTCAAAAGAAAAAAAATCGTTGATCATCAGCTCATCACCAGCGTAACGATTGTTACATCGTTGTAACAATATTTTTTTTTCAAGAAAATAAACGATGGTTACATAGGTGTAACCATTCAGAAAAGTTTGTAAATTGTATTTGTGGTTCTATTGTTTCTAGATCTGATTACACGTACGTAACACTTTTATTTCACATGTTTTTGATTGATGTTACACAAATGTAACACCATGTATTTTCTTTCTAAAACGTTATGAAATTGTTTCACTTGATTACACATATGATAGTTTTTACATAAATGTAAGTAGTTATTACACGTATTTTAATTCACGTGTTTTTAATTGATGTTATCCGAATGTAACACCATGTATTTTCTTTCTAGAACGTTATGAAATTATTTCACATGATTACGCATATGATAGTATTACATAAATGTTAGTAGTAATCTCCTATCAACTTCTCTCTTTATAAGTACATTTTCTGAATGGTTACACCTATGTAACTATCGTTTATTTTCTTGAAAAAGTACCTAAAATTATTGTTACAACGATGTAACAATCGTTGTGCTGATGATAAACTGCTGATCAACGATTTTTTTTCTTTTGTAAATTAGGTTTGTATTTTTTTTAAATATAGACTGGAAATTTAAAATTAAGGTAGAGAGAGAGAAAGATTTTAGAAAAGAGTATGACAAATTACCATATTACCCTTTAAATAAAAGAAAAATTAAAAACAAAAGAAATAATGTGATTGGTTGAAAAAGGTTTTTCAGGTTTTCCAATAATTAGAAGGTTTTCCAATGATCCTCTTCCTATATATATATATATATATATATATTCTCTAAGTTAAAAAAACCCCATTTATGCAAAAAAGTAAAAAAAACGCCTAGTAAATTTTTTAAAAAAATATTATATAACCGATGTTACATATGTAACAGGGGTACTGTTACATATGTAACATCGGTTATAAAATATTTTTTTTAAAAAAAAATTACTAGGCGTTTTTCTTTACTTTTTTGCATAAATGAGGTTTTTTTAACTTAGAGAATCACCATAAAAAAATCGGAACAAAAATCAAAATTTTTAGCTTGGTTTTCACGGTTTTCCAAACTCGGAGAGGTTTTCATTTAATCATTCCTCTATATATATATATACACATATATATATACATATATATATATATATATATATATAAATTAGATAAACACATAACACATCGGTATTGAAGAACCGTATTGTATATATATACAATAGACAAAGTGGCATATGGTTCCGTGCCATTTTTTAATTCATAAAAGAATTCTATATATATATATACAAGATGGTGACCCGCCCCCGCTTCGCGGCGGGCCACCCATTTTCCAAAACGCTGTGGTCAAAGTCGAAAATTCTAAAAGTGATTTAAAAGTTGACCACTTGCGCTTAAGTCTGAAAAAAATACCATATGTACATGACACGCGACCTAACACCCATTTTTTAAAACGCTATGAGCAAAGTCAGAAACTCTAAAAGTGGTCTGAAAGTTGACCACCGCGCGTTGCGACGGGTCACCTTTTAACGACTATAAAGGATGACGTAAGTCGAAAACTCTAAAAGTATACTAAAAACGAAAGTAAAAAAGTTAAGGGCTATGAAACATAAAATTAAAAAAAAAACAACATGACACGTGTCATTTAATTATTGAATGAAAAACATGTATTGGTTAGACATGACATGTGTCATGCTATTAGTGGTTAGGCATGTCACGTGTCATGCTATTAGTGGTTAGGCATGACACGTGTCATGCTATTAGTGGTTGGCATGATACGTGTCATGCCCTCATTGGTCAACATATGAATAGTGTTTTTGTAGTGTATGACAACCAATAATTTTTGTAAATATATATAATATATATATTGTAGTCCATAAGTTAGCACATCTAGAACTCCAGCTCAATGGTGAACTCTTTTACATTCACTGAGATACTCCCGGCTTCAAGACATTCATGTTCCCGTTCAATTTTTTTTTTTTTTACAAAACGCCGAAATATATGTTGTTCAGTAACCCCTTTTCCTTCCATCCTCATCGCCCCAACGCATTTGTAGAGGCTAGATTATGAGGCTTGTAATATTAAATAAGTTGGGTTGGGCTTAGAGGGTTTCATTAGAATCATAGGCTAGTTTGCTATTGTAGTTAGGCTAGTTTATGATTGGGCTTGGGTTTACTATTGGGTTTATGATCAAAAGGGGCTCAATAGTAAACCCAATGGTGGTTTATATATAGACCACTTGACCTCCTTATTTGGTTGCCAGTTTACGATTCTGAGAGGAGCCTCAAGGAGATTACGATCGTAAACTAGAGAGAGACCAGTTTACGTTTACGAGTTGTACCCGACAAGTTCATCTTGTGTGCAATTTCAAGTGTTTATTGTTTAATCATCGTATTCTTCCTGTTTCTTCTCTTCTCTATCTTGAATCAATCATAAACGAGGATTCCGCACTCGTTTGTGATATCAATATCGTGTTTTGAGAGATTTTCTGGACCTACAGCATTCATCTTCATCAGGGTTACTATACCGCTCCCTTCTTTTGCTGCGCTTTCACCGGCAATTGACGCCGCCTTTCACCTTTCATAACCTGCATCCTACTTCAGGTACATAATTGTCTCTTCACTCTTCACTCTTCACTCTTCAGTTCACCTTTTCATCCTTCCATTCACAGGTAGGTTTCTTACGAATTTTCGTCTAATCTACGTCTTCACGATCTCAGTTTCAAAGTTTTCTAAAGCTATTCTTCTTTCTGTTGCTTAGCTTCACCGGTGTTCTTTAACATCAGCAAAGATCTGTGTCCAGGTGTGTGCCCTAATTGAAATCACTATATCAATTTTTGTTGTTCTATGTCTATTGATGATATTATTTATGCGTTTTCCTCAGTACCCCTTTCATAATGTTTTAATCGTATTATGATATTATTACTTCCTACAATTCAGAAGTCATATAGGGAAATTTTTGGTAGATTACAATCCCATGGAATATTTGGGTCTTTCATGTAATCATAAGAATAAGTTGTGAATATGTAGTTTTTGCTGCCTGTTGTTTATAACTATTGGTATACTTTGTTTGGATTAGAAACTATTTGTATCTACCAATTCCCATATACATACAACTTCGTAAGTTACTGATTTTATTATATTAACTATCTTATCTTTTAATCAGGATAATCTTTTGATTTTATGTTATCTTCTAGATCCGATAGCAGCACATTTACTTTTAAAGATGAAGAAATTTATTCTATGGTTTGTGTTTTCAATTTTTTTTTTCCCAACCGTTGTATAAAATGTAACAAAAGGTTGTTATAAATCAAAATTTTGTTTACATCCTCCATCCTTAGCCAAATCTATGTTTACCTATTGTATAATATATACTATTTAGTTTCAAATATTATATACACTATGTTTGGTCCTTCCTTAAACTATCTTATATTTACTATTGTGTCCGTTTATAATCGTTGCTTACTGATTCGATTCAAGTTTTCAGAGTCATAACGCTACTGCTTCAAAGTAAATTAAATCTAAATTAGAGCTCTTGTGTTTACTTGACATGTATTTACTACCTCAAACCGTCTACTTACTACATTTGATGCACATTACACTACTACAAAAACTGTTTTCCTTGACACGCGAACGATGACACTCGATAATTCTTGACGTGCAAAAACTGAAGTGTCAAAATAAAATGTCAATTATAGGTAATCCCTAAGAATTCATGACGCGCATTTTTGCGTGTCAAGAATTTCTGTCATATTTCAAAAAAAAAAACACGGAGGACATATAAAAACCGCGTGTCAAGAAGGAAGTGTCGTCTTTTAATTTTTTAGCTCCAAATTCCCCCCCCCCCCCCCAATATTTTGCCCTAATTTTCAATTTTCAGCCTTTATTTCCCCCAAAGCACTCGGTCTTCAAAGTCAGTCCGCCATTTGCCCTAAATTTCGCCGTTCATAGAAATAGGGGCAAAGGTCAGTCCGCCGTTTGCCCTAAATTTCGCCGTTGAAAGAAATAGGTTGAAAGTTCCCCGTTAAAATCCCGACCACCACCTAATGGATGAGGGACAGTGTCTTTCGAGGGCCAATGTGACTGATGGACTGGCGGTGTTTAGGTTGGTAATCAGCCACCGATACGTATGCATTTCGAGCGCCGCCGGTATGCAACCTCCATCCCTAATCTTCTTCTTCTCCATCAATATACCAATTCAGGTTCTTCAATCCTGCTTTTTCTATTTAATTTCTGTTCAGGTAAAAACACAAAAAGTTTAGTAACAATGTTATGTATCAGGTTTTTGTTAATTTGCTTTATCAAGTTTGGTTTGTTTGATGAAATTTGGTTTATTATTAATCAATGATTACCCTAAATGTTGTTTCAGCATTAAGAGCGTGGTGATACAAGCCTATTATCTTAAGGTCAGGTAAACCATCTTCTCTTACTTAGGTGCTTCAATTTTGGTTTTGATCCATGGGTAAGGTATATGATTAAGGTGTTATTGGTTTCCTTTCCTAAGTTTTTGCAGATATTGTTCATTTGGTTGTTCCACAACAAATTTTAATAGACTGTTGTAGCTTCTTTGAGAGCAATTGGCTATGAAATTAAGGTAATTTGATTCCATATGAGAAATTGGCTACTTTAGTTATGACTTTCAATTTGCATGTTTTAATGACACAAAATGAGCATGGAGGTTATTCAATAAAGGTCTTAAAATCTTTCTTCAAAGAAGATTGATAAAAGTTCTTTTGCTTCTTTGACTTTTCATGTCAAAACTTCTAATCTTCATTTGCTTTTTCGTAAAGGACCAAGCTTGGCATCCAAGTCAAATGTTCCAATTCCACAATTTGAAAAATGTTTTTCATGGGTTGTATTTGCCTACACTGGAAATAAAATGGCATGTTGATTGGTTACATCGTACATTTTTTTTTAATTTAATTGTGTCACACAAAATCATCTTAAGGGCATCAGTAATAGTTTTTTGGTTACATCCACCCTCTTATGTTGATTGGTCAGCCTCAATGCAGGTACTTGATAATAAAATGATAAAATCGTTCTGTTTAGAAGCTTTTTTGGTGGTTGTGATATTGAGGTAGATTCTTCTTATGGAGGTTTATGCTTTTTGTGTTAGGCTATTATGAAGATGGAGCTCCCCCACCATTTTTTCCCTCCATTGTTGCATCCCCAACTCCTCATCCATATATATGTGGAGGCCAGGTAATTAGCATCCTATGATTCCGCCATATGGGACTCCAGCTCCATACCCTACTCTATATTCCCCGCCGGAAGTTTACCCTCATCCAGGAACGCCGATGGTAATCCGCCAGAAGGTAGCATCAAGTTCAGGGAATGACGGTGCCACTACCGAAAGGTGTATACTTTATACTGGATCATATAGATTGCAGTAGAGTAGTTTTTTTTTCGATTCCACATTATTGCTCATTTATATATCGTGCAATGCTAATTACAAAACTTGAACCCATTGACAGTGCTGAGAGTCAGAATGATGGTTATTAAGATGGTAACTTGAACTTTTACCTTTTAGTCTGTCTCTTTTGATTCATGATTTACATTTATATTTTCATTTTATGCAGCCAGTTCAGAATGACAATTCTTGGAATCCTGTTGTTCGTATGCCCGCTACTGCTAGCAATCTCAATAGGGGAATAGAAATGCAAGCAAATCCATCTGGTGCTCCTCATACAGTGGTGCCACCGCTAGTAATGGGACAGTGGGCACGAGTATGAATCAACGTGAAAAGTTTTTATTCCTTATCTTTTATTTTTCTGATTTATATATGCTTTTTAGATATTATATTAGGTGATTTATATCTTATGGATGCAACATTTAAGTTAATCAAGTAATTCAACTATCATACAGCAGGACAAACGAGAACTGGAGACAGAAGAGAAAGCAATATAATCGAGAGTCAGCTAGGAGATCAAGAATGTGCAAGCAGGTAGTTATTGAAGGAATAAATGAAAATCATCTTGATTTTGTTTTATAACTATGAAAATTCATCACCATACTCCGCCCCCCTCATCTCATTGTGACCTCAAATATGTAGGATTAAGTTTAGGGAGGTTGCCGGTGGTCTGGTGAAATGAAATTCCGGTGGTAGATGGCATATACTCAGGTTTTTTATCATCTTCAATCCATCTGTTTTCATTTGTTAATTTATTTGTTTTACGCATAATATTTGGAAGAATCTGGATTTGGTCTCCGGTGCGGATGTCGAAGATCATGAAATTCGACTTCGTTATCTGTTAATCAATCTATTTTGCAGGTTTCATTAATGGAAAGATGGAATTTGAGTTGTTTAACTTCAAAAGTGGTATGACTTCTTGAAATATATAGTATAAATCTATTAATAGGGATTTTAGGAGCAACTGGTGTTTGAGGGTGATGATATGAGATTTGCATGGATGTTGATGTTGATATAGAATGCTGTCAGCACTGGTATATTTCACATTTTATATAATGGACAGAAACGTAAAAAAAACCTATAAAATATGCTACATACATGTATGATAATTAACTATTTTTAGCTTTTGTTAGATTCAAATACTCTAGGTTCTTAAATGTTGACTTGATGCTAGCTGTTGTACTGATGTTTGTGATTCATCTCTGTTTTCGATCCAGGAAAGTTTTAAGCTGTTTCCTATGGAGGCTTCATACATGCCTGAGGTTATAAAGAGGTTATCTCTTGCAAGGAAAATAGATAGGGTTTTGAGAAAGGAATCACAGGTAAGTTTGCCTGTATTTGTTCTAAAGTTGTTATCAAACATTCAGCCCTGTTTCACTATCTAAGTACATGCCTTATATAATTGGTGGATTTTGCTTAGCTTATGGTGATCACATGTTAATTTAACGAGGAACGCTCAAGCATGTTACTTTTGTAGTACGCTACTTTATATTATTTTTTACCCTATTTTTTATTGGATGAATTTGAACCCATTCTTTTTGTAACTCATTTTTTATTGCAGGACAAGGCTGATAAAAGCTGGTTTCAACGGAACGCTGAATCAATAGAACTGATTGTAGATGAAAATGACAGTGAGGATGAAAGAGTGAACAATATCAGGAAAAAGAAAGCAAGTTCTGCCCAACTTAAAAAGATACAACAGGTTTATTTTAATGATTTAGGTGTGGGCTTGACAAAAAAGTTCTCTACACACTTATGATTTTCTTAGCCCTTTCAGGTGGCTCTTCTTTTCATCCGTTTCTATCATCATCGTTCTAATCCGTAAAAATTTTTTGTTGTTAATTAATACTATGTGTTTTCACTGATTTGTGTCTGATTGATAATATTAGCTATAGGGTTATTGTAACGATGAACTGTTCATTTTCAGGAAAGGGGATTAAATATATATCACTTTTGTTCTTTCAAATCTTGGACGCAAAGATGAAACCAGAGATTTTGGAGGTTCAGCCGCTAGAACTTAAGTTCATATGTAAGCTGATCTCACACTCCTTGTATCTATTTCTGATTTAATGAAACCTGTGTGGAAGTTATACTGTTATAGTCTTGTAAACCTCACAAAATAGTCAAAATATCAGTTGCAGTTTATAGGTTACATGAAATGCTGATAAAAATATATTTTCTAGGCCTATTGACGTGCAGAATGATTGAATATCATTTAAAATGGAAAGTGAATTATGCATCTTTACAAAATGGTAGATAAATCATGGTGATATTAGGGTTGAATATCATCTGTCAGAATTGCCGATAAATGTGGTGAAGGTGTAACTGGTATTGACTTACAGGATTGTGATTAGTTGATATGTTCTGTTTTCGGTGACTCCCTTTTGATATTATTACTTGAAACCTTATGTTTTTGTATTTAAGTAATGCAAGACATGACATATGTATCAGTAGGAGCTGAGCTAGCCTTTCTTAAATGGTTCAGGTTGCAACAATGAAGAAGGGAGAGCAGGCTGCTGGCTGCTGCTGCTTCTACTCTAAACTATACTAAGAACTAGTTATATTTTAGTTTTGTTGTTGAGTTTTTATAAATGAGATCACACACATCGGATTATTATTATAGGTTTATTGTTAGCATACCAAATCCATTTGTAAACTCATGGTAACTTTGTAATGTTGTTATATATATATGAAATGCATTCTTTTGTATAAGTGTGTTCTATTTTTTATTATGAGGTTAATTGCTAATAAATGTGGAAATTAGTGATTCTATTAAACATGTTTTTTTTTTAATTTTTTTTACATTCTTGACGCGCAAAAATGAGTGTCATCTCTCTTTATGACGGGGGCTTCCTTGACGTGCATTTTATGACGCCCAATGCGTGTCATAAAACGCGTGTCATTGTTCGCGCGTCAAGAACTTCTTGACACGCATTTTGCGCGTCAAGAAGCTTCTTGACCCCCGCATCCTTAACGCGCATTTGCGTGTCAAGAAGGCACCTTCTTGACGCGCAATGCACGTCAAGAATGCCAGTTTTTGTAGTAGTGTTAAATTTCTCATTTCATATTTTTAAATATTGTATCTCTATTTCTGATCCAATTTTTAGAACTCTTATTGCCTGCATCTGTCTCCTACCTGTTTGTGTTCTATGCTGCAAAGTTCCTTCTATTTTCTTACCTATTCATTATATAAAGTTGTACTTTTTATTATTGATCTGTGTAGTTATATGTATGCAATGTGTTCAGCAAATGTGTTTGTATACTGTTACCTAAATGTAGTAGCAAAATGGTCATATTTTTGTCATATATTGTCCAAGTTATAAGTCAGATTTATTTCATTTGGGTCAAAACCATATTTAAGTGTCGAAACCAGGGTGGATTGTCATAAGATCTTTAGGTTCATTGGTTCATTTTTTTGTATATACAATGACTTAGAGTAGATGTACAAGATTGAAAGTTTAAGTGGTGGTGATGCTGACTCCATAGGCATGTTCTTGGAGACACATGAGTGACTTCTATCATTTATGGTTGAACTTATAAGCCTGATGTATCTCAACACTGTTCATATTAAAATCTACAAAGTATGATGTCTGGATATAGGTATCTCATTGGTCTTCGCTATGGTTTAAACCGTTCAGATTTTAAGGTTTATGTGTTAGCCTTCCACTGTCGCCTCTGTGTAAGTTACATTTTGTTTTCAAAACCATACGCCTTAGGTTATTTGTTGAGTGCTTAATTTATACAGCTTCTTTCATTTTATGGTATAAAATACATTTACCATTAACACACTATAGGTGGAGAAGTCTCTGTAAAGAGATAATAGAACCTATGAGTGTCATTATGTACATAGAACAAATACTTCCTCAAAGATTAACCATATATATGAATAATTAATACTTAAGTTTTGGAACAACTTTCAATCCACACTGCAATATTTTTCATGTTTTATGCGACTCACTTTCTTTATTGTTTTATATATTAACTTACCTTATGTAGCATCTTCGTTGCTTTGTTGTTAAAGGATGTTACTTTATTTGATCTTAAGAGCTTATCTAATGTTGGTTTTAGCCACTATATTAATTGTAATCTAATCTGTATTTCTTCAAAATTTAGTGCTTGTTGTTCTACATTTATAAGTAAATCTTATTTAACACAATCCAATGTTTAATCTTACTGCATCTTAGGTTACTTTATCCGTTACCCTACAGTATGACTCATGTGCGGTAATTTTTATATACTGTTTCGTCCTAACTGATTCTTTTTGTTAAACTGTTACAACACGTAACTAGCTGAAACTTTTCGCGCTGCAATTCCTGCTAATACTTCCACAACTAAGGTATGTACTGTGTTTTTTTTATCGATTTCTGAGAACCTTTATGAAATATCGCTCTTCTGATTCACTATCTTTTTTTGATGTCATTTGAAAACACCTTTACTACATAACTACCCTTAGACTACTGGCCACATCGGTGGTTCTTGATGTGGTACGTGGCCTACGTGGCCTTCACGTACATGGGATACTTTGATGTGGGTTTTTTTTTTGGTGGTGTACGTACGTGCCTACGTACCCTCACGTACCAACTTTTTTTTTTTTTTTTTTTTTAAGTTTTTCCCCTCACATAATTTGTAGTTTATTTTTTTAATAGGGTGGTATGTGGGGAAGTACGGGTATTTTATTGATGTGGAAAAAAGTAGGTTTTGTGGTATGTGGGAAAAACGTGACGTGGCAGACGTATGTACCTCGTATGTACCTCAACCGATGTGGGTGGTCTTAGTAGTAGCTAAAGCTCCTGTACAATAACTTTTTCCATCATCCATATATGTTTGAAGAAATTTTGTCCACAGCCAACTCGGAACCATGAATGATAGCAAAAAAAAATTAGTTCTTCTTAAAAAAAATTGACAGTTAGGTAGGCTGTTGTATACATATTTGGACAAGTTATACATATCAATAGAATGACTATTGTGAACTATCTCTTTTTAAAGAAATTTTTTGTAAGAACATCACATCAGTATATCATGATGTACCACATGTTTGTACTAATGTGGACGAAAAATATATTTTAAGAAGATTGTATAATTTTTTCTCAAAAAAGTTTTACTGAAATATTAGGTAACAAAACTCATTTAGCTACCATTCTATGAAAACAGAACCTAAGAAAATCTGTAGTAGTTGACCTGCATAATCACTTCTATTGATTAATCTAAACGAGTAGCTTTCTGTGTTTATGTAGTTGAAATATCATATTTAAGTTACTGCCAATCACTTTAGGTTTAAATTGAAATGGGTAACAGTAGGAAAAATCTACAACTATCTTCGTTTTAGTATATATGTCTGTTTGTTAACTTTTTTTCCCACAATAGACCGCTTATATTATCTCATATCGTTTTACTATTTCTTATGCTTTAATTTGTGTATTATTCGGTCTATTTGTATAATGTTGTATTATTAGGAAGTTGTTTTTTTTTGTATTTCCTTTTAACTTATATTTTGGGGCCTCTTATTTGGGCACCCGTAAAATTTTAGTAGGTTTCTGTTTAGTATTGAAAACCAAATTTAGTGACATTATACTCTGTGTTTAGTATTCTTTGCACTAGGACAACATAGCTTACTGCCATAAAATTTGATTTGTATAGTTTTCCCTAGGTTGTGCTGCAGTATATGTGTTGTCTCACACACGCAACATAGTATATATTTTTTTGTCTTCTCAATTGTTTTTATCGGAAGACCTCTCTACCATCAAAGCTCTAATTGGTTGGATTTATGGTTTTTGTGCTCAGGTAATACATCGTCAAAAAAGGTTCGATCTTTGTTCCTAGGTTTTTCCTTTTCTTACGATGGGATTTATAGCATTATTGGTCAGATATACTAGCCTTTTTAAAAGTCAGCAAGTTAGATCAGATGAGTTGGGTTATAAGGGCTCATTTTAAGTATGGTTTGTATCAGGTTGACCTTAACACTTAATTGTACATTATGATTTTTAAATATATCTACAAGTAATTTTTGGTTCAACTTTTAGATCAAATAGATCGATTTTGGAGTTTGTTCCATATAGTTTGTGTTAGCAGAATTAAGACCGACTTTAGTGTTTTCAATTATGTTAGTCAGTTCATATGGAAATGCCTAAAAATTGGAAGGAGGTTGAAGGTCCGGGTAATTTGATGGTGATAAGGATACCGTTTAAGACGCAAATGATTACTTGTATGATCTTTACCAACCTTTTTGTTAATCTGATCCTTAGAACTTCAGGTTTGTATTTGCAGACGTAGAATTTTTTTATCGTGTACAAGGTTTGTATGCAATGCCAACCAGTCATTTTTCGATACAAGAAATGCATTGTTTAAACTGGGTTTGAAGACCATGTTGCTCTATATTCAGGGGCTGCAAATTCAGGTATTGCATTATAATTGAGCTTTTTTGTGTTTATAACTAGAAATGGTTAGCTTTGATCTTAACTGGACATTAATTACTTCTATCATTCTTGATATTTACTTTTTAGGATAAACAACACCAAATGTATTGCTATGTGTCTTAACTTTTTCATTGTGCACATTAGGATCTGCAATTTCTTAACAAAATCTATATGCAATTGTCTGTAGTAATATTTTGAAACAAGCAATAAAATCATGGTGAAAAAAGGAACGAGCAAGAGGGAACCAACTACAACTTCTGATCCTCGAATATCGGTTACAATAAGCGTAGCTTCAACCGGGAAGAAACACACCAACGCCAATTCATCTATTAATTTGCAACATATCAAGAACCCCTAGCGGTGTGGAGCGGTTGTGGTGCCAACATACATTCATTGGGAGTCTTTTCTGGTCACCTTTTGGCTTCTTCTTCTGAGGCACATGGGTTCAACTACACCCATATTAACTTATCAATGGTTCCCGCATACTATGATAGTTAATGTTTACAACTGGTGTTATGGTACCGTCTTAGTTGTTCCATTTAGACCAAAGTAATACAATGTACTTTAAATTGAGGTTTCTTGCATGTTATGTTCTATTGCTTTCCTAGACTAGATGTGTGATCAAATCTGAATCTGTACTTTATCTATTTGCGACCACTATAATAATGTACTAGCATTTATAGTGCTCTCAATTCGCACACCATGGACTTTCCTTATCATAGGCTTGACAAACGATCATAATTCAACTAACACACAATACTAACTTACAAATCAAGAGGACTTGGCTAAGGTTGTAGTTGGTTAAAGGAATGAAATTGGATGAAAGAAAGGGTTTAAAATGGGTGTAAAAGATCTGGCATAAATAAACATATATATACATCTCTAACTAAATTAACAACTTACTTCTTATTTCTATTGAAGAAGAATCTTTAAACTCATAGATTCTCTTCTTATTCAAACATAAACATACATATTTATTATTATTATTATTATTTTAATTTTTTTTATACTAAACATCAGCAAAATATGTCTTTTAGACATTCTTTCTAACTTTCACCGGAATTATTCAACTAGAATACTAAACTAGATAATTTTCCCAAAAATAAAGGGTGTAAACTGAAACTTAGGTTATAGGCTGAGGGTTAAAAAAAGGGTAATCAAACGAAAAGGGTAATGAGGCTCAACATGGGTAAACTAAGGATAATTTGGGTACTTGATAAAGAATCAAGATGAGAATAACGTGAAGGTTCCAAAAGAAAAAAAAAAGGCTATCTAGGGTTTTGCCGTTATCATCTTTGCTTGTTTCCCAATGTGTAGTCTCGTAACGTATATAAGTGTCAAATTCTAGAAGTAGGTCACATGTGGCACACTCTTATGCTATTCATGAAATAAAACCTAAGCTCCCAGTGAGTGGAAAACTTGTCAAGGCTCAAAAAATTTCACAATAGAAATGGAATGGAAAAAGGGCTTAAGTTTGGTTGATTATCTACGCTTCCTCCCTCGTACATGCACACTGGAATTATTGTCTAAGTTTTAAAAAGTCTAGTCTACTCTAATTAACAATTTAGGACTTGGCCATGCATAAGGGTCAAAAACACATGCCTAGAGTTGTATTAGTGATGGATGGATGGTGGAAAAGCTTTGCTTCAGTCTGGCATACAAAGTTATGAAGTTACTCGAAACTTACAAAGTCAGTTGATAACTTAAGTTTTAGCAATGACAAAGAGTTTAGCATGCAAAGAATTGTAAATTTTGACTATTTTGACCAATAAAACATGCAAACTATATGCGAGTCTTTCATCCCCCACATAAAATTATACATTATCCTCAATGTACTCGAGAACACTACAAAACCTAAGATATAAGAAAAGAGAAAAGATGAGCCTGACTGCTAGCGGAGCATAGATGTTGACTTTCTTCATTAACCCTTTTGCTTGACTTTCTCAAATCATAAGAGTGCCATTTCTTCCTCCTTGCATTGCTTGTTATTTACAAGACTCAAAGCACACATCATACAGGAAAACAATCAATTACCCAAAATAAAATTAAAAGAAAAATGCAGTCAATTTATTCATTTATAGTTAATATCATTGCAAATGTAGCACATGTTCAAACAAAAATCCAAAATAACAAACCAAACACTTAGATAATAAAGATAGATAAGCATAAATACTTCAGTTATCATTAGGCGGGAAATCTTCTTTAGGTTCACTCTCAGACTCAGATGAATCTGGATGACAGAGATTCTCCAAAGCTTCATTAAACATAATATGATGATAAGTTTGTGAAGGCTGAGTTGGGGGAGCATTGGGCATCGACACCATAAGATCGTCGATTCGATGCTTGAGGCTCCTTAAGTGCAAACAACAACATCTAGCTTGTATTGGACTTCCAAGACAGTGTTGGTCAACTTCCTATGCTTCACAAATATATCTTTTTCCATCTTGTCCAAATGCTCGCTAAGTTTGACAAAAGCAGGTGAGACTCAAAGACCTTATCCTTTCATGCAAGTTGTTCCGCTTCGCGCGACCTTCCTTTACATCTCTTTGAAGGACCAACTTCGTTGTCATAGCTCTGCGCAGATGTAGATTCATTGATTGGACGTTTCCCAGACATCTGGCATGTAAAAACAATGAATAGATAAAAATGACAGATTGAATATTCATAATCGTAATGGCTCGTTACTGGCTAACGAGTTGTTATACCATTTTTTGTAAAGGGTTCCTAACGAGCCATTACGGGGTAACGAGTGGTTAGGGCTAAATTCGCAAAATTTTTAAATATTCCAGAACTGACCATTGCAAAGCATGGTCAAGAAATTAGCTTTTTAAAATGTGAATTGGGGATGGGAACTTGTTGCCATCCCCACACTTAATCCTTTACAATGATCATAATTAAGATTTGAAAAGATTAAATACGATGATCAGGTTTATAATGGACAGGAGAGCATGAATGGGGTAACAAAACACTCAGCCCTCATGAGGAAACAAAAAAAAAATTTATTAAGAAAACGATCGAATCGTACCTTCCTCGAATTTGTTGATGGATTATGAAAGAATTTCGAACTCTGCTCCTCAAGATGATCAAAATCGCCCCTGGAATCGAAATTTTGACATACCGTTCATCGGTAGCTATCTTAAGGGTTTCTATTTATAAGAAATAAATAGGTCGGTAATGACCCGTTATGTGATAACGATCCATTACACGGTAATGACTTAACAAGCCATTACGGTACCCGGAACTTAATTCTTAACAAAGGCTACTTTCGTGCAAATTTAAGAAAATTTGATCATTTGAATTACAAAGGTGAGGGGAAAGGGCAATTTCAAATTATAAGAATCAACTGAAACGATGGAATTCGGATGAAATCTTAACAAATTTGGACACACGAAAAAGAATATGAAAATAGATGCAAAAATGAAATGAAAAGAAAACATTGGGTTGCCTCCCAAGAAGCACTAAGTTTTTAGTGGGGTCTTTAGCCAGACCCACCTCGACCTATATTTTTGGCAGGTAGAGGTTAGAGCTCACCTCCTCATTAGGGGGTTCAATCTTAGGGTTCTTAACATAATGGAATGGGTTTATCGATTTAGAATCAAGCGAGATAGGCATTTGAGTTGCTCGCTCAAGAGTAATTGCTTGAGTTGTCAGAGTTAAGCTTAAATATGAGAAAGATTCTTTGGGAATTTCAATTTGTATGAAGTAAACGAGTTCCTTTTCGTCTTGCATAGTCAATGACCTAAGTTGTTTATCGATCGGTGTGACTATCACTTTTTTGTCACCACTGCGAAGGGTGAGTTATTTCATGTCCAAATCAATTAGAGCTCTGGCGGTCGCCAAGAACGGGCGTCCTAAAATTAGAGGGTGATCATTGTTGATTGGAATGTCAAGGAAAATGAAATCAGTCGGAAACATAGGCTTCCTAACCTCGACTAGCACATTTCTAACAATGCCCTTAGGCGGGACTTAAAAGTAGTCGGCTAGTCAGATGGTGAGATTCACTGGCTTTAGTTTATCAAGTTCAAGTTTCTCATATAATGAATATGGCATGATACTAATACTTGAACCTAAATCGACCAATGCATCCATGGATGGTGAAGAACCAATTTTGCAGGAAATGATGAAACTACCCGGATCTTCTTCTTTGACCGGTAACTTATTGTCTATCAAGTCAGAAGTTTCCTTGGTTGGAACTACCAAGGAAGCTTTAGACATATCATGCTTCAAAGAAAGTACTTAAGATAGGCATTCATTAAGGCATAAGCATCGAAGGGATGCCTAGGCCCTCCGCCTCAGGTTTAAGATTAAGGACGAGTTGAAGGAAGTGCTCATATTTCAGCTCATCTTCTATGTCGGCCCTGTTTTCCTCGTATTAATCTTTCTGATATTGCTCCCAAAGTCTACGAAACTTATCGGGAATCTGAATGCAGCAATTCTCGTACGAGTCTTCGCTTTCTTCAAACACAGAGATCATATTTACGATAGCATTAGGATTTACTTCGGTATTGCTCAACAGCTCTCCTTTGTTTCGTTCAAATAGGTGGTTCGCAATTTGTCCTAAATGCCTTTCATATTCTGGATGCTAACCTGCCGATTTTTTATGTCAGTGTCATGTTTACTATCAGAATTGACTAGATTCTGAACTAGTCTTTCTATCTTATCCAGTTTATACGACTCGCCTTGAGTAGCATGAGGCGGTCGATATGGCTTATTAGACTAATTAGAGTTGTTGAGCTTTAAATTTCGCCAAGAACCACCAGATTGGTTTCTATTGTCCGAACTATAGGGTCGACGGTTGGATTGATCAGACGAACGACTATAAAAATTGTGGGTAGAATCAACCTGCTCAGTAAGAGTGGCAGCGAAAACAAGGCATTTTTCTAAAGTATGTGCGCCTCCGTAGGCATCATACCCATTAGAATTAGTAGAGAGACGATTCACTTGGCTTGTAAGAGCCTTAATTTTTTCTTGCACAGTAGTGATATCGTCGATGGCGTGGACACCAGGTTGCTTGGAGTTGGACACCGGGAGACCTCTCGGGAGTTGTCGGTCATAGCTGGTGGTATCTAGACTCTCGATTAAAGCAATGACATCAACCGGAGTTTTGTTTAGAATTGATTCCCCTAATGAGGAATCAACGTGCATACGAGTGATATTTTTCAATCCATTTTGGAGCCAGTCATCCATGTTATGATGAGGACATTTTCGAATTAGCCCCTGCACCTTTCCCAGGCTTCATGTAGGCCTTCCCCCTCGTCTTGATAGAATTTAGTGATGTTATTTCGGAGACGAGTGGTTTTCTTTAAGGGAAAGAACTTGACTAATAATTTCTCAGCCAACTGGTCCCAAGTGGTGATGGAACCTGCCGGTAGAGTCTTTAGTCATGCCTTGTCACTACCAGCCAATCTAAACAGGAAAAGACAGAGTAGAACAACATCGGAGCTGAACACGTCGAGTTTGAAAGTATCGCACATTTCTAAGAATGTGTCAATATGCGAGTGAGCACACTCGTCCGCTAGACCAAGAAATTAGGAATCACTTTGGAACATATGGATGACGCCAAGCTTGATTTCGAATTGACCTGCTATAGCGGGTTGAGTGATGCTCGATTGGCCTCCATTTAGTGTTAGCTTTGCATAGTCTGTGATTGTTCTTGGTGCTTGATCTCCCATCTTCATTGCTTGGTGTATAATTGTAAGGGAATAATTTGTGGCTTGTGTATTAAATCATCACTTGGCGGAGTATTCTGAAGGCCTATGTGTTAGAATAGGTGAAAATGAGTTGGGTTATGGGTATATTAGGTCATTGGGCCATTTTAGGCATGTTTGGGCTCAGTTAGAAAGTGTTGATAGAGAGTTGAGGGAATATAAGGGTAGAAGTAAAAACTTGAGTGAGAAACTTGAAGCTGCTAAAATTGACATAAAAAATCTTCAAAGGGACTTGAGTAACAAAAACACATATCTGACAGTTGCTAATGAAGAAATTGCCACATTAAAAACTGAACTTGAGCAACTTAAAGGGCAATTAGAAACATCACAAACCAAAGTTGAGCGAAATGATAAGATTGTGTCTGAAATGATGAAGGCTAGCTCACTTTTCTACAACACAGACGTTCGTATGCGTCATCTAAAAGCCAACTCTGGTTTGGGACTCGGTACTGAAATAAAAGATAAAAAATCCACTCATACAGTACCGATGCCCCTGATGCATGAAATGATCTCAGATTATGAGTGTTCCAAGACTAACTTGGATGCTAAAGCTGAGATCGAAAAGAAATTGGCAGCTTGTCCTATTAAAATTTCTGCTCCCGTTTCTAACATTACTAACACTTCTACTTCTTGTGCAGATAAAGTAAATGAAGAAGCAGGTTCAAATGGAAAAAGTGTTTGCGTTGAGAGTCAAAAGTTTCCAGTTTTTAAAACTGATAATTTTGCTTCAAAAAGTTTTGAGTCTGAGTCAGCATTTCCCAAGTCAACTGTGTTTGATGAATCTGTTACTAGTAGTGTGTTTAACTTTGGGAAATGTGATGCTAAACCTGTGAAACCCTTAAAAACTGTTAAAATTTTAAGAAGGGATAAGGGACCACAGGTTGCTGGTCCCAAACTCACAAATGGTGGGGTGTTGGGTGGGAAACCTACAGAAAATAAGAATGATTGTCATGATCAAAATGTGCAGAAAGTGCGGGACCTTAGACCTCATGATTTTGTCCCGTACCCAGAAATCAATTCTGCATATGACCAGCTTAAGCCAGTTCAGCGGGAGTACATTTTAACCACAAAGCCCCACGGTAAAACCCATTGGATCCACAAAAATTGTTCAAAACCAACTTGGATTTCCACTGGGCGTAACCAACCACAGGCTCCCGTTTACCCAAAGAAACAATCTTGCCATGTCTGTGGTAGACCAGGACACGTGGCAAGAAACTGTTTATACCGGCCTTATGAACCCTATTATCCCAAAAGGGTTCATCAGAGACCCAGTCCAAGGACCCAGAAACAAAGTGACCCAACTCCAAGGCCCGGTCCATCAAAACCCAAGGTGCAGAAACAAGCACCTCAGAGTCACAAAGTTCAGCAGAAACCCAAGGCTCCTAAGCAACGGCCAAAGACCATTTTTAAAGAAAACATAACATCTCAGAAATCTGTCAAAACAGCTTGGAGACCAAAATCTGTTGAATCCCCAAAACCTGTTTCAAAATCACCCATCCATCCAAATCCAGTTGGTTCAGCTAAATCAAATGGTTGGAGGAAGGATGACAGGTGGAATGTTTCAAAAGTTGTGAACTTGTCTTTCAAGCCTACTGGAGTGTACAAGAAACACTCCAAACAATTTCAAGAAGTAAGAGTTCAAAATTCTAATAAGAATCCACCGAGAAAACCACAGGTTTTTGGGAAAGAAAATCACAAACCCAGAGATGTCAACAAAAAGGACATTCTCAGTCCAACCAAGGCAGCCACACCCCCAATCCCTGATGTTACCAAGGGAATGTTTTTAAAAGAAATTTCTTTCACTGACCCTTCAGGTATACCCAGAACCACAATGGCCTGGGTACTTATGGCTAACTGATCTCTCACCTTGTGCAGGAACAGTCAAGGAGGACTTTCATTAACCTTGTTTGTTTGTGATAGTGATTGTTCCAGGCACTGGATAGGAGGCATCTCTCTACCACATGACATGAAGATTTTAATGGAGGGTATGTTTCCTTGTGAGAGGTAAATCTGAGAAAATCAGCAGTAAAGGTAACACTGTCTGAATTGTTTATTTTTCTTGGCTGATTTGATGTGAAGTATGGTTGTGCATGAAACAAAACCCATTTCTGAAAAGTTTCAAAAGATAAACTTTGAAGGTTAGCTTGGCCAGTTTTTAGTACATATTAAGTATTGTGTCAGTGAGTGTTAAAAAAAAAAAAAAAAAAGAAGAAAAAAAAATAAATAAAAAAATAAAAAAATAAAAAATGTGTGTTGTTATTAAAAATCAAAAAGCAAGGGGAAGAATAGAAACGATGAAATTGTTGACCCCTCAAAATTAAATTGTGCTTTTTAATTTTTAATCTTTTGTTTCCTTTAGAAGGTGGGAAGTGAAATATTTCCGTTCTCAGAATGACTGACACGCGTAAGGCAAAAGTGAAAGACATGATCCAAGGTGATGTGCTCGGTAGGCTCAGTTTCAAAAACAAAGGTATGGGTCACAACACTTAAAGATAAAGTATGTCATTTGACGGGAAACACACACTTAGGTTAAGTGCTTGTTCTATTTGACTGCGAAATTGTTCCCGATACACACGCCGGACTCCAAAGTGTTGAATCGAAAATCTCAAAAAGTCGGCGTCCCCTCTGTTTTGTGTGAGCAAAGATCTGGGGATGTCAAAGCCGTCAGTCAAGTCTTGCCTCTGCTTTGCGTGAGCAATGACCTGGTGTAGAATGGTTGACGTGTTAATCAGACTTTCCTCTGTTTTGCGTGAGCAAAGACCTGGTTAGTCTGGATTAACGTGCTTGCAGATCACTGTATATAATTTACACCCCAAAAGATGCCAATGTGCACAACAAAAGAGACCCTCTAGCGTCCAAAACCCTTTAGCCCTGACTTTGTGACTAGGCTTATGTGTTTGATGAAAGGTTACCACCTGACTGATAAACGCCTCTGAGTTGAAATCATACAAGTCTTTGTATATTATCCCTATCTCTTTTATGATCTGTTCTTTCTCTTCTCAACCAAGTCTCGATAAAAGATTCAAAACTCTGGATATGGGAATGTGAAAATATGTGGTAGGGAATGATTAAGCTTGATAGACTACACATATTAATTACCTAGGATTTGTGTGTGACTGTCGGATGTTCATAATTAATGCACCTAAAAGATAAATAAGTGACAAACAGCCGGGAAAATGAGGAACATGGGTTTAAGAAGGACCAATATACTGGCAATCGCCTGGACGTGTTCGAGTAACAGATGCTGAAAAGGGTTCCTCAGTTCAGACAAAGACGGTTTGATCCCAAAATAAAACCTTCTCGTTTAGTAATTTGGTATGTTTGATTTTATTTTTATTTTTAGTTTTCTTTTGGGTTATCTTAAGTTTGTTTTTATTGTTTATGTTTCAACCATGGCCAGGTTAATTTAAAGGTTTTAATAAGTTTTTATGGGTTTGTGCAAGAAGGTATCACCCCTCCAGAATCTCAGGGGGAGATAATGTGAAAAGTCCTCAGGTTCAGGGGAAGTTTTTGGTAAAATAATTCTAACCCGATAACCAGTCATCATATGCTGGTTAGTGTTTGTGTTTGTTCCATGTTGTGTATGACAGGTTAAATGAAATGTCATGGAAAAGAAAAGTCAATGAGTGCTGTTACTGTTCGTGTTGAAGAACCAGCCGGAAAAGGACTTACCCTATGCTCAGGGGAAGTTTGTTGGTTGTTTAAGTAAAGCGTCCAAAGACACCGTTCTCAGGTTTAGGGGAAGCTAATTGAAGAAAAGATGCAGAGTAGTCACAAATGCCAAGACAGAGGTTTTTCAAAATTTATCCTCTGAAGTCTCATGCAAGTCAAGACAGTTACTGATGGTTTAGCAAGGACTCGTCATGTTTCAAGAAGAAGCAAGTATTTGAGAATCCTCCTCTCATTATTTGTTTGTCATTTGAAGTCCAAGCTGATGCTGATTGAGAGAAAACTCCCAGATCTCGACCGTTGCTGCCCAATGAAGATCGTTCAAGAAAAGAATCTTCACCAACCCATGTTCAAGCCAAGGAGAAGACTGAAGTCTGAAGATTGAAAGTAGAAGATATTTAATAGCACAAGCCAAGGGGAAGATTGTAAGGGAATAATTTATGGCTTGTGTATTAAATCATCACTTGGCGGAGTATTCTGAAGGCCTATGTGTTAGAATAGGTGAAAATGAGTTGGGTTATGGGTATATTAGGTCATTGGGCCATTTTAGGCATGTTTGGGCTCAATTAGAAAGTGTTTAGAGGGAGTTTAGTGGGCCTAGATGGTCAAATCCGGAAATTAATGTGTAATTAGGGTTTTTAGGGTGTCTTGTTTAGCAAGTTGGAGACTCCCTATATAAGGGAAGCTCTCCTCTCATTATTAGGTTGTTGATTGTGGAGTAAAGCTAGTCTTTTGGTGATTTAACTTGTGGTGTAATCGAAATTCTCCTAGAGAATTTCGATCCAAGGTGTAGCAAGCAATCAAGTGTTCAATCAAGTTTCTCTCTCAAATCGGTTTGTTATTTTATTGCTCTTTAGACTTTTCAATTATTACTTTCTTCTGTGTTCTTGAATCAACTAGTGAGAACCGGATTCCGCACGGTTTCACTAGCCAAGATATCGCGTGAGGGTTATTTTGATCCTTACAATAATGCGCTCGGGCTCTTGAAGAGGTTGGATTAGAATGGGTTTACTAGCACGAGTAGAAATAGACGGAGAAGTTCTTTTTGGAGTTTTTGGATTTTTTGATGTTTTTGGTTTTTCTGAAATTTGAGTGATACAAAGAAATACTAAACGAAAAGAAATTTTTTAACTAGACTAACTACTAGGCCAGGAATGACGACTTGCTTCTCCAGCAACAATTCCAAAAAGCATTTGATGCGTGCGAGATGTATATCGATTGCCTACAAATATGACCTTTTTAAAAATTTTAACCCAACTCATCTTTCTACGCATGCATATAGGAAAGCAGACCTATCATACAAGAGAATTAAGGAGAACTCAGGGTCAACCTAAGGAAGCAATAGTGTAATCACAACCAACCTATTAAACATCATCAGGATTCTGTCACAATTCTTAATGACTAGAGTAAATATGATTGTAGAATGAAAATGATACTAGAAACTAGAATTGAGAAAATAGATATCATCTAAGACTGATCACTATCTAGCATTACCTAGACTTGACCTTAACTTA
The DNA here is from genome assembly GCA_039602395.1 of Deinandra increscens subsp. villosa. Classification (NCBI taxonomy): domain Eukaryota; kingdom Viridiplantae; phylum Streptophyta; class Magnoliopsida; order Asterales; family Asteraceae; genus Deinandra; species Deinandra increscens. Next base: position 111,874,098 of record JBCNJP010000007.1, on the reverse strand, counting down.
TTGCAACTTAACTATCTTACGGATACAAAATCGCTAGAGACTTAATCTGCACTTAAAACCACAGCCACACCAAAGTATTCACTAATTCAATGACTAAGCTATAAGACATCAAACACATGACCTAAGACCAAGGATCATAGACAATCATATTCTGAATAATCATGAACCATCACATATGCAATATACCTAGTCACTTCACTAATCCTTTGACCCAAGACATGGAAGCTAAGATTCAACCGAAATGGACTATTAAATCTATATCATCACCAATTCCTATCTAGGCTCGTTAGAGTTCCTAAACACATATTGAAATGCTAGATAACAGCTAAGAAACAACATCAATTTGATAAGAAGAATACGTCTACACTACCAATTAAACCATATAGCATTAGGAATGGATCAAACATAAGAAACAATGACACAATTATGATTTGCAATAGGAATCATATGTGTTATACTAAAATCATTGTGTCATGCGATTTATCAAAAGTCAAATCATAGGTAATAACCAAATATATGACATTGTCTTAGACGATATCAATGAGGATTAGCCTCTCATCGTTACTAAATAAAAGATTATAGCATAAATGTATGAAATAAACATTGAAAATGCACACCGAGATGGAACAAGTGTGAAATCTTCAATCAGAAGGTGTTCTTGAATCAATTAACACCTCTGGCTTCAATACTGGACATTGGAACCAAAATTAAATATGGAAATGCTTATGGGATCGTAAATGGACGTTAGGGCTTCAAACGAATAAGAAAGAGATGTATTTATAGTCTTCATTGAGGGTTTCGGAAATGAGGCGTAACGAGCCGTTTTGACTGTAATGGGTCGTTAGCGCCTCCAGATATCTACGAATTAGGGTTTCTGTTAATCGACCTGTAACGGGTCGTTACTTGGGAACGAGTCGTGACGTGCTGAACAAGTCAGAATCTGAATCTTTTATATTTTTCACCCCAAAACCTTCTAAAATCTACAATCATCTCGTAGATCATATCGACCAAACCACGTAAATTCTTGTTTTCATCATTTTTATTTTTGTACAATCTTGATTGTGTGTGTGTTTCAATATCCGAATTCCTAACAAATATAACATAAATATAACCTATAAATACATAAAACTCATATATTGTGTTAATTTTAGAAGAGATAAATAATATATAACAATATTTCCTCTATATTATTTTTAATTTATAGTTTCTTTAAGATTAAAAAATAAAGAGAAATGTTTAAATAAAAAGTATTATTTTTTAAGAAGGCTAAGAAGTTCTCCTGTGAAGACAAGTGACATTCAATTGAAAAGGAAATGAGGGGTAGTTAGGTAAAGAAAATGAATTAATTTAATTAGGAGGATTAAGTACGTATAAGTCATTAATGCGAACAAGATCAATGATCTTTAGTCGATGTTGATTCATAATGCTTGAAGATCTGATCAGCGATTTGTGTAAATCGACTCAACAATTTGTCTAAATCGACTCTTACTTCTACATTAAGCTTGAAGATTTGATCTACGATTCGATTTAGTGTGCTCTGTTTAAGTGATTCATGGCGACGATGAATGATCCAATTGGTAAGTGCTTTTTTAGTTCTATTTTGTAGCTTTTTTGTTTTCTTCATTGTGTTTCTATTGATATTATCTCTTGTTTGATCATGTTAATTTGTGCTACTGGATGATTAAACAATTATGTAACTATAGAATCTTTATCATTATGTCTATTAACTCATTATTATGTCTAACATATGAATATGATCAATATTGTTTATTTTGAGTTATCATTATGTAGAGCAAATTAAGTTATGTTTTAATGATCATTATTGTTTTTGATTGATCATTTTGTGATATATTATGTTAAAATGATGACGTTTAATTTACTTAGTGTACGATCATTGTGTCTGTTTATTCATCATTGTGTCTGTTTATTCATCATTGTGTCTAACATGTCAATTTGTTTATTTTGAGTGGTTATTATGTGTTTTGACTTGTTATTGTATCATATTCTGTTATTTTGTATTTATATGTGGCATTGTGTATTTTCATGTAGATGTTCGAAGTTACAATAATGTTGGTGTACAACATGTATCACCAATATCTACAAGGAAATATTACATACCTGATGTGAGTAATTCAATTAAACTTGACTGGTATGGTGTTTGATTATGTTGATCAAGCCATCTCCTTGTACCAAAGTATGCTCGTTCTAGTGGATTCTCAGCTAGGAAGCACACAGATTACAAAGATGAAGGTGTTACTAAGATTAAGTGTTTTATGTGTAGTATAAGGAAGGTTTTATATAAGGAAGAGTTTTTGATACATTAAATGATCAAAGTAAAGGTAATATGAAGCGTAGGAAACCATCAAAGAGATGTGGATGCACTGCACTTATTAAGATGAAGGTAACTGAAGATATGAAATATATGCTAAAAGAGTTTACAATATGAGCATATCCAAGTAGTACGTGCTTTTTTAGTTCTAATTTGTAAGTTTTTTTTTCTTTTTCTTCTTCATTGTATTTATACTGATATTATCTTTTGTTTAATCATAATTGTGCTACTAGATTATTAAACAATTATGTTATTAATGAAACTTCATTATTGTGTCTATTTACTCATCATTGTGTGTAACAAATAAAAATGATCATTATATTTTTTTGACTTATCATATTGTAAAACAAATTAAGCTTTGTTTTTTGAGGTGATCATTATTTTATTTAGTGATTATTGTGTCATATATTCTATTAGTGATGATGTTTAATTTACTCATTGTATGATCATTGTGTATATTGTGTCTAACATATCAGTTTATTTTTAATGATTATTATGTGTTTTGACTTAACATTGTATTACATTATGTTATTGTATATTTATATGTGGCATTGTGTATTATTCGTGCGTAGATGTCCACATTTGAGGTCTGCTCATGAGATAACAATCAGTAGGTAAGAAATCGACGCATTTTAGAGTATTAAAGACAAACAAGGGTTGAACTCATTAAGATGAAGGTAACTGAAGATATGAAATATATGATAAAAGAGTTTTAATAAGAGCATATCCAATGGGTACGCGCATTTTTAGTTATATTTTGTAACTTTTTGTCTTCATTTTGTGTATACTGCTATTATCTTTTGTTTGATCATAGTTGTGCTACTAGATTATTAAACAATTATTTTGTTAATGAAACTTCATTATTGTGTCTATTCACTCATCATGGAGTCTCATGGAGTCTAACTGATGAATATGATGTTAGAAATTCGATTGCTTGGATATTCCAGAAAGCGTGTTATCACTTTCGGATTGAATATTTCGAGGGTTCACTCGTAAATATCAATCGGATACGATCTGGAAACGACCCATGAATATTTCGAATTTTGAATGAGAAATGGAACCAGAGAATTTTTAGAAGATAAAGTGATCGATCAGTTTCAACAACAGGAGCGTATATGCAGTTTTTCGATAACTGCATATACCCAATTTACACTACCAGTCCCTCGAGTTTTAATAAAGAGATTTTCGGCCGAAAATAATTTTTGACACATTTTTACTAAAGGACTTTTAGTGTAAATAATTTTCGGGCTCTGCCCCTTGGACCCCGCTATCGGGGGCTGCCGCCCCCGAACCCCCGCTAACTCCATCGATACGAGTGTGCACTACCCCGCACCACCGAACACGATCAATATAAGCTAGAGGACAAATCGATCCATAGTTAACCCAATTACACTAAAATACTAACATATGACCATTATGTTTATGACTTATCATCCTGTATAAAGTTTTGTTTTTTAGATGATCATTATTTTTTTGAGTGATTATTGTGTCATATAATGTAAGACTAAGAAGGAGTAACAGTTCAGGAGTTGATTCTATGTAAGCTTAGAGTATTCATAATTTTTTTTTTTATTTTATTATTATTATGTTTAGATGGAAACAAAATAAAATTTAAAAAGAAACAAGGAATTATTTCGGTAGTTGAATATGTGATGGTGTTTTTAGCTTTTACAATATAAATTATTTGTGTCATTTCATTGATCATTGTGTCTAAATGAAAAAACATTAGTTAAATACATTTCATTCTTGCCAATGTGGGAGTAGCCCACTTGGTAGAGGCTTTGTCCTCTTATGTGGAGGTCCTGGATTCAAACCCAGGCAATGGTGTAACAATGGTGTAATTTGGTGTGTAAATATTACTTTACTGTTCAAAAAAAAATTACATTTCATTCTTGAACTTACATTAAAGCTCATGGATATTATTAAATACTCACCATTAATTTCATTATTGTTTAAAAAATAATAAAGACACTTAATAATTGTAAATATCGTACCTAATATAAAATAGTAATGTGTAAAATATTAAATGGCAATGTGTGATTTTCTATCCATTGTGTAATATAAACCATACAAAGTTTCATATTATACACTTTCAAACAAAATAAAGAAAAGTCACACAAATAAACCAAAGTTAAAACATAAAGGTAATGTGTAATGTTCATACAATAGACTATCCGTTGTGTAATATTGAATGGTAATGTTAATGACTTAATGTTCTATCCATTGTGTAGTATGAACAATACAAAGCTTCATACCATGTACTTTCAAACAAAATAAATAAAAGTTCACACAAAATAAGCTTCTACCATGTACTTTCATATAGTCATTAAGGTTCGTGCTATTGTCATTCAAACAAAATAACCAAAAGCTAAAACATAATATTGTCAAATTACAAAAAAAAAAAATTAATAATAATAATCTATTTTATTCCCCAGCCTTTTTGAGTTTTTCATCCAATTAACTTCTATTTTTTGCATTTTTTCTCTTAAAAAAAATACAAGAATATCATGTCGTTCTTGATCAAGTATTATTGGAGTTAACTTATCATTTTAAAATTTTTGGTTTACTAAAATTCTTGATTTTTATTCTCTTGTTGCTTTTTTTGCGCAATGTACCTATTCAAATATACAAAAGATGTTGACAATTATTCAAGTAAATGATTATATAACGGATATTACACATTAGACTATCCGTGTAATGTTCACACAATAGACTATCCGTTGTGTAATATTGAATGACAATGTTAATGACTTAATGTTCTATCCATTGTGTAGTATGAACAATACAAAGCTTCATACCAAAAGCTAAAACAAAATAACCAAAAGCTAAAACATAATATTGTCAAATTACAAAAAAAAAAAAAATTAATAATAATAATCTATTTTATTCCCCAGCCTTTTTAAGTTTTTCATCCAATTAACTTCTATTTTTTGCATTTTTTCTCTTAAAAAAAATACAAGAATATCATGTCGTTCTTGATCAAGTATTATTGGAGTTAACTTATCATTTTAAAATTTTTGGTTTACTAAAATTCTTGATTTTTATTCTCTTGTTGCTTTTTTTGCGCAATGTACCTATTCAAATATACAAAAGATGTTGACAATTATTCAAGTAAATGATTATATAACGGATATTACACATTAGACTATCCGTGTAATGTTCACACAATAGACTATCCGTTGTGTAATATTGAATGACAATGTTAATGACTTAATGTTCTATCCATTGTGTAGTATGAACAATACAAAGCTTCATACCAAAAGCTAAAACAAAATAACCAAAAGCTAAAACATAATATTGTCAAATTACAAAAAAAAATTTAATAATAATAATCTATTTTATTCCCCAGCCTTATTGAGTTTTTCATCCAATTAACTTCTATTTTTTGCATTTTTTCTCTTAAAAAAAAATACAAGAATATCATGTCGTTCTTGATCAAGTATTATTGGAGTTAACTTATCATTTTAAAATTTTTGGTTTACTAAAATTCTTGATTTTTATTCTCTTGTTGCTTTTTTTGCGCAATGTACCTATTCAAATATACAAAAGATGTTGACAATTATTCAAGTAAATGATTATATAACGGATATTACACATTAGACTATCCGTATAATGTTCACACAATAGACTATCCGTTGTGTAATATTGAATGACAATGTTAATGACTTAATGTTCTATCCATTGTGTAGTATGAACAATACAAAGCTTCATACCAAAAGCTAAAACAAAATAACCAAAAGCTAAAACATAATATTGTCAAATTACAAAAAAAAAAATTAATAATAATAATCTATTTTATTCCCCAGCCTTTTTGAGTTTTTCATCCAATTAACTTCTATTTTTTGCATTTTTTCTCTTAAAAAAAATACAAGAATATCATGTCGTTCTTGATCAAGTATTATTGGAGTTAACTTATCATTTTAAAATTTTTGGTTTACTAAAATTCTTGATTTTTATTCTCTTGTTGCTTTTTTTGCGCAATGTACCTATTCAAATATACAAAAGATGTTGACAATTATTCAAGTAAATGATTATGTACCTATTCAAATAAACCACAATATGCATAAAATGATTATATAACGGATATTAAACAACGCTCATAAAGAATTACACAATGAGACAATGTTGTTACTATTACACAATGAGACATATGACATATTTATAGTAAACATATAAAAGAAGTGAAACAAAATATGACAAAACTTACTAAAACTATAGTAAACATATAAAAGAAGTGAAACAAAATACATGACAATGTTCTTACTATTACACAACAATGTGCCAAAATCAATATAAAACACAACTAATATATAGAAATGATTTTAAAAAATGACACAATGCTTGTATATCAAACACGGTGACCCAATCATATTACCTATACACAACTAATATACAAAATACGACATAGTATTACGTAATTATATTACTAATACAAAACTGATATACATAATAATATATTTACCCAATCATATATATGACACAATTTACCCAATCATTTTACTAATACACAATTGATATAAGTTATGTATACACAATCATACTAAAACACAACTATTAGCACAATATTACACAATCATATTGCTAATACACAATTGATATACACAATATGACCTAATCAAATTACTTATACACAATATGACACAACACTATCCCTAAAACTTTATAATTATTTTAAAAAATGATATACACAATATAACACAATATTACTAATACACAACTGATATACATAATATGTGATACAATCTTACTAAAAAAAACAACTTATATAAACACAACGATGATCAAACACAATGATTTGACGATTGTTCTTCGATTATTGAGATTTGAAGTTACTGTGGTAACTCAATTGCCACAATACTGGCCGGTTTTGCTATTTCTTCTGTTGAAGACGGTGATAATGATGCTTCAAACGACAATGACGGTTGCGACCACAACGCCTGACATGGCAATGACGACGGAGTTCGATTTGCCATCGGCGGTTGATA
>JBCNJP010000007.1:111816112-111866284 GCA_039602395.1 Deinandra increscens subsp. villosa | reverse complement strand
AAAGAAAATCCAACAAAATACATAATCTCAAGAAACAGTTTGAAGCAAAAACTCATGATTATTTGAGGAACAAAAATGAAATCCAAACAGGGAAGCAAAATTTTGTAATCATATTCACTTTCAACGTAAGTTTGAGTTTTATATTTTAGGTGTATGCGTAGAGGATTTCGTCTTCATAGGTGCACATATTGGATGAGGAACTCTATTACCATTTGAGATCATAATGGTAGATCCAGAATCAGTTGGTGTTGCTAGGAAAGCAAAGAAAAATTTTATTGTGTTAGATTTATTATTATAGGTTTATTGTTAGCATACCCAATCCATTTGTATATTGATCGATCATGTTTACTTTGTAATGTTTGTTATATATATGAAATGCAATATTTTGATATAAGTGTGTTATGTTTTGTATTATGAGGTTAATTGTCATTTAACATGGAAATTAATGATTTTTGAAAAAAAAATATTTTTTTATAAAAAAGTTTAAAATTTTGACGCGTAAAAATGCGTGTCATAAGCAGACTTATGACGTGAGCTTCCTTAACACGCAGGCTTTGACATGCAAATACATGTAATCTGACCTCTTTTATGACGCCATTTTTAGTAGTGATCTCTCTTAACAATAATACATTTTAAAACCAAATAGTTGAATCAAACACTTAACGGTAATTAAGATCTACGATTGTACTTCAATATTAATTTACAAAACTAATCAACCAGTTTTTGTACTACACGTGTTATGCTCCCAAAAAATTAATTATGTGCGCAAGTTTGTAACAAAAAACCTAAATTATATTTGGTGAACACAAAATCCTTAATATTAAGTTATTAAGATTGTCAGTTGAAACAATTCAACATTAGTGATCACTCACAACAGCTCGTTTAATAGCATCTCGCGAGGATAGCAGCAGCGAGCTCACAAACCAGGGGCACAGCTTAGTGATAGCCGGGGGTGACCGTCCCTTCCTGTGGTTTTTTCGTCAAGAAGTACTAGCATTAGCGAAGCTTGACCGAAAAAGTCGTGGGGGCGAAAAGTCCTGGATCCTAATCCCGGGAGAGATTCTCAATATATGATTTTTTTTTAAATCGTAGAAATTGACACTACGGTAAAAAAAAACCGGGAGGGAGGCGGTCGCCCCTCCCGGTCCCTATCACTACAACAAGTAAATCAATTATTCACATATTTTTGGTTCAGTTATTCACATTTAAAAATGTGTAAAATAATATTGTTCACACTTGAATTGGGTGTGAAAAAAGTTGGTGTTACAAAATAATATCAAATCTTCACACTTATAAGCATGAACATATTGTTGTAATTTTTCACACTTGAAAGTGTGAACATATTTTTGTAATTTTTCACACTTTAAAGTGTGAACATCTTGTTATAATTCTTCACACTTTTCAAGTGTGAAAAATTACAACAATAAGTTCATGCTTTCAAGTGTGAAAAATAACACTGAATGAGATGAAATACACATGGCAGAAGGTGAATATGAGATCTAATATATTGGCATGGAAAAAGCAAGAGTATGTTTCCACTGGTCATAACTTGTAATTAACTAGGAAATGGTCCTAAACTTTGTGCAAGTTCAAAACCTTCAAAACCTTATTTAAATAGTTTGCAAAAGCATTGTAATGGGTGAAGAAAATCATAGTTCTAAAACAAGCAAATCAATGCATCAATCCAGATCGAAAACAAGCAAAAACAAAAGTAAAACACGCAAATCATTTCTCCTCTCCTCGCCAAAATAATGTCACGCTCATTCCGGGTCTGAAGAACCACCAGGTACCAACTGCAACAACACAACAAATTCCGTGGACAAAGTATTAATCAAAACAATTTTCTCAAACAAAGTATTAATCAAAATAATACTTTTGAGAATCTGAGAGATTCTTATCACATAATGTGTTCTCATGAAACTTTGAAACATTAGGTTTTGAAGCAGGTGGACTACATACCTTGGTCTGTTATTGGAGATTACTCTTTGGTAAGAGTAGTGACAGACTTTTCTTCATCCTTCAAGAGAAATCCGGTTGCACTTCGGATGAAGGTGCTTTGTGACAGAAATGCTTGTCCGGTTGCATATTTATTCCCTATTTATTTATCAATACCAACTTCATTGTCAAAAACAATTACTTTCAAACAAGTCTAAATTAATAAACAACTATAATAACGCCTTCTAATTAGTTTACAGACCCTTATCAAGTCCTTGTAAGACCACAAGAAGCATTTCAATTCTTACATATGGTCTATGGATATCCTCAACTTCATAACTTGGATACTTCTACTTTCTATCCCAATTTTTAACCTACCTCATAGTCTGTCTGTTAAGCTCTTATCAATTCAGTTCTACCAGTTTCATGTTAACTAACTTAATTCATCTTTAATAAAGACATGAAAGAGGCAAAAAGTTCCATAACTTAATAAACCACTTTCAAGTTACATAACTTGTCCTGATATCCACAGCTACACTCACCAACCCTACAGCTTTCCTGTGCAAGTCGCTTTCTTTTTATGGACCGTAACATGTAATGGGTAATGGTTTTTTAAATATGTTGAAATCTACAAACAAGCTGATTGCATTATACAAATAGTTGCCGACTACAGAACTTGTTTTGTCTATCTAACATTGTTGTACTAAAATATGCATGAACCAATTGTTTCCTTTTCTCTAAACTTCAATTGCTATTATCATGTCAAATACTATTATTAAACAATCAAATTATTAGAATCCATTTCAGGGAACCAAACTAACAACAACAACAAGAAAACACAATAACCAGATGATCATTTCAAATCATACAACCACACTGCCTTATTGCTAAAGGATCCACCAAAGATTTTGACAATAAACCTGATAAAACCATTTGAAGTTCGATTTTTGAGATGTGTTTTTCAACAGCAGCCATTGAATCGTCAAAACGTAAAGAGTTTTCATCAATTAAACCTAACTGAACAAGAACCCTAGCAATTACCTACGACTTGCGAATCAAAATACGGCTCCTAAAACTGTCAAGTTCGAGGCTTTTCACTTTTAGTTTAAATCCCAGAATTTAACTACAGCAGCCCATATATATAAGGATCAACCATGCCAAAAATCTAAGTCATTCAAATTGTTTAGACAAGTCAATTAACTTATTTTCTTAACATATATCAGAAAACAACTACGAACTGATTTTGCAGCAGCAGAACGGAGGTCCAAAACTCAGTCAAATAGAATGTCACCCCTGGACTTGAAAGCTAACACATTAAGGTAAATTATGGGGAAAAAAATCACTCAATTCCGTTAGGAATTGAGTGAGTTATGACCTTTCAAAGTCGACCCAAATTCTGGACAGCAAGCTGTCAAAAACGGATCACACAAAAGTTTGCTTTGAATTTTGTTTGATCACTTCCATGAATTCTAAAACCCATCAGACCCTTAACCATCCCTTAATACCTCCTTATAAACAATAAAAACAGGCCAAGATCAATTTTCACATACTATATGCCTTAAGTTTTTCACATGATTCATCATAGTTGTTTTAAGTGTTATATTTACAGCCTCATAACATACCCTAATGTTACATTTATAGCAGGTTTAGCATATACAACAAGTTTCAGCAGCCCACTTTAACACCATGAATCAACATTAGTCTTAAATCTTAATCATATTCCATCCAAGAGTAACATCTATTCTCTTAATAAGAACTGTTATGCTTTAAGCAAATAAAACTACATTCCCTTTTTTATAGAACCAACATAGTGACACTAACTTTAAGCATAGTCAATCAAAAAAGCAATTTGTTTCCTGATATCAATTTCAGCTCAATTTCCTCAACTTATGTAAAATTTGTCATGACATTAGATCAATATATCTAGTGAGCTTCTCAGTTCTCACTTCGCATCAAATACACATCCATCCTACAAAATTATGAGTTTATCCTAGATAAATTATAAATCACAGTCATAATTCACACGCATATTGATTGTATGATCTATGATGCTCAAACAATAAGATTATCCGGTCAAAATCCTCGAACAGCATCGATTATCATTAACTGTATATCTACGAGATATGAAACAATCATTTAACCTAATTCTCGAAGAGAAACGCTTACAAATCGACATTGTTAAGTATGAATATTCGATTTTCACCATTAGATAGTGTACATTCATATCAACTTAAAAAAACACTTGAATTCAACTGCATATGGTGTAAATTCATGGAGATTAAGAGTATGAAGTGTGAACTAACCTCGGATTCAATGGAGAGATCAATCGAACCTCAACTCATTGGAGATCAATCCAAATAAAAAATTACGCTTTCCATTAGCAATTCTAAACAGAACGAGTCATCACGAAACCGATTATCTAATCAGTATCTCCGATCAAAAGTTCTCAAAATACGACGGACGGATTGAGAAATGGTCGTAGAATCGAATTAAGAGTAATTAGGATTCGAAGAAATGCATACCGGTGAGATGTAGTTGATCGGAATTCGAGGAGAGGGAAGTAGGCTACGAAGATGATGGTGATTGAGTTGCGATTGAGCGCCCGCGTCCAAATATGGGGAAATGATTTGGGAAAACGAGCGGTTGCGTCCAAGATTTAGATGTCCAAACTTTTCTCGAGGGGCCGGTTGGCTGGATAAGTAACGATTCATAAACCGTTTAGAAAGTTCACAAGTATTTTTTGAGACAAATATTTTTTATGAAAAGTTCACACTTCTATATGTGAATTTACAAAGATACCCTTAAAATAAAAAGTTCACACTTCTATAAGTGAAAATTTTGGTTTTTCTTTTACACTTAAAAATGTGACAAAAAATATTTTTTCTTCACTTTCAAGTACGTGATAAAATTTCATGTTTCTTCACATGTATAAGTGTGAATTAGTTTTATAATATTTATTTCACTTTTCGAAATGTGAACATTTTTGTTTACATATAAAAGTGTGAGGTTTTTAATAACTTTTCACATATTAAACACTTATAAGTGTGAATAAATTTTAAACGTTTTTAATTGTGAACTTTATGACAAAAAAATTCACGGTTTCTAAAAATGTGAAAAAAAAAGTGTGAATAATTCAAAATTTTGTTGTAGTGTATTATACTTCGCCAGTGAGTACTAGTTGTTGTGATTTTTTCTAAAAAAGATTTTATATATTGAGAATCACCCTCTTAGATTATCACCCCGTGACTTATCGTCCCTGCATGATTTTTTGTTTGGCTTCGCCGCTACTCACAACAATAGCCCTCCATCAGAATTTGCAGCAGCAACTCATACTGCATTACCGGTACTTCAGTTGTCGCAACCAAGCTATACATGAGAAACAAATTAAGCTATAAATGATAAACAAATTATTGTTGCTGACAATGATCAAACATTCAAAACATAAATGTAGCTACAATGATGCGAAAGTGCAATCTGCGTTATCAAAATGACATATTGCGCCAACACCATATGTGTGTGCGAGTTAGGGAAGTTTTCACTCTTTAGGTTTTCATTTGTTTCTATCTTAAAATAAACAATAACTAAGAGATTCATAGCAGATTCCTCATTTACATCTCCATCCCCGTAATTTAATAAAAATGACTAATTTTATTTACTTTTACTTCTACATCATGTTTCCAATCCCGATACCCTATACCTCAAATTATGAGAAAAACTAACCTCAACCTCATATTTGTTTTTTCACTATTCTCACTATACTCTATATTTTATGAGTGATTTTATGTAGAAAAGAGAGAAAAATAATAAAAATAAATAAAAATTATTATTTATTTGAAATAGAGATCGAGATGAAAACGAGATGTGAATGATTTAGAAAATGTGAAATAATTTAATAAATTCATAATTTTAGCTAAACTATTCTAAAGGATCGATCACATCGTAAATCAATCATATCTAAATCATCGCTAATAATGTCGGAAAATGCCTCGTAACATGAATCGTAAAAATTTAGGGGTAGAAAGCGTCAAACACCAAAGTCATGTGGCCAAAATTTAAAAAACTAAAAGTTAACTATTCATCCATGAAATTTTGTTGTATAATATAATAATTATAGGAATGGAAATGTGTAAACTCTTATGAATGCTCTATGTTAAGTTTCTACTTATAAACAACTAAAAGTCTGTCCACACATCAATGTGTGAAAACGTCTAACTATTTTTCATAGCATTGGTAGTTTCAACCTTTGATAACTTTTTCTTTTTTTAACAGCGATTTCTTAGTCGAACCTGATGCTCAAAGATTCGAACCTGGGTCGCTAAAAGCTTCCCAAGCCCAAAGAGTTTTGAGGGTACCAAAGAAACAAATAATGTTATTGGTGAGGTTTGAACTTGAGTCCCTAGAAACTCAAGCTAAAGCCCCAACCAACTTCACTAGATGTCATTGGTAACAAGCTTTGATAACTAATTAATATATCATTAGTTTTAGCTTTGTATTGAATACAGTTTGGTTCGTTTCGAAGCTAACACGTGGTAGCACACAAACCTGAAAGTAACTGAGTACATAACATATTAAATATAGTTATTTAGGCTCAAAACTAGTCAAAACCGATTATTTCAAAAAAAAAATAATAATAATAACTGAATGGTGTTTGAAACTGTCCTCGAATCTTCAATACTCGAATGACCCTTCCTGAGACATGATTGTAAATGTTCATACTAAATTTGACACTTTAGGTTTGACCGTTTGACTCACACAGGAATATATATCATCAAGAAAAAAACTCACACTTAAAAATCAAAACCCTCTTGAGTCAGGATTAAACTTGAGACCTCAAAATTTCAAAGCTCTAAGAGATACCATTGGGCCAAAATGTCCTTTTGTATTTCAAAAAAAGGTTATAACATGTTCATCCATTCATCGCGTTGGGGATTGAAATGATCCAAGGGTCAATCCGCTCTTTTGAAATTAGTGTCCAAAGGTCGTTAAGGAAACGTTCTCAGAAAACCAATATGTTTCATTTTGGTTTATTTTATGAATTCGGATTTGGGTGATTAAAAACTTGCCCTGGGCTACCAAAATATTGCTTATCTCCATCGCATTTAAATCAGTATACATTTTCCGTTCCATATTAATGTATAATAATAATAATAATAATAATAATAATAAATTAACAAATTCAAATATATATCAAATAAAATGTAGATTAATCATTCGTGTGACAAACGAGTAATATATTATAGCTAACAAATTTAGAGTGATATAGAAACAGATCGATTCGCTGATGTTTGGACGACAGCTGAATCACATGAATCTCATGTTTATTATTTAAGGGTGACGTGCAGATATTCAAAGAGCAGCTAGCAAAATAATACTATTATTTATCGTAGTTTGTGAAATTAGCCAGTTCATTTAGTAGAAAAATAACGCTTATGAATTCGTCTTCATCGATCTATAATTTTCTTATGAATTTTTATTTGTCTTATAATGATTTGTTATAAAATATATCTATTGAACGACTAAATTTAATTTAAATTTTAGTGATACTTTATATATACATAGAAATCTTGAATTTCCAAGCATGCCTTCAATCGAGTCAAAATGATCTATTGTACTCGTTTAATCTGAGTTTTCACTTGACGTGTCTGATACATCTATCTTGGTCTACAATCGTGATATGCTACATACGAGTCTATATGGATGGCCTCATCATTAGTGAGAACTTTTCACACTTTGTTATAGATTTGATTGAGCGTTCACATTCATAGTTTGCATTCAAAGACTCTCTATATCTTGTTTTTTTTTGGACATATAGGCAATACTCTCTAATGACACTTTACATGTATCCCATTAGCGCTACCTATGCGATTTCTTGTATCAGACTTGCCTTACTGACTGTTAACAACTTTCTAGTCAGCAGCTTTCTTGGCATTCCTCCATTCCTCTAGAGGATCACCTATTATATAAGATAACTATCGGTGTGTTATGTTATCTTGTCTTTCACTCGCCCTGAGATTGCATATGCTGTCAGCACGGTTTCTCAATTCCTCCAAAAACGTTCTAATCGACATAGGGTATAGGAGAGCAGTCAATTATATATTGTGTTATCTTGAGTGTCTTGTTTCTCATGGATTAATTATGAGATGTTCCATCAGTAGTGAGTTACATGCCTATTCGGATGCTGACTAGGCTAGTTTTTAGATTGTTGTATTCTACTACAAGTTATTGTTGTACGTTTTTTCGAACATGACCTTATCAGTTAGAACTTTGGCATAAAACTTGTTGTTTTTTTCCATTACAACAGCCGAGCATGAAGCTTTGGCACACACTATACACTAAAGGTCCATTAGATTTTATCTATCATGTATGAACTCCAAATACAACTTTAGCATGTTTTGCTAAGGAAATCAAATAGAACATTTTCCGAAAAAGCTAAAAATAAAGCCAATATTTAACTTTATAACCTCAAACAAAGGGGTATTATCAAAGACTACATGAATGGTTTAAATATTCTTCTATACCCTAAGATATTCCGTTCAACTTCACCGATGAGTGTCTTAATGCGTTCAATTTGTTGAAGGAAAAACTGGTGAACGCCCCCATCATGGTTGCTCCTGATTGGACACAACCATTCGAACTTATGTGTGATGCCAGTGATTACACAGTGGGAGCAGTCTTGGGGCAAAGAAAAGACAAACATTTTCATCCCATCTACTATGCCAGCAAGACACTGAACGACGCGCAAGAGAACTACACCACGACCGAGAAGGAGCTTCTAGCCGTAGTCTTTGTGTTTGATAAATTCCGATCTTACCTTGTCTTATCCAAGACCACCGTCTATACAGATCATACTACAGTGAAACATCTCTTTAGTAAACAGGATGCAAAGCCACTTCTCATTCGATGGATCTTGTTACTACAAGAATTCGATATTAACATCCGTGATAAAAAAGGGGCCGAAAACATATCGGCTGATCATCTCTCCCGTCTTGAAAACTCTGAGAACATAGAAAACGAGGGGAAACCAATCAATGATCATTTTCCCCATGAATCCCTTGACTATGTGAAAGTTCGTGATAATGAAGGAAGCCCATGGTTTGCAAACTATGCAAACTATCTTTCAAATGGACTTCTAGTCAAAGGGAATCCTTTCAGCAGAAGAAAAGATTTTTCAGTAAGCTCAAGCGCTACATTCGAGAAGATCCATATCTCTACAGATTAGGAGCTGATAATGTGATGAGGAGATGTGTGCACGGAAAGGAGGCACGCCAGATCATGAGGCATTGTCACGAGGACCCTACGAGAGGACATTATGCTACGCTCTTCACCTCCAAAACGGTGTTTGAGGTAGGTTTTTACTGGCCCACAATTTTTAGAGATTGCTTTGAAATGATTAGCAAATGTGACAACTTCCAGCGTGCAGGAAATCTCTCGAGGAGAGATGAGATGCCCCAGACGAGTATTCAGGTGTGTGAAGTATTTGATGTTTGGGGTATCGACTTCATGGGACCATTTCCGTCATCTCGCGGGAATAAATACATTTTAATGGTTGTAGTCTACGTGTGTAAATGGGTTGAGGCTCAAGTCTTACCCGCAAATGATGTCAGCGTGGTCATGAAGTTCCTGAAGAAACTCTTTGCAAGGTTTGAAGTGCCCAAGGCACTAATAAGTGATCAAGACACCCACTTCTGCAATGCACAGATGGAGAAAGCGTTACAACGCTAGGGTACCCACAAGTTGGCAATGCCATATCACCCTCAGACGAGTGGGAAAATCGAGGTCTCGAATCGTGGGATCAAAAGAATACTAGAAATGACGGTGGGAAAGCATCGAAAGGACTGGTCAGACAAGTTGGATGACGCACTGTGGGCCTTCCGTACGACTTACAAGACACCTACTGACACCATGCCATTTAGGTTGATTTACGGGAAGGCGTGTCATCTGCCAGTCGAGATTGAGAATAAAACATATTGGGCATTGAAGACAGTCAACATGGATTTGGATGAGGCATGCAAGGAAAGGTTCTTTCAGTTGCATGAATTACAAGAAATACATGACTACGCATATGACAACTCTACCTTCTACAAGGAAAGAACCAAGAGAATACACAATGGCAGAATCAAAGTGAAAGAGTTCCATGTAGGAGATCGTGTGCTTCTCTACAACTCGAGATTGATATTGTTCCAAGGGAAACTCAGGTCGAGATGGTCAGGACCGTACACAGTCATTCAAGCATATCCTTACGGTTCTGTTGAAATAAAAAACGACGAGGGAGAGACCTTCAAAGTCAACGGGCATAGATTGAAGCTCTACCTTGGTGGCCCAGTTGACATAACTAAGAAGGAGGTTGTGGACCTCCAAGTCCCGAACACATAATCGCGGGATCGAGTCTGGCTGAAGACTCGTAAATAAACTTAGCGCTTGCGGGAGGCAACACGAGTGTCGTGAGTTCATTTTTGTGGTGTGTTTTTATTTTGTGTTTAATTATTTCCTTGAACTGTGAGTTTGTTTAAGTTCTTTTATTTTCTCATACTTTTATTTCTCTTGTAATTATATCATCTTCGCTTTCACCGCATCTTCAACAAAGTATGTAGGAAGGGTAACAAACGCTCTAGGATCAGAACAGGAAGAAACACACTCCAGGTATGTGCTAAAATAATGTCGGGTGTCGGACAAATCACCGAGTAAAAAAACGGGGTTCAAAAATAAAAGTTGAGTTTTCTGCCAAAGGCGCGATATGGGCGTATCCCCCAAACAGGATACGGCCATATCGTGTTTCGGAAATCAAAAAAATATAAAAGGTTTTTGGGAGCGTACTGTATCATCACTACAACCACAATACCCCCCCCCCCCCTTTTCTCTCTCGAACCACCGGAAACTACCACCGAACACCGACGAAGCACCGCTGACCACCGTCTGACACCCCGACGACCATCAACAAAACACCGCCGAGCTCCGATCATCAAAACAGGTACGCATACTCATCCTTTCTTAGGAAATTTAATCTCGTATGTTATGATCGCTAGGGTTTAGATTAGGGTTATTCTGTCAAGAATTGATCATCGATGCATGCCCCCATAGTCTAGGATTAGATTAGAATGAGCCATGGTGTGATTTGAGGCTCTGATTTGAGAAAATTTCTGGAAAACTCTCGATTGAAGCATGAATACGGCCGGATTAGGGCTAGTTCATACGGCCATATTCATCCATGTTCATCAGATTTGGGGAAGAAACTTGAATACGCTCATATCCTTTTCATCTGGATACGACCGTATTGCGCTTATTTTTAAAAAATATCCCCATTTTGTCAATTTTGACTAAAGCCCCCAAAATTAAAATTGTTCTTGACCTATTGCTCAATTTTAATAAATTTTTGGCCGGTTCACCACTCTGAACACATTTAAACTGTGATTTCTAACTTGAATTTGAGTTGTGTTTCAGATGGCTTCTTCTTTAGGCCACCGAAGCGTCCTAGAGGGCCGCCAGAGATCGACACAGTTGCCGAGAGGGCAAACATTTCGGTAACTCCATACGTTCAGTTGCACCCTCATCCGTGGTTGCAGAGAGAGCTTCAGCTGCACAATCAGCACCCTCAAGGAGGTTGTTTGACATCACCGTGCCTTGTTAGGAGGAGCTATGCTATGAGTTATTTTCTACTTTCACATTGTCAGGTGTAGAGTTTGGTTTGAATTATGCGAGGGCTATTAGATTCAGGCTGGGAGGTGTGGAGCGTATCATGTATATACGCGATTTTGCGCAGCGTCTGGGTATTTACACACACCAGGAGCTGTAGTCGCCATCGTTTCAGGACTCATTGGTAATGTCTGACGCTTCTTCGTAGAGGCTATCTGCCTGGTGGCTAACGATCAGATATGGGGATACCAGGGCATCCGTGCGTGTAACACGTGTTCAGGATCAGTTCGTGCAGCTACATTCCGCGGGTTCACGCACAGACCATTTGTGCATGTTCAGAGAGTCAGGAGAGGATTAACCTCACGGAGGCCTTCTATCTTTACTACATGTTAACTGGGCACCACTGCAATGTGGCTATCGGCCTAGCTTCATACTCGATGCACACCAGTCCCGAAAGGGTAGCGGTTACCTTGCAGGCGGGCCATAAATTTCAACACTGGCCTCATCTTTTGGGGTTCTCACACCAGAGGCGATTAGTGGTTTACAGGTGATGGGACTAGTCCTCATATTTGACCTTGATAGGGTCCGTCAGCTGTTCCTTATTGAGTAGTTACCTAGTGGCAGATATCATTTTATTCCGACCAGAGCGCCCGCACCAGTTATTCAGCAGCATCCAGATCAGCAGGGGGTGTCTAGCTGGAGGACGCTCCAGAGGGTGTAGGAGACATCCCGGTACAGCAGCCCATTCCCATTATTCCACCAGTTGGGGCTGCTAGGGTTCAGAGACAAGGAGGTAGGTAGGGCGGCCTACTTCAGGATATTTTAGATGGAGTTCGGGTGAACTCCCGTACATTAGAGAGGATGACCAGAGTCCAAGCCGGGCACAGTTACAGATTGACGTATTGTTATTTAGTGAAGACAAATCTAAAATTTCAACCACAAAAGATTTGTTAAAGGCAAAGTTTGCATTAAAAGATTTAGGTTATCCAAAAAAAAATAATTTAGGAATGGAGATTACGATGGACAGGTCAACATGTGTTTTAAAGTTGTCACAATCAGGGTATCTAAAGAAAGTCTTAACAAATTTCCATATGCAAGATAGTAAACTAATGTGCACACCACTGCCCATACATTTTAAATTTTCTTTACAAGATTGTCCTAACTCAGAAAATGAAGCGAAGTATATGTAATTTGTGCCTTATTCAAGTGTCGTTGGTAGCTTAATGTATTTGATGATATGTACAAAAGAAGATCATGGAAATGTTATCAGCATAGTAAGTAAATATATGAGTAATCCTGGAAAATCACACTGGGAAGGTGTAAAGTGGATTTTAAGGTACATTAATGCGTCAAGCAACAAGAGTTTGTTGAAGACTGTGGTCCGAGTCCTGTCACAAATAGTTATGTTGATAGCGATTTTGCCAAAGATCTTGAAAAAGGCAGGTCATGGGTTTCAAGTTTGCGGTGGTTCAATTAGTTGGAAGGCTTCATTGTAAAAGGTTGTAGCTTTGTCTACAACAGAATCAGAATTCATAGCATTAACTGAAGTTGTCAAAGAAGCTATATTTTTAAGAGGTTTCATTGGTGAATTGGGTTTTGATCCAGGTATAGCAATGATTAAGTGTGATAACACTAGTGCTATCCAGTTAGCAAAACATCAGGTGTTTCACGAGAGTTCAAAGCATATCAGTGCCAAGTTGTATTTTATCAGAGTCATACTAAACTCAAAAGAGGTCAAAGTTGAGTATGTTGAAACACAAAAGAATGTTGTTGATTATCATACCAATCTATACCAGGCGTTAAGTTCAAGCAGTGTCTTGAAATGCTAGTAATTGAATAAGGTGAGATTACTACTGTATAGCAGTGGAGATTGTGAGTATATAAAAGGTAGAATTGAAGATCATGCCTTGTTATAGTGTTTGTCAATTTAGCTTAGTTATGCTCTTGATGGTCTCACTCCCTAGTATTCAAATCTTATAGATCATTGTTGCTTGGGATTGTCGGATTATCTTGTAGTTTAATTGGGTTAGTTCGGTCTAATTCTGGTAGCTGAAGTTAATATCTTGTTAATATGGTTCATGAAAGTTTTGGGCAAAATTTGACAACTTGGTAAAGTTAAAGGTCAGAGAACTGAAGTGGCCAAATCGATTAATAGTTTCGTTAATCGGTTGTTAGGAAGAATCATTGTATAACAGCTACTGGATTGATCCGAATTAGGCATTCCTTCATTTGTTATTCTCAATTCAATTCCCTTCTGTTTCTTGTTTCGCTTGTAATCGTTAGTTGATTTCATCATAATAAAGAGAATCATTTGGACAATTTCGTTGTATTTTCTTTTGATCTTGTCCTTCGAGTTCACGTTTAAATTTCCGCTCAAATAGCTTATAATGAATACCTTCAACCACCAGATATTCAACTAATTTAATGTTGATTGCTTTCTAGTAATTACGCTTATCTCTCGAAACCAATACTTATTCTTACACCCAAGTTTGGTCGCATGACAAACTCATGTCCTGCCAAAGTCTAATGGCACTTCTGTTTTGCAGGTTCACTGGTCAAGATTAAGAAGGGTTCTACAATCCGATCTAATCCCTAACCGGATCCAACCTTAGGTCTCACTTGAAGTCGCCTCTAGCTCATTAGTTCGTCCTTAACTCTGGTCACTCTGACTATCCGAGATAGCCCGATTCTACAAAGATGTTAATGACGAGTAGGTGACATGATGTGTCATTGGGCGATTAATTAATATGCCTTACACTATGTATATTGTCACATAGTGAATCTTTTTACTCTAGTGCGACATTTGAATTTGTTGCAAGTATGTTTTCTTGACCAATGATGAAACAATCTGGCACTTGAATTTGTTACAAGTATGCTTTTCTGACCATTGACGAAACAATCTAACAACTATTGACTCGTTATGGGAACACTAAGATCGCAAGAAAGTTTTGTATTACTTGATAAAACTTATAAGAGTAGAAAGAACTTTTATTTTTTATTTTTTTATTTTTTTATATTTTTTTATAAAACCTAATAAAATATTTAAAAACAATATTTCTTAATTATAGTAATATTTTAATCACGTGTTATATATATAGTTTCTTCATTTTTCTACACTTTGTGTGAACCAAGTCCTAACATGCCGTACACACCTCTGATCATATGATCTTCCACTTTTAGATTCGTCTCATAAAGCATCCCGTAGAAATGCTAAATTACATGGTACAACCTACCCCTTTGGCCCATTTGAAATGAAACAAAATTTGCCAACAATAGATCTAAAAAAGTTTGTTTTACATTCTCCTATATAAACATAATACAACCCATAGTACCAACCCTTAAACATGATGTACAATCTTCTAATGCACACATGGTACTGGTGTTTAAGCATGATGTACCAGTGAGGCTTGCACAATGAAAAATCGTCTATGGTACCATTCTTTCAGCATTTTGTACAAGCAACTATCAACAAAGAGAAAAAAAAGATGGTTGATGTGGGCCCTTTCCTTATTCGATTCTTTCTCTGGGAAGAAACACTTTTTATGTACATTTTGTTATGCCTTTGGTACAAGTTTACCTTTCCACGTGTTCACCTCATTTTAATCGATTATATGTGTATCTGATTTGAAGAGATTGAGCAGGTATGGATTTGATTATCTCACCCTCTCTCCTTCAATCCATCCATACGCAAGCCATACCTAACGGACAGCGATCATTAATGCAGCAATACCTCCATAGTGCGTACAGTTGGTTGAACAGGGGACAGAACTGTAGCGGCGTGGATGTATCGTGCATATATATGCATTTGGTTACCTTCAGATCATCCGGAATCGACTTCTCGATCAACTCCTGGCGGTGAACTAGGCTGGCGATTGGTTCCAGAACCACCGCCACCGCCATCGCCTGCAACATTTGTAATGCATTTCAAGTTGCTCGAATTTCGAAACCTCAAACCCTCATCAACGGCGACTAACATCAGAACACAGCTAATTCTAGAACATTCGAGAAAACGTCGGAGACTCAATCACGCCCCGAAGCTTCTTCCAAACGAACAAGTCGAAGTGATGCTCCCTCATTTCAACCTGTTTGTTTCATCGCATTCAATATTCGCGCTTTCAAAGTGATAATTCTAGGTGATCAATTTGGGAATTTATGTTCTAATTTTGTGAATTTTAGGTTTATATATCGAAGTTTATAGTTTTATTGCATTGAATTCACTTTATTTGGGCAAAAATGTTGATTCACCCTAGAATACTCATTAATTTAGATCTGAAGTGTAGAAGAAGGGTTCCGAGGGTCATGGCATTGTGCAACCATGATTGACTATGCTTGCTTTGATGCTAACGTTGTGTTTTAAATTAAGTATGGTATAATTAATTTTCCTAAGAATTCATAACATTTAACAGGTAAGATGAGGTGATTACCTTAAACATTTTAATTTATTGTTTTTTTTGGTAGTTGTTATAGTTTGATTATCTGTGATTGTTTTGAGTTGTCAACTTATAATTGTTTTGCTATTATTGCAGACATATGCTCTATATGGTATATTGGTATTGCAAATCAGTGTTGTCTTTTGCAGCAGGTAACACATAGGGTTTTGATTCTGTGTTTAAACCGAAGTAGTCAAGTAGTAGTGTGTTTAAACCGAAGCAGTAGGATTTTTGGTTGTAAATCAATGTGGTTGTTAAACCAGTGTCAACAAGTGTAGTAATCGAGTTGCAAAAAGAAATTGTGTAAGAAAAAGCTAGCTTTTGTGCATCAATATCACGTATGTAAAACAATATATGTGTGGGCAATTATTGTCTCTAATGCTATGTCTTTTCTATTGTTAGTTTCATCAATGATTTGCTATTCAGTTGGTATGCATATTATGCTTGATTTATAAATATATTGCTAATCATGGAACATGTTTTTTTAACAAATAATGAATATTTTGACTGCTGTGAGGTTGGGTTATAAATGTAGTGTCCAGTTGCTAGGGGTTGAAGGCTTTGCAGCAATAGGGATAGTGACTAATTATTGGGTTATTTTGGTTCATTAAGGTATTTCAATGTTAGTATCTTTAATCCTAAATAGATTTGACTTTTTGAAGTAAAAAACCAGTTCTTATTATGGCTTGCAAATATGACCATTATATGGCATATATGCACCTTTTACTTCCATATATAGATTGGTTTATCAATGAGTATATAAAATGGTTTGGAAATTGGTGGCTTCATGCTTCTCTAAAATTTCTTTGTTATGTTTTGGTTTATTTTTCTAGCATATAGGTGGATTTTATATATTATGACAGGTGTTTACATATTAAATGAATTTGTGAACCAAAAGGCTAAAGAAGTGTCCAAACTGGTCTTTGTTAATGTTTTTTGTGTGGTTATTCCAATCTGATGTTGACATAGAAAACTGATTGCGCCAACTTTTTTAAAACAACTCTTATTACAATGTTCCAGAAGGTGATAATCTCATTGTTCCTAAATGGATTTGACCTCTAAAGGTCAAATAAAGATGATCATTATATTGCATATATGCAACTTTTACTTCCATTTATATATTAGCTTATCATTATGACTTATATTTTACTTCCATTTATAAATTAGCTTATCATTATGACTTATATTATATGTGGTTAGCTCCACTCATTTTACAAAATAGCTAACCACAAACACCAAATGTTATGACATAGGTTTGAAGCATCTCTGTTGTTATTGAGTTTAACAATATGGCGGTTACACTGCACGAAGTGCATGAAACAGGTTTCACAGCTCCGATATCTCACATGATGTCTAACAGACTCTTAAAAGCGGTCCGGCTCCGCCGCGAAGCGCGGGTCGACCAACTTGTGTAATATACAAAATTTATCAACAAATATCCCCAAACCAGCTTTATAGATCTGTGTTTTATAACAAAATTCGTTTGTAGCAAGGTTTCCTAACATAAATTCGATTGAAACGAATATTATCTACTAAATAAAGACCAACTTCTCGCTACAATAAAATGATGTTATTTTGGTTATTTTTCGTTTGTTTTGATGTGCTAGTCATAAATGAAAAATTGAACCATCAACTTCTCAAGAAAACTGCCTACATTTAATGGTCGGTATCTCATCATATAACGGTCCAGATAATCCTAAATAGCGAACAAAACTGTTAAAGTTGAAAGTTTTCTCACTAGTATTTATATAATTATAATTCATTCTTACTTTATTCTTAACTATATAAATCGCTCAAATTGCAATATTGTTTCACTATCATGAATTTTCTTAATAGTATAAAACTTTGGTTACTATTACTTTAATTTAGCCTGAAATAACGGTAATTGTGACTTGTGAGGAAAATTTCATCAAAGAATTATCAAGTTTTATAAATTTTATATTTAGGTCAACTTATAAGTTCTAATAAATAGTGACAAATTTATATATTTTTTTAAATAAACTGAGAGAACTTTAACATCTAATAAAAGAACTCACAACAATAATGAATTGAATGTTAACTAGTTGTAATAGTTAGGAAAAAGATGGAACGATGACTTTATCATAATAATGATGAAACCTTTTTTATATTTTATTGTTTCGTCCTTTTTTAATGACTAAAATAAATCAACTTTCTATAAAAAGTGAAAAAATAATTGGACTTTGAACTTGTTTTCAAACGTCACAGATCCAAAAAATTAAATGAAGAATGTTAAAGAGGAGCAAGTTGCTGATGGCTTTGAATATCGCTTATTATCGAATAATTTAAGAGAGTTGGTAGCAACATGAGGTCTACCACGTGAGACGTAACTAAAGTCTAACATTATTTATTCCACTACTTCCCCTCACGTCATCTAATTTAACTTAATTGTTTACCATTGTTATTTATTATATATTGGTTGGTAATATTTTATTATCATAGTAGGTTAAGCAAGCTAATATAATGTCTAATTAGATATCTGTAATCTGTAATAAAGAAATAATTAAAATGATTTCATAATCCATGTTTTAAATTTACTTTGAATAAAAAAGATAACGAGGTACGCGTTTATAAATTAAGATGCTGATTTAGTGATTTGTATTAATTTCGTGGATCATAAGGATCCACAGTGCCACATGCATGTCTTTTTTTTAGTTTTCTGTAAATATTCAAAACTTATGCATGCCCATTTTGGATACACTGAAAGGCATATATAACAAAAAAAAAATAATAATAAAATAAAAGCGCAAAAAAGCGCTATATATTTGGAGAATTGAAAGACGAAATAAATAGCCAGAAACTCCATGACGAAGATACTAGCAAGCGAACAAATGACCAAGACAAATTATTGTGAATCTAGGCCCAGAGACGATGTGATATTTTATCGGACGATTAAAGTATAAATCTACTATTTTTTTATTGATGTAAAATATTGATAATAATAACTTTTCACACACAGGTTCTTTGTTATTCATATATTTTAATTAATATTGGAATTGGAATTGGAATATATACCTAATTATTTGTCAAATCTATACTTAAATGTTAACAAAAGCATATTAACAAAAACATCATCTAAGTGCTATCGTGCAAGTGTGTGATTAAATATCCAACCATAAATCAAAGTTCACAATTTGGTAGATGTAAGACCTAGCTTGTAGAAATTAAAGTCGATCTGGCAATACCAATTTAACGAATCTTTAATATGTTCTTTGAACCATCAATGCTTAGATCTGATCAGAATTTAGGTAACAATAGAACGACAAAACAAACTGAATGTCTAGACTATACCAGCACAAGAAGCAGCACGTTAAGGCGTCACAGAGAGGAGATTGTCTCTGTAACAACCTTTCAACGTGAGACTCAGTAACTTGAATGAAAGAAAGGAGTGTATGAGATTAGCGTTTAGAGAAAATGAGAGCATGGAGAAGAAAATATCCTTGATACGTCTTTATTTATAGATTCATGGGAAATTAGGAATTCACCTCGTCAGGATGACATCATCGTGCATAGACGTGTGCTCGCGTACTTTTTAGAAGGGGGTCATGCATAATTCATGTTGTGCAATGATTGGTTGAATGCGCAAGTATTATGGATGTGTGGCTCGTGGTATAACTGCCTATAGTATAGGCCCTATACAGGTCCCCTCGGGATTCGTGGGTCAGGCTTGATTCGCCATGATGAGTGTAGTGTGGGCCTAACCCGACCTGTGAAAGGCCCAGCGAGAATATATTTGATATATATCCTCTTCATACCTCAAACCTAAAAAGTCTATTAGAGCTTTTTTTATAACGACAACAAAATATTATATAAACAAACTAACTCGAGATGAGTTGGAAAAAATTACATAGACAGGAGATGGTTAATAGCCACTCATTCCAAAGTAAATTGACTTTACGATTTTTATGCATAAACCATGAAAAAGACTGAAAAACAATATTATAAAGAAGCACACCGTTTCGGACTTTTAATGGTTGGAAAATCGAAAGGTTTCTCATCCTCCAAATGTTTCACCAAGCACTAAAAATGACCGAGATAATAACATATTTCCTCACCTTTGAACAATGAAGATTATCGATTTGAAAATACACCTCCGGCAAAGAACCCGGATTTAAATCAAAGTCTAACCAAGGCGATATACGATCCAAGATTTTAGAAAGCACCAAACAATCACCAAAAAGATGAGATGAAGATTCCACATGTACAAACATAACGGGCATAAAATGGAAGGGACGTCAATCTTTATTTTATATTTTATCCTTAAATTTAAAGAAAATATAATAAATGTTTATTTTTTTACATCAGAATTTTTATATTTAAACCTTATACTTAATTTTAAAAGATAAATATAAGGAATAGGTATATCTACCAATCCATTACACATATATGGGTTTTTTTAGTAATAAGGAACATGATGTAAAATGTCTTTAAATTTTATGAATAAATATGTTTATTTTATAAATTATAAAGATAAAAATATAGATAAAGATCATATTGTGAATGCTCTTAATTAACCATACGACATGTATAGTTTTTAAACTGATTTTTTTTCATTAAAACTTGCAGCGAAATCCTTTGAAATACTTGAAAACAGACATTGTTTTAAAATATAACATTTTCAATTAAATCGCAAGCACAATGTCACGAATAAATTTCCTAGACAATAACCATTATAATGGAGGTGAACATTCCATCAATCTAGCTGCTAGACAATGATTCAAATTCAAATCATTACCTTTTTATCTAGTTGAAATCGTCCTTCTCCACACTCTCTTTTGTTTTCCCTTTTCTTCTCTCTTTTTTCGTGAGAGGGGCTATTTTACATGTTCAAGTAGGTTTGCCTTACTTTGAACGAATATGACACTTGAGGTCTCTCAAGATTCAAAATATTTGCCCAAAGTTAAACACACCGTTTCTCTCTAATATTTATTTAGCATCTAACGCTAGAGGTGTTTGCAGTTCGGTTCGACCGGTTTGAGAAGACTTTTAGGCAAACCATGGTTTGAGTATTTTATTCCATTTGTTTATACTCATACGGCTAATTAACTGCTAATTAACTGTCATTAGACACTTACAACCATAGTATTGGTCAAATGTGATTGGAAATAAATTACACACATGTCATCTTGGTACTGCCATCTCATGTCTTAAATTACTGAGCACTCTTAAATAATATTCAAGTATTTAACCACTTAATCACAGATCTATTATTATATGAAAGACCCAAGGAGGTATTATCCTAAAGTTCATACCGTATTGTGTATATAAAAATTTACAGTTAAATCAAAACACTTGAAACATTGCTGGGACGTATCGATTGTTTATACACAATGATTAAAGATAAGTTTATTAATTATATTATTAAACGGTCGGTCCGGTTTATACGGTTTAATAAAAAAAGAAAAACAAATATGTTTGACGGTTTTAACGGTTCGGTTTATAGGTTTTGAAAGTAATTTCAAACTGACCAAACTAGCCAAAAAGTATACGGTTTGGCCGGTATAAACGATTTGAACGGTTTACGAACACTCCTATCTAAAACTTGTTCCTGTTAGCTTTTAACCCCAGATTATAAATAAAAAAGGGATGTTACAATAGAAAACATTAGGATATTGGTAGGATTCCATTTCAAATACAACAAAAACTTTTTGAGATAAACAAGTATATGATATTTTTGTGTAGCTGGGTATATTAATCTACTTAAATATAACATGAAAATAATAAGAAAATAACAAGACTTTAGGTTGGTTATGGGCCTTAGGCCACAAGGGTGCATGATTCACCAAAAGTAGCCCAAGTCAATGAGAGTGATAGATTTGTAAGTTTTTGAAGTTTCAATTGTAATTGATAGGAGTGTGTCACACAACACACAGGAAAGAGAAATAAGAAAGTAAGGTTTTTAAAGAATTTTATGAAGGAGTGTCAGAATTGCTTGGTGGAAAGTAGATTGTTTTTAGTTATTATTTAAATTAATTTATTTTAAATAATTAAACATACATCTTTTAACATAAAAACATTTTACATTTCCTAAAATTAAAAAAAATATACATTTTCCAAACTAAAAAAGTGTTACATTTCCTAAAATAAAAAAGAAAATTACATTTCCTAAAAATATAAAAGAAAATTACATTTCCAAAAACAAAGCATTACTTTAATTCCTAAAAATATCATAGATCTGTATCAGTGTCGCAGTCGGAGCCGGAATCAAATTCCATTAGATTGAACGATTGTGTTCTGCGTTCTTCCCTCCATACATCACGAAGGGTGGCCTCATACTCCAGATGTTCTTCATAAACCGGTTCTTCAACGTCTTTAAGATGGACTTCATCGTCAAATTCGAAGCAGTCCTCAAGTGGCTCCTCTGGTGGGTTCTGGGGCAACCAGTAATCAATCACCCAGTTCTAGAAGGCATTATCATCCCAAAGCTCATCCACATAGGGTTGGGGTTGAGGTTGAGGTTGAGCAACAGGTGGAGGTGTAGTTTGTTCAACCGGTGAAACAAAATTTGGAGCTAGAACCAGAACAGGAGGTTGTTCAACCGGTGGTGGTTGAAAATCCGGTCGAGGTCTTCTAGGACGTAAATGGTTATAAGGGAAGTATTTATAGAAAGAGATATAGCCGTTATAAAATTATAGTTGTTTAAGAAAAGAGACGGTGTAGATTTTTAGCCGTTGTAAAGATATTTAAGTTTAATATATATATATATATATATATGTATATATATATATATTATTAAAGGAAAAAACATAATACATAAGTTTCATCGGCTACATGTAGCCGAATTTGCTTGCCTATCGCCGAAGCTAACGGGTGGCGGCAGTGTTGTCGGGGAAGCCGGCGAAGCCGACGACCGACGCTGCTATCACTATGTCCGCCCTAAAGTAGGTTGCAGGGAAAGGGTGTAAGCTTCAAATTTTTTAATAATAGTTTCATTAAACTAATTAAAAAACAATTCATTAATTTAACAAACTTAATTAAAATCAAATAAAACATAAAAATACAATGAAAAAATTACCCGTTCTCCTCGTCCGTTAAATGAACGCACATGGCTGCAGCCACATGTTCCGTGTGTGGCAATGAACACGGGTCGTGCTTGGCTGTGATCGAATATCTTCCTTCTAGAAGCCGACTGAAGTAGGGCACAGGTTGTGCGTGGCAGAGCACAGGCTGTGTTTGGGCAAAAATTCACAAAGTCTTCAATATTTTCTTCTATTTCATTCATATTTGACTTCTTTTGTGTTTTTTACCTGAATTAAGATGAAAAATTAAAAAGGAAACAATAACGCAATGTTTTGTTAATAGTTAGTCAGTTTTAATCCGAAATATTAAGAATATTTGTTAGAAAATATATATATAATTTGGAATACATCAAACATCCCCACACTTGAAAGTTTTGTCTTTCTTCAAGCAAAACTCTATAACTGAGGCCTGATACACCTAAAGATTTCTACTTTTCACTTTGTTAAAATTAAATATATCTAGGTCATCGGATTCTCCGAGCTTGACGCGACATTGAGCATTTATCTAGGCATTGCATCTATGACAATTGGTGGACCTTGCGTGACCCCATTTCGGTGACATACATCCTTATACTTGTATCTGTGAGTCCTCTAGCTCCCCTTGTTTTACTTAACTGTTTTGGAGCTACATATGAACCGTGTGTTAAAATTGTTTTTAATTATAATAATGTGCCAATGTGTATTCGTAAGACCGTTACAAACTCTATAGTCATTGACTATGTGAATTCCCTGTATCACCGGATTCAATGGTCATTTAGAGATGTACCCATTTGGGAAGCTCTCCCGAAGCATATAATTGCATCCTAGTAGTTGTATAGGTAGATCATGTGTCTCATGCCAATAGGTACCCCCTTTATTGTGGAAATGGGTGTGGCTTATATGTTTGGAACATAAAGGGAGGTGTACGACAAAGAGCGACGTGCCTTCTGGATTTGCTGATTGACCATTAACAGGACTCAATGTTTATTTCAGGCACATATTTTTAAAAAACTGTAATATTGAGCTACTTGCTATGACTCACCAACAACTATTGTTGTTGACGTATTTAATTTGGTTCATATTGCAGGTAAGTAGAGGCTGTCAGGGGATGGTTATGCGAGGGGTTAAGCGGGTTATGTGTTAGCTAATAACGAAGAACCCATGTTTTGTATCATGTTTGAATACTTAACAAGGGGGAGTGGGTAGCCGTCCAAGCCGAGGGTGGGTAGCCGCACCTATACCCCCACCCTAAATAATTATAAAGTTACATTTACAAGTTTGAAAAAAAAAACTGACTTAAACAAAACATTTGATTTTACATTTGTAAGTTTGTCACCTTTATCTAAGATTAATATACAAGTTCATCTTTGCTCTTGACTCTTGATAAAATAACATAAAAATCTTCATGTTTAGAAACGAGTTTCTTCATAAACAATTCAACCCTGACAAAAGACTGTCTTTAACTCTTATTTATCCAGCATACTATTCATATTGGAATATATAATTAGGTTATTAGTATGAGCCCGCGGACCCATTATGTATATAGGGTTTATTTACATTCTCTATATAATGTAACCTAGATTATGAATAATATCAATGAAGTTATTTCAGTATTCTATAATCTTACATTGTATCAGAGCATAAACGATCCAAACCTTAGCCGTCGTCTCCACGAGTTCAAACCCTAAACAGGGTGGTGTGCCACCGTCGCCGCCGCCCTAGATACATATTGTAGGTTTTTATGTTCCAATATGAAATATAGGAAACACTAAAACCCTATTTAACATAAACAGGCCCGTGGGCTACAATATTAAACTTAATATAATCTTATGGTCCATTAAAGCAGATTTTTTATGTTAGAAATCAAAGTTTTAAGTAATTATTGTAGGTTTTTCTCTTCTGGTGAACTCTTTTAGCTTTGAGACGGTTAGTGCAAGATACAACATGAAAACACACGATAATGAACGGATAGAATTAACACAACATAATCAGTAACTAGATTGTGAACAAATTAATCAAAGGTTTCAGTGTTATGTGATCATATCCGGGTCATGTTTCGAGACGTCCTGTTCAAACTTTTCTATGTAGATTCTAACTGCTACACTTACTGATCTGGTCCTTTATAAATTCATAAAGTTATGTTCTTTTTGTAAATAAAAAAACAGAACTTTGAAGAAAATTAAAGCCAATATGCATACTAATAAACAAATTATGGTTCTGGACCAACACCTTGGTTTGAAGCTACACTTACATCTACCTAATACACTTTCAAAAATATTTTAGAACATAAAGTAAGATGTATATTACACGTGATGGAGGATGAAAAAGATATAATTTATAAACCTTGACAAACATTGATAATATGTCAAAGAAGTGACAATAATGGAGCTAAATGCTAAAAGCTTGAAAACTAAGTACATAAATTAAATTCAAAATTTTGCACTTAGATTGTCGAATATATAACTAGGATCTGTCCTAGTGGTATGGGTGATGATGGGATGACTCGTAACTTTAAGATCATGAGTTTGAGTCTTTGAGCTACAGGTTTTCCATCCGGCCGCCTGCGGAAGTGGTTTTCCGTAAAACTGGTTGAATAATAGGCTTGGGCGACAAAGACGGCCTTTGCCATTGGACTTCCCAGTTAAAATTCAGGTCTTGTTTAGTTAGCCATTCAAAAAAAAAAAGATTGTCAAATAGATTTTCAAAGGATCACCGACGATAAACTACTTTTTGTTATTTATTTAGTTTTTCATTTTGAGGATTCAGCCTGATAAAATTTCGCTAGTAAAAGTTGTTTGCTATATTGTGTTAAAAAGAAAACATTAAGCCCGCTAATCATTACGATCATCGTCGTCGGTCACCATCACCCATTAATCATTAAAAGTAGTGAAAGAGAGTCATTTGTCATTAGTGTCCCTAATATGTTTTATTAATTTTGACATTTTGACAAAAGAAAGGTTATTCAAATGTGTGGTTTTCATTACGTGTTGTTGTCTAGAGGAACGATAAAGTATTCAATAACGTCTCAAGACAAATTGGTTGGATCGTGGAAGAAATCAAACGGTGGGCCGTCTAGTGAATTTCTTCTAGTTGCAAGACTAGAAAGTGGAGTTGGTGAGATTGGAGCAACTAAGGATCCTTAATCTCTTTTGGTGTTGTGGTGCTTTTTTAATGTTGGAGGTTTTTTTTTTTGGATGCGTTTGTTTCCTTTTGGCTTAGCGTAAGTCTATTGTTGGGGTTTTTGTTGCTTTTTTAATGAATGCTAATATTAAAAAAAAAAACTATATGTGTATATTATAAAACACGTGGTCAGTATATTATTGAACCCTGTAGTCGATAAATTTAAAAGTTAT
Organism: Deinandra increscens subsp. villosa; assembly: GCA_039602395.1. Classification (NCBI taxonomy): domain Eukaryota; kingdom Viridiplantae; phylum Streptophyta; class Magnoliopsida; order Asterales; family Asteraceae; genus Deinandra; species Deinandra increscens. The sequence continues at coordinate 111,839,920 of JBCNJP010000007.1, read as the reverse complement.
TCGATGTGGGTCATTTTACCATTTCTCTACTTAGTGTTACATTAGGAGCTATATAAGCATCCGTTTTACTCTACTCAAACATAATTTTGAATGTAATGACCCGATTTAGACAGTAAAGAGATTGAATGGATTAAAAACAAGTAGGCATACTAACTATTGAATCCACTTAATGAGTTACAAGGAATATATAAACCAAATAGAAAGAAGATGTGAAAAAACAGATATAGATTAAGGGGTTGGGAAGAAGAAGATGACGATCATATTAATTTTCTCAATGCCCTAAGTTGCTCCACTTTTCTTTTCTTATAGTTGATTCTATGAGGCCTTTTGTTTTTGTGTTGGATTAGATATTTGGGCTTGTAAACTTTTGGGCTAATCAAAACGGTGGGGTAATGAATCACTCTACCGCTAAGTGTTAAAATGAAAATACAAGGTCAAAAGTAAAAAATAACAATTAATACATTAATACAATAAATATAAAATAGATATTATGTAACCACATTTTAATTAAAAATATATATATTACATACGCGGTGTTTTTTTTGCATTGCTTTTAATCTAAAAATAAACAAATAGAAGTTGTTAATTAAATAAATAAAAAAATAGTAAAAATAAACATATAAAATTTAATAAAAAAATAGAACTTAATAAAAATAAACAAATAGAAGTTATAATATACCGGTTCCTCAGAAACGTCCACCCAAGCTTTGACTAACGTCTCCTCTTCAACCAACATACACGTTTGAGGCGCAAAATTGCGTATAGGATTAGGTTAGTGGTTTATCTTACCCTTTTCGGGTGGTGTCTCAGGTGTTGATTCGACATGTGAGGGTGTAACATTGAAAGGTTGTGAGTGAGAGAATGGTTGAATATCGTTAAAGCTTTAGTTTTATTTTGGTTTTGCGAGTCGGGGGTTGTTGTCAAAGGGTAAATATGAAGGGTAAAATAAAAAATGGTACGGTGAGGATGTTGTTTGGGTCAGAGAACACGAAGGGATGGTTTTGGGCTTAGCTGAGTGAGGTGGGGGAGGAGGGGCGGTGTTCTACGCTTACCTGATGAACGTGTGAGTACGTGGTCCACACCAAATTAATAGGCTTAGAAAGTTTTAGAAAGTTTTACTTGGTTAGTGTTTACATTTATAACATCAATTCCAACTTTAAATGTGATTGAAACGTTAATGTAAAGTATTCTGAGAATTATTGAATTTCGAATATGACCGCCACCAAAGTTTTGATATGACCCTCTCATGTTTAATTAAACATATGTTTTAAACCTTCTAGCTTTCATTTTCTTTTTTCTTTCATAAATCAACTAGATGATTTTCCGATTTCGAATATGACCGCCACCAAAGTTTTAATATGAACCTCTCATGTTTAATTAAACATATGTTTTAAACCTTCTAGCTTTCATTTTCTTTTTCTTTCATAAATCAACTAGATGATGTCACGTACCAGCTAAAAAATCTATTTTACCTTTATACATTTTAAAATATAATATTTTATAAAATTTCGTATGGAAAGTTACATATAATATTTTATAAAACTTTAAATGAAAAGCTACAACGTGTTTATTTTTATCTACGTTTTGATATTAATGTACAAGCTCTCAATGTGGCTTAAATGATTCATTTTTGGAAAATTGACCCATATTAATCCCACTAATTATGATACATTTGCCGATAATAATTACAGTTTTGATTTTTTTCCCCACAATAATCTCAATTATTAAACAATTGACTTATATTGAAATACCGTTAACTATAAACTAAGCCAGTTAGTGTGATTGACTGTTTTTGTAATTTCTTAAAATGGATGGACTGTTTTTTTTAAATGTGTTTTTTTATTGTGTTCTTATATTAAAAAAAAAAACATTCAAGCTCGAATCAAACAGTTATCAACTAATTTGATCAAATCTAGATAAAAAATAATCATAATGCTAGTGAATGTAATAATTTAAGAAACTTTATAGACAAGATAAGGTTTCAAACGGAACTAAAACCGACACATTTACATATATATCGGCTTTGTTCCATCGGATCGGATAGCCAACAAATCTACCTATTTTCTTGGAATGCAATGTGAATATTATAAACACAATTACATAGTTTTCTGATTTTCCGATAATTTCACCTCCTTCTTCTGATGTTATTGTAGCTTCTAAAAAACTATGATAGACTTTTGAAGTTTTGGCCATGAGTGAAGATTTCTAGTTTCTTAAATGTGTCGGTTTTAGTTCTGTTTGAAACCCTATTTAGTCACTAAAGTTTTTTTTTAATTATTATACTCACTAGCAGTATGATTATTTTTTTTACCCACATTTGATCAAATTAGTTGACAAGTGTTTGATTCGAGCTTGAATGTTCCTTTTTCTAAACTTTTTTTTATTAATATAAGAACTCAATAAAAAAACATATTTAAAAAAACAGTCCCTTCATTTTGAGAAATTACAAAAACAGTCTCTCACATTAACTGGATTAGTCTATAGTTAACGGCGGTTCAATATAGGGTAATGGTTTAATAATTGAGATTATTGTGAAGAAAAATCAAAATTAGGATTATTATCGGCCAATGTGTGATAATTGGGATTAACATGGGCAATAAACCTTAGTTTTTTATGATTTTATTTTTGTCTTTTTCTTCAACCTTAAGTTAAAATGTGTTGTTTTATAAACTTTCAGATTTTATATTATGATGTGTTTATGACTTTGACTTTAACTTGATTTATTTCATGAGGTGCATACTAATGTACTAGTGTCGGAACCAAGTCTTACAAAGGTTTCTTTTTCATATAGTTTTTTTATGTTTTTCTCTTACATCCTTTAAGATGTGAGGTTTTATAAGCTTTCGGATTTTTTTTAAAGAGCAAAAGGACCATATATTACCAATGAGGAGCTTAAAAAAGCCTAACCAATCTCAAAAAACCAAACACTACATAAAAGTATAAGTTTTTGAATTTACACTTCCATTTTAACAAAGTATGGACTTAAAGTTCTTTCACAAGTAATACTAAAGTATAATACGTTGAAACCGAGCCTTACAAATTCACACACCCATGTCATGGCAAGCAAGTTTCCTCCCGGGTAATTTTAAACAATGATCATCAAAATGTTAATTAAGGAGGTTAAAGTAACGATGAGATTAAACATATAAGCGCTCAAGTAACAATACCAAAAATTTAGGGTTTGTTTGATTGTTCCGCCAAAATTTAACTTGGTTATGAGGTTTAAAAAAGTGTACTGAGTCAGTAAAAAAATGGACATGGTTCAATAGGTTTGGACCGAGTCGGGATATTAAATTTGGAACACAAACAAGTTGACCATTGATCGAATCACTTGTCAGCATTGACTAGACCGGATCAGACGAAATCAAACAAGCACTTACTAAAATATGAAAATTGTGATAGGGTGGACCCAAAGTCAAGCACAATAGGGGAAACCCGTCTTAGAATTGGTGGTCTAGAAAAGTTATTTTTAGCCGTAAAAAATCAAGACTCCATTCCAATTCGTCAAGAAGTTCATGATGCTTGTAAAGTTGTAATACATTGCGAGGATTAGGAAAATGTGTCTCTCATATTCATGTGACTTTATTACCACCATATGTGATGTTTGTATCATACTTCAAAAGAAATCGTATATTAATAACTTCAAGTATAAATTAATTAGTTAGTTAAACATATTAACATAATATATCACTTACGAGATCAAACACGTATCAAAAACCACTAAGAAGATTAAACGTATTGTTTTTAAAAATAATTTCATTGCCGTTTAAATTTACGCCAAAATATTCAAGGAAAAAACAGGACAATGCATTTTATTTCTTATTCACTAGTTATCAAAAGTAATCTAAAACGAAATCTTGAATTAAATATTTAAACTTCAAGTTGCCACATGTAAGTTTTATATTAGATCACAAATTGTTGTTTCGAAATATAAAAATTAACTGTCACGGTCGTGAGTATACTCTCATGGTGTTACTGTTCCCGCAAACATGAGTGGCTCACGACAAGTTCTCGTGGAGTATACCCATCCCTTTTAGTGTTATTGGTGATAGCATTTATCTCTTACAACTTATAAGAAGACATTTGGGCATTGATTATAAATATTAAATTAGGTAGGTTGGTACACTATTAAAACACGTTGTCGGTACATCGAAAGATTGTTAGGTGGCGTTTGATATTGATGAATACAACAAGAAATAGAATACGTTATTACGTCTTCATGAAAATATGACATGGTTTTATCAAAATAGAAAATGAAATAGGTATCAAATCTTCATTTTTAAGAATTTTTGTTCTTTAGTGAGATGTGTTTATAAGTTTATATAATTCTTTCAAGGAATGAAATACATAGTTTTTTGAAAAAAAATATGAAAAATATAATAATAAAAACAAAAAAAACTAAGAATTAAGAATATTATTTAATAAAATATAATAATTAAAATGTATATAGCCATTCTAGAAAGAAATAGGTGATTATATTTAGTTCCTTCGTTTTTACTACCGATCAAACATCATAAAGTATTAATTCATTTCATTTCGATATGTTAACAAAAAAAGACAATAGAATGATAATAATTCATTTTATTCTACATCCATTACATTCTCTCATCTATTACATGCTCTCATAACTAATAGACTTATTATTCATAACGTAAAATCAAACTTTACAAGGGATTGAAACGTCATTGTACAAGTAATTTGATAATTAACTAATTAATTAATGGAAAAATGGATGTAAATAATCATAACTATTCGCTATTGGCCGATAATAATCTTAAATAAATTTTTGTACACAAACAATATTTTCTTTATACTCTGTTTCTTCTAATAATCTTTCCGTTAAAAATAACTAATCCCGTTAGGTTGTGATGACGTAGAGGACCAATCATGTCATTTTCTAAACTTCTTTCTATTTAATAAACCTGGGGGATAAAATTTGTTATTTCTCTAAACTTGATTTAACAAAAATCCAAATCGGATCTTTTTTTTTGAACGGCGATTTCATGTATACTAGGCTACCGCACCCCTCCGATAGAGGAGCCCCGTACCCCACTGAGGTCAGACGAGAGTGTCTTACCCGTGCCTCTGCTGACGTCTTAGCTTGGGGCTTGGGCGTTCCCCCGGGAAACCATACCGCCGGCTGCCACTTGACAGTCGTTGTGCCACCACAAGAGCGGAACTCTCTGACGTAACACACGGTGGGACGAAAACCTGGGTGGGCTCGGGAATCAAATTGACAACCTTGCACAAGGCCTAGCTCAAATCCTTCATTGCCAATTCCCTCAAAAGTGGCACAAGTGAGGATTAAACTTGAGTCTCTTGTGGAGAACCCAAGTCCCCAACCACTAGGCCACAAGTGAGGGATCCAAATCGGATCTAAACCCCTTATCTAGCACCGTCGCTGCAGATTCCGGCGAGCGTACCTTCATCAACATCCGATGACGACGGTTGCGCTTCCGCTTCCGTTCGCGGTGTTGCGCCATAGACACCAAATGACGACCATTATAATTCCTTGGAACATCCTCTTTTTTATTGTGACCCATGCACGTTTTAGTATCTATATCATTTGAACCTCATAGTTTTTTTTTCTTTTTCTTTTTTAAACCAAAGAATGATGTCACATAGCTAGTTTTATATCTTGTCATGACATGCAGGTTTTCCCCGCAGTTGTTTTAAATAATAATCATCAAAATGTTAATTTAGGAATTACGACGTCTCTTAAGCATACAATTCAAGCTACCAATCATTCCGGAAATCCATGTATTGCCTCGTACAATTGAAAAACGTCGTTTGCATTTGGTTTTCACATATACTCTGAGTGATAGAGTTCTATGACACATTTACACAACTTATACATACACTTACTAGCGGTTGACTCAGACACTGTCAAATGTTAATCCGAAGCATCGGACGCAGTCCTGCATGTCATCTGACAAAGTGCGACTCGACATTTTTTATAAATAGTAACACCTCGACATCCACTGGCATTCGAAGATAATATGAAAAATGGGTAGTTGGCTTCCAAATTATCAGCTATCCATATAAATATCTCTCAAGTCGCACAAAAACGTTGCTTAAAAAGTTTAGTATCATAAACTGCATCCTCAACAAAATAATTAGCAATAAGACCTTAGTATCCTCGTTCACGATTTTCTATTTAAAATGGCTATGTTAAAGGGTTAGCCGTTACATGGGGAGAAGTGGAAAGTTTCAAGGGGGTAAAATGAAATAAATGTGTGTGGGTTGCCGCGTAGAGAACTCCACGCATAGGAGGTCTGCTTACATGAAGACGCGGCCCGGGGTGGGGGGGTGGGGGGGGGGGTTGTTTAATTTTCAACACGTTGTATGAAGGCGTGGTAGGAGGTCTATAACGGGGTAGTCTAAGGCGATTTGTAATACATCCAGTATTATTTTTTTGTCACCTCAGTGTCATATCATCGATTTTTACCTTTTAGTAAAGTTTTCACCGGACTTTTTCAACCTCACATTTCTATTCTTTAATGTTATTATTTTATATTAACTTAATTTAAAACTCAATATTTAATAAACCAAACTAATAAAAGTTACATCAAATGAAAAAAAAATGTTACATAAAATAAAAATTACATAAAAAATAGTCTACTACTCATCTTCATCTTCGTCTTCTTCATTTGAAACGTAGTCCCAAAATTATGAGTGACTATAGAGAGTAGAATTGAGAAAGAACTAGATGTTTTGACATGCGCGTTGCCGCGGTCCTAGTTTTATGTGCATCATTGACGTTTAGGTATAGCCAACAAAATGAAAACTCGTAAAACCTCAAACTCGCTTCACAGTCGAAGTAAACTCCTCTACTTTGACTTGCCAAATGAAAAGCTAAAAAAAAAATGACCTATACTATAAAATTAGTTATACAACAAACAAAGGAATTTCAAGAAATTAAGCAACACATGATCAATCAAGTGGTCCAACCCTTACATACCTTATTTTTTGAAATTAAAGCCCATCTCCACCTCTCTGCCCCATTCCTATTATAAGTGGTATTGTAGGCTATGGCATGAGAACATCCAATGTTTCAAATACATACAAACAAATTTGACCAACAGAGTAAACTATAATAGGATTGCAAAGGTATATGACTTGATTATGTAGGCAAAGGTATATGACTTGATTTAACCAAAAAAATATCTAAACATAAAAAAGGCAAAGCAAACCACTTTGTGTGTCAACAAAGAATCCCAAAAACATAAAGGATTAACATCAGAGAAAACCACAACCAAAAAAGGTTGAAGAGACACCCTGACAGCTCCAAAAACTCAACCCTTTTTAAAGAACTCAACCCAGACATAAGCTTTAACTTTTCTCTCTAATGATGTGTATAGACATTTAAATATTTAAAAAAAAATAACTGCAAATATAAAACACATGTTTCATAAATACAAGTCCTAACCTAAAACACCAGCAAAAGGGTTCAAGAGGCCACTTGATATCCCCAAAAACTCAATTTAGTCATAAACTAAAAAGTTTCTTTCTGATGACGTTAATAGGCATTTAACCAAACACAACCCATCTAAATCTCTTTTATTTGGTCCATTCACATGATCACCTATAATGTTTGATTTACAAAAGCGGTAAAAAATAAAATCAAACCTATAATATCGATCAATAAAACATTTAGCCTCAACTCTCCACCCATAACAAACTCACCCACAACCAAACTTTGAAACACCAAACACAAACAGCAAAATAACCAAGTGGTCTTTTTTTTCACAAACCAAGAACATAAACCATACGCTAAAAAGCATCTGTAATAACAAACTCTAACCACTGATAGTTAGCGTATCCAATAAGATTGTTAAATAACATAAATATAAGTATTTTAACATACATATATATAAAAACATATTCATGCCGGTTCACTTCAAGCCTGAGCAAAATAGTTGTTTAATCCTTAGTGTTTAACAAACACCGGGAAGATAGCCGTAGATTTGGGTGCCAGCGAGAAACAACAGCACTCAAGAAATTAGTGCACAATAAGACATGAAAATGAAAAGCATTTAAGCAAACACCTGGTGTGCAAGTTTTTTATAGAAAGAAACACACAATAAGACATGAAAAGGAAAAGCATTTAAGCAAACACCCGGCGTGCAAGTTTTTTACAGCAAACGATTACAACCGGCATGTATAAAACGAATGAAAATAACGACCAAAATGCCGAGCAAAAACGACGAAGAAGAGAAACATATGAAAACTCACCAAATCTCATAAGCAACCCGAACCACAGAGCAATCCAGACGTCCTGTACTTATAAGCAACTTCCACGGTGATGCGTCTCCTGTGCAACTTTGAAAAATCGTATGTGACTGTGAGGGCAAGTACATAGTATGGACACTGGGAGAAAGATTAAGATACGCGGTATGGGATTGAACCTCCACGGTGATGCGTCTCCAGTGCAACTTTGAAAATCGTATGTGACTGTGAGGGCAGGTACATAGTATGGACACTGGGAGAAAGATTAGGATACGCGGTATGGGATTGAGCAAGTAGTACCGGTAACAGTTGAGCGCAAGTTGACAGCTACAGTCGAACACCGATAATCACGTGAAAGGAAGAAGACTGCCTTCTCTCAATGGGTTACTATTTGAATGCTTTTTCTCATAGCTCCATTAAGTTGTACATCCAGCAACAAACATATGATAAACAAAAAAAATAAGAGGTGTGCTTTGTGGTGTTGTAAGCTGTGCATAATAAATTTAATAATATAAACATAAACAGTTCTCAAGTCGAACTTTGTATATTAGGAAAATAGTGTGATATGGTGAAAAAAATATCTTCTTCATTTGAAACGTAGTCCCAAAATTATGAGTGACTATAGAGAGAAATATAGAGAGTAGAATTGAGAAAGAATAGTGTGATATGGTGAAAAAAATAAGTATAGATAGTAAATATTTCTATACAACCAGCCCATTACGAACCGTTTGGTTTTGGTGAGGGGAGGGGGGGGGGGGGGGGGGGGGGGGGGGGGGGGGGGGTTGTTGCTCTGCGGTCAAAAAGTGGGAAGGTAGGAAAGTGGAGTGCGAAGTAAATAAAGTTTCTAAGTCTTTCCTCAACCCAACCCAAGCCCAAAACCAACATATATAAAATTGACACAAAAGCCCAATCTCAAAAGTTTTTCCTCAACCCAAGCCCAAAATGATGAGTTTCTGTCATAGTTGCATGAGCTCAGAAGAAAGTGATACTGGGTTGTCCGATGGATTACAAGCCCAAATGAAACCGGATACAGAATCGGGTAGGATCGTATCCGGGTATGATTAAACCATGGTATTGACCGGGCATGGGTATGAAATCGGGTACGGGTGGTTTTTCAACCTGCCAGAGAGAAAGATAACCCAAAACCATGGATCGCACTTGTTTATTGAATCCAACTTTGAATATTTGATCGTTCGTTCGTTCGTTAGTCGAACATAGAATCTTGTAGAAACAAAACTCATTTCTTGAATTTTGGTGTTCGTTTGACAATCGGTTCAAATTAACATATGCCTTAACTGATGAGTAAAAAGGTAAGACTTTTCCTCCTCCATATGCTATGATCTTTGATTTCATGGTTTTCATCAGGAGTTCGGTTCAAATCCGCAAAAAGTTTGTTGTATTATTTTATCGATGAATTCCGTCTAAATTATGTTTTTGCTTAATTAGTTTGGGGGGTAAATACAGTGAGGATGAACAAGATGAGTTTTTTGACGCCCGTGAGGCGTTCGATGTTATATCTGACTCAGATTCCGAATCCTAGCCAGATAACTGCTCTACTTCCGGTTTCGGATACGATTATTGGGTTGGGAATTAGAACAGCCTTGATGCTAGACGATATAAACTTTTGAGATTCATGGGTTTGAGTTCTAGATGGCATGTAAAAGGAGGAAACTGAATATGATTCTGTTGATGAAATTAGAGACAACAGGGAACCTTTCTTGCATGAGAATCATCATTTCCTTTCTCAACTAATCACCTCTCTGAACTAGCCCCTCTCAATGCAGATAAAGAAAAAACACGAAAAATCAAAGGTTTTTTCAAAAAATCATCTGAATTATTAGCTTGTGTTATTTTTCAAGGCCCGATCGAATCACACACGATATGAAAGTAAACTCACAAATTATAACTAGAGAAAATTCACTCAAAACTCAAGTTACAATGGTACTCTCATGATCATCTAACCTTTAGATCATGGAGATATAAATAGAAGAACAAAAACTTGGACTACAAGAAAAGGACTCCTAACCCTAATACACTTCCTAATTAATTATTAATTCCTTTAAACAATTAAATAGGATTCTTAGATAATTATTTATTCCTTTAGATAACTAAATAAGATTAGGGGTGGGCTTGCATGGGCTCGCATAACCCGTTAAGTTGGAATTAAGTCCAACAATCACCTCCCTAATTCCAACACGGAACTAGAGAGTTCTTCAATTGCTAGAAGTAAATCATCACCACCTTCTTGATTCATCCTACCTTCCATCACGTAAATAATGTTATGCATGTATAGGGCCGGATCGTCATCGTTGACCCGATTCAAATTAGCTTCATCTCCTACCTTCTTCCTTTGAGGACATACGGATGCATAATGACCAACTTGATCACATTTAAAACACACAATTTGAGACTTATCCTTTCTTTCTCGTTGGTTTTTCTCGATGGACCCAGATTTTATTCCACCATTTGAGTTCTGTGATTTATTTGAACCCTCATTAGCCTTACCTTTTCCTTTAAAAACTCCTTTTCCCTTGCCTTGTTTTGAAGATTTTCCTTGTGAAGAAGCTTCAGCCTTTGAGAACATTACCTTAGGTTGGTTAGATGAGGATGGCTCTTCTTCCTTGATCCTCTCCTCGTATGCTTTTAAGCGACCAACTACGTCATCGAATGTTACCGTTTTGAGATCAATAACTTGCTCGAGTGACGCCACCATGTGCACGAACCTCCTTGGCATGCCATGTAAAAACTTTTTCACAAGTTTTTCTTGATCGATCACTTGGCCTAGTGACGATGATCTCGACGAAACTCCTGACAATTTGTTAGCGAACTCATCAACGGTATCAGTTTCTTCCATCCTTAGCTTGTCAAACTCCACCATTAGTGTTTGGAGTCGGGCTTCTTTAACCCGATCAGCACCTTGATGTCGTAATTTGATAGCCGCCCACATGTCTTTCGCCGTTTCCATATGCCCGATTTGTAGGGTTAGCTCTTCGGGGATCGATTGAAAAATCAACGCGATTGCTACGTTGATCTTTTTCTCGTCCGTGATCATTCCCGGTTCTATAGTATCCCATACTCCATATACCTTGAAGATAGCCTTCATGCGTATGCCCCACAGTGTGTAATTTGTTTGGGTAAGCCTAGGACATTGTAGGTGAAGAGAGGTTGGTTCTTTGTTGGATGGAGGCGGTGGAGGATTCGAGGTCGACATAGCTTGGTCACCGACTTCTTCCTTGCGATGTCACAGTTTATGTTTGAAACCTTCTTGAAGTCCCTGTTCCTTCGTGAACTTCAATTTATAAACAACCAATTATTTTTGTTTGCTTATGGAATTCACCTGCTTCGAACTCGATGATGAACCCTGTGACTTGTTCTGACCATCCTTCCCTTTACCATTTCCTTTATACCCCTTATGCTTTCCTTTGACACAAGTTGTATTGTTTTGGGATGATGATTCTGACCTTGCAAACATTACCGTGGCTTGATTTCTTGATGATGGTTCCTCCTCTTTTATCCGTTCTTCATATGCCTTAAGCCGAATACTCCATAGCGTGTAGTTGGTCTGGTTCAACATAGGGCAGAAAAGATGAAGCGACCCTGGTTCTTTATTCGGTTGCGGAGGAGGTGGGTTTGGAGTCGACATGAATGAGCACCTGTGCCTTCCTTTAGATGCTATGTAAATTGATAAGTAAATGTGACAAGCCCAGTCCTTCGGTTATCACAGAATGAAAAGAAAAGTTGTGATAATTCAAGCCTTCGTTTATCACAGATTATATCGAATCGCTCCTTCCGTTTGCTTCCGTTGAAAAAGGAAAAAACCTTCCGCCCACTTGTCCGATCCTTTGGAGTTTAAGCTTCTGGGTTTTCTTGTACGAGGCTCTGATACCAATTCAAGGCCCGATCGAATCACACACGATATGAAAGTAAACTCACAAATTATAACTAGAGAAAATTCACTCAAAACTCAAGTTACAATGGTACTCTCATGATCATCTAACCTTTAGATCATGGAGATATAAATAGAAGAACAAAAACTTGGACTACAAGAAAAGGACTCCTAACCCTAATACACTTCCTAATTAATTATTAATTCCTTTAAACAATTAAATAGGATTCTTAGATAATTATTTATTCCTTTAGATAACTAAATAAGATTAGGGGTGGGCTTGCATGGGCTCGCATAACCCGTTAAGTTGGAATTAAGTCCAACAATTTTACCACCTAAAGTCTTTAGAATAATGGAGAAGAAACCCATTCATGAGTTCCATGGCCACAGTCGCGAGACAGTGGCGGCTCCAAAAATTCAAAAACAAGATCGGGCCCGAGGCGAAATAAAAACCGGGCCCTTATAATATAAATTTAAAACGGTATATATAAAAGGTTAATAATCTAACGAGAATTGTAATAACATTAAATAAAACCAACATTTACATACCTAGACAAACCGTGAGGCTCTCTGAGCATTTTTAGTAGCAAACTTTTCTATCAATTCTTCATAATCAACATTCTCTAATATATTGTTCTCAATTGATAGAATTGCCAATCCATTTAGTCTTTCTTGGGTCATTGTAGATCGTAAGTAGGTCTTCAACAATTTCAATTTTGAAAAACTTCTTTCTGCTGATGCCACTGTAACAAAATAATTTGTCAAGCTCTTTCGAATAGACCAACCAATCTCTATCACAACTCTGCTTATTTGATAGATTTCTCGTAAACATTGCCGAGGAAAACCGTCTTCCAAATTTATCCAAGGGACCTTTCGTAAAAGTCAAATCTCTTTTTGGCCCTTTTTTTACCAATTCATTGATCAAGTTAGGACTAAGTCCTTCCCACATCCTAGGATCAAAAATATCTATTTTAACTTCCACATTATCTTCATCCATATTACCATCGGCGTCATCTTCATCCATATTACCATCGGCATCATCTTCATCCTTATTAGCATTATCAACATCTTCATCCACATTAACATCAATATTCTCTCCAACCACATTTACATCCACATCATCTTCATCCGCATTAACATCAACATTCTCTCCAACCACGTTAACATCCACATCCTCTCTATCCACATCATCCATATCCACACCATCTTCATCCACATTAGAAGTTGTCGCTTGTTTTGAGAAATAACTTAATGTAGCACCTTCTTGAGACTTTATTAACTCCTTCTCTAATTTCTTCTTTTTAAGTTTCATAGACCCACTTTTGTATTTGTAAAAGGATTTGGGAGCCATAATCTAATACATAAAAACATAAAATTTAACAATAAACAACAAATCATAACTAATTACATCAAAATTGAACCAAAATTAAACTTATAAAACTAGACCAAATTAGACCAAAATTAGGCATATGATGATATGAACCCTAATTCATTACAATAAAAGCTAATGTGGCATATGAACTCTTAAATTAGACCAAAATTAAACTTATAAAACTAGTATTAAAGGAATTAGAAATAAAAATTACAAACCTTATGAGTTAGGGTTGAACTTTTGAAGCAAGGCAGCAGCGTCGAGAGGCGAGGGGCTGTGGAGGGACGACCGGCGAGGGGCTGAGGAGGGACGACCGGCGAGTGACGGCGAGGAGGAAGGGCGACCGGCGAGGGGCGGTGCCGCTGTGGAGGCGTCAGGCGTGGAGGGTTTGGGGAAGAAAAGGGTTGTGGGGAAGAAAAGGGACTGTGGAGGGCTGGAGGTTTTGTGCGTGTTTTGTTTTGCGATGGAACTAAAAAAAAGGTTTTAAAATTGTCAATTTTAGTCCCTCATTAAACATAAGTGAAAAAAAAAAACGAAGGTGGGCAAGACTCGAACCTGTGACCTTTCCCTTACATCCTTACACCAAACACTATAACCATCTGCGCCAATCACTCATTCGATTTAATAACAGAATACAATGTATTAATACACAATTTTATGTATATATATATATATATAACAACTTATTACAAAACTTCCGGGCCCCTTAAAATCCCGGGCCCGGGGCGGTCGCCGTTCTCGCCCCTGCCCATAGCCGCCCCTGTCGCGAGATCTTGTCACTTTCATGGTCTAAAAACGGGGTTTGTATCATCAAATGTTTCAATAACTCTATACAAGAAAAACACACACCGTTTATGGCAAGGTGTTATGTTTTAAACGGATCTTCTTTATTATAATTGTTACTATTTTACCTTTTTGCTTTCTTCTCTTACATTTTTTTAGATTCAAACTAATAAGGTAATCTTTATTTGTTTTATATAGGGAAGCATTGTGGGAACCTTGGATGGAAAATGCAGTTTCTATGATATTGTCGGTACATGTTTAACCTTAAAACTACTAATTCATGTATGTAAATTTCTTATTTTATGTACATTGTTGAACATTTTCGCAGATGAACGGCTGCAATTGCATACTCAAATTATGTCATCATGTAAAACGAAGTGGTCAAAAAGAATAACTGGATTTAAGGTATTGTCTAACAATCACGTCTTCTGCTATCATGCGCTTTTTATTCACACGGGGTTTTTCTTGGAGTTGTTATTGAAAGGACCGCCTACATGGCCCGGCTGAAACACTCCCAGATTCCACTCAAGTTAGCGTTTCGTCTTCAATGCGCAAATCAAAGTACAGAAAAAAAAGCTACAGTTATACTTGGTATATATATTTAAAAGTACACGGTTTGGTTTCTAAAAGAAGAAACAGACGTGATGTTTTATTCTGTTTTTGCTTTGGGTTTTGTTTGTTAATTCATTGTACACCGAATGTTGAACTTCATCTTTGTAAATTTTTGGTTTCAGTATAATTCTTTTGAAAGAGTAAAGTGTAATATTGAAATGCATCTCAAATTCCCTCACTGAACATACCAATTGACGTTAAGCTAGTACAAATTTGTGACCACTAGTTTTAGATTAGATGAAATATGGTTATAAGCCCAACACGATTGAAGAGGGCTGAATCTTGGATACATTTATGAGAGTTGTAACAGAAAAAGCTTGAAAAACAACATTTAAAAATTGAACAGAAACTATGGTGTGTTTGGATGATGAAAAGCCGGTGGCAAAACCATCTGTGTTACAAAGAATTCTGTCACCGGTCCGTCACCAAGAAGTTCGTGCATATCTGTTGGAAAACCATCCCATCCCTAAAACATCACGAAATATAACGTATTATTGGATTTGGATTCTAATCTTGTGTTAGAAAGATGGAATTTCTATTTTCCATATTAAAAAACTAGAAAACAAAAAATGTAGTTTTCTAATTTCAATTTAAAAAGTAAAAAACAGTGTTTTCCAGAATGAATATTTTGATGGTTCACTTGAGATATCAATAAAATACGATCTAGGACGATCAAGGAACAAGAGAAATTTTGTATGTCACTAAGCAAAAACTTGTATACGACCAAATCGGATGTTTTAGGGGGGAAGGAGCGTCAATACATAACTGCTAATGCATTGCTTAATTACGCATCTGGTCCTTCCCAAAATAATAAGTACATTTTTTTCTGACCAATATATTTTCTTAACCCTAGTCAGGGGTTGCCGCCCCTAAGACCTCGCTCTCTCAAGGGCGTTGCTCCCTTGAGGTTCTTTCAGAATTATAACGTTATCGATACGAGTGTGCACCCCGTGCCTCCAGACCCGCTACATGTAAGTTATTAATATACCTAGTCCACTTGAACAAGTTTATTTCTGTCGAAAATAAATTAATATTCAGGGACGAACGGATTTATCCCTTCGAAATTAAATACCCTTTTTGTTGTATTGTTACTTTCTTGGTATTGAAAAATACAACAGTCGAGAAAGTCCAATAAGCTTAAAACGGACCCGACCGCATTATTGTGTTAAATATGCAATGTAGTTAAGAAATTAGTCCAATAAGCTTAACTGCTTAAGATTGAAGCAATGTGGGGCAGGGTGGACGATTGTGACAGATCGATTTAGCAACTGAAATTCTAGCATAAATTACATTTGAAGTTTAACTATATAAGTTTATTTCAAATCAAATACCCCGACCGGCCTTTATTCGCTTGGAAGTATATTTTGTTGAACAAAGTTCTAGGTAGTTATTGAAATGTCATTATCTGAAATCATATTTAATTTTTTTTTTTTACCTATTTATATTTGGGTTATTGGCTTGAATTAATCCCAACTATCACTTATTGGTCGGGATCACTTCCAATTAAAGAAATCACCACCGCCACCCCCAACTATAAACCTAATTTCTGACAACACTCCCTCATGCACATTTTATGACACGCTTTTATAACGGAGGGAGTGTTGTCAGAAATTAGGTTCATAGTTGGGGATGACGGTGGTGGTTTCTTTAGTTGGGAGTGATCCCGGCCAATAAGTGATATTTAGGATTAATTCAAGCCAATAACCCTTTATATTTTATTTGAACAGAAAACGGAGTATAATATGAGTAATCACATTGGGCTATTATTGATCAAGATTGAAGGTGTTCGATCTGTGGGTCACATTGGGCTAATATGAGTAATCACATTGAGCTATTTTAGCTGAATGATGTCAAGGCTCTAAGTTTTTTGTGGGTCAAATCGAGAGGGAATCGGAGTGATCTTGTTTGGGAGGAGTGATGTAATTTCTTTCCGTTTTTGTTGTTCTTGTTGCGCTCGGCCTGACGTCTTGCTAGGCGGGTGTTTGTTTTAATGAAAGTGTCGTTAAAAAAAAAGAGGTGTTCGATCTGACAATTGGGCCATCTGTCTAAACTTAGGGTTTGTAAGATTAACCTAAGTATATATTTAATATTTTATATTCATCTATTTATTTATTTTGTGTTAGTTTATATTTAGTTTTGTTAATTTATTAAAGATACGGTGGACACATATATGTGGCTAATTTCCGGCAGTGGCGTTCTTCAGTCAGTGGCCGGTGCTTCAAGGATTGGGTAAAAAATATATTAATAGGTAAGGTCAAACGAGTCGAGTCAAAATGATCGATACTTGGCGATTATGAAATAAATGAAAATTTATTGTAGCTCTAATAAGTAATGATAAATTTAGTCTATACATTATTGAGATTATAAATGATATGCACAAGACTACCAAAAGCCAAAGTCAAGAACTTGTGAATATCAATCTACATTGCTTTAAGGATAAAATCAAGTGGTTTCATCTTCTTTATATATTTGGAAGTTCACATTTAATCTCATATTGCTTCAAAGCTAAAAGTTAAAACCAATTGATTGCCCATATATCTACAAGTTGAGGGGTTTGGTTTTGGGTTCCAACCTTGGATGCTATTAAATGTTCTACTTAATTAGTAGTAAATGTTTAGTTCAGTGGATACCTTAAACCCTACTAAACCCTTACTAAATTCGCCATTGTTTTTTGGTTACATCCATCCCGATTAATTAAGTTGTGTTAAATTTGTATTTCTCTTGGCTTGATCTTGTATTGAGTAATTATATATATACAAAAAGAAAAAATGCATATGCGAGTAAATTGTAACTGTTCATAGTAAATTGCTTATAAGGCTCATGCGTGTTAATTTATTCAACTCGTTCAATCACAACCATAGTTGTGCAAATGTATATTGTTCCACGCGTTCAATCAACACATATCTCCATATATTACTTACATTCACCACATATCTTAATTGGATGTGCTCTCTCTCTCTCCGTCTTTTTTAATTTGGTCGTGCTTCCTCTCTCTCTCTCTCTCTCTCTCTCTCTCTCTCTCTCTCTCTCTCTCTCTCTCTCTTTCTCTCTCTTTCTAATAAACTTTAAAGCCAGGGGCGAAACCCATGAGTCTTTATTGAAAATTTTATATATGTGTGTGCTACCTCTACAAATCATTATATAAATTTTGGATAAAGCATAACCAACTAACAGTTTTGTCCTAATGGTTTAGGCGCGTTTCCTTACTCTGAAGGGACCCGAGTTCGAGCCTTGCCTCTGCATTGTTTATATGTTAGTTTGGATCTTGATTGACTAATATCCCAGGAAGCACCGAAGCCCAAATACAAAAAACCTAGTAGGTAATATCGCAAACCTAAATAACTAATAGCCCAATCTAAAATTTAATCTACAAATTAATTATCAATACATTAATATTGATGCTCCATTTGAAAAATAATTGTTGATCATCTTCATTCTCCTTCTATGATTTTTTTTCTTGAAATTTTGCTGATGTGCCATTCAAAATTCATAAAGATAAAAAGTAACTAATGTGCAATAATACTTATTCCAATACATTTTTTAAATCCATAAAGACCATCGTATCTATATTATTTAAATTATAATGAGGGTGTTTCTTTTATTATTATGTCGTCAATGTCTTATGTGACCGACCTGACCCGGATAAATTTTTTATGTATGTTTATATGAAATTAGAGAATCTAAAAATAGTGACTCCGATTTTCTTTGAACACCTTCTTAAAAAAATTATAGTCCCCCCCCCCCCCCCTTTTACTGTGCTCTTTCTCATTTGGTTATGCTATCTCTCTTTAAAATATCTCTTACAACCAGAGAACATCAACGATTTGCTTGATGCGTTTGGTGGTCTAAGGTTTGTTACCTATTGGATTTGTCGATGGTGGTTAGCGGTGTATGTGTTCGTTGATGTTTCCTTTTATCCTCAGGTGAACACTAGTGTGTAATCATCTCCTTTTTGGGTTTCGGTGTTTGGAAATGGTTGATCATGGTTGTGAGGCTCGGGGACTGTTGATTTTCTTTGATAGGGTTTTATGATGATGGCCAATGTTTGCAGCTGTCAGTGACTAGTTTATGTTATCTTTACTCTTTGGCTATGGCAGGGTGTAGATCTGATGTCTATCGCGATCGTGCCATGGATTCGAGCCTCCTTTTTCTCAAAATTTACATTATTTTTGAAAATTGGTACCGACATAATTGATTCAGTAACCGAAAATGTATTCTTATTTTCGACGAAACCTTTTATGTTGTCACTAGATTGTGTCTCGGGAAAATCGAAAACGTAATTTTGTTGTAGTGAAATCCATCATACTATTTTTCTCTTACCCGTAAGTCTCTACTATTTTCGGGACTAAATTTTCTAAAGTAGGGGAGACTATAACATCTCAGTTCAACCGTTTTGACAAAACCCGACCCGATCAGAATTTTCAAGCATTTTTAATTTTCGGTTTATCAATAACTTGAAGAATTTCAGGTATTCACTAATTTATTTTCTCAACTAATAGTTTTGGATGTTTCAAAATCATTTTTTCAAAACAAAAGATTTAACTGATAAATTTTTAGAGTAATCAGTTTGTTTAAAACGCAAACAATGGAAGTTACGAATTTTCACGCGATTTCGGTGTTACTCGGGAGTTTGCGTATTCGGGATTGTGATGTCAATTAGAGTCTTAAATGAGTTTAGTATTCCTCAATCACATCACACACAAAGTTGAGTCTCGAAACATTGGTGATTTATTGAAAATCGATACGCGCGTCTAATTGCATGCAAAAGGTGTTATGTGAATTAAGTGTTTAATCGTATTTCATTATATGGCATGTTTATATTCAATTTGATTGGCTTAAATATGGTTAATATGATAAGAAATAAGAAATGGGTGAAATCAGAGAAAACAATGGTCAAAAACATCGAATAACGAAGAACCGGTTGCACGAACAGGAAAACCGAACAAGGGAGCCCATGCATGGGCGCCTTGCGGACCACAGGGACTTCCCTTGCCACCTCCCTTGTATAAAAGTTAGGGTTTGATGATGAATCGTGCAAGATATGTGATGAAGGCTTGATCTTGGTGCATGAAATGATGAAGAAGATGCTTCCTTTATGCTAGATATAGGAGTTTAAATGAAAAAGTAGCTTGCTTGATAATGCATGACCAATATAGATTGAATTTTGATAATCATACATGCATGAATATAAATAAAGATGTTATCTTGATGATCATTCATAGATCTATTGATTTCCAAGGCATATGATCATCAAGATAACATCTTTCATAGATCTAGATCTATTGATTTCCAAGGCATATGATCATCAAGATAACATCTTTCACAGAAGCAACGACCGAACCATGCCACATGGTCTTATGGCAGCGATGATTTTTTTTTTTTTTTTTTTTTTTGCAATTGAAAGCAGGCTGTGACGGATTCCATAGAGTGGTTTTCCGACGAGGCAGGGCCGGTGTCTCTCACAGCCATCATATCTATCTATTGCTACATGAGCTTCTTAATGATCTGAATCATGACTTCGTGATTTGAGTCATAACTATTTGTTTATTCTTTTTACTGAGCTATAACTATTTAATTCCCAAATCTGATTACTGAATTCTGATCTATTGTGAAGAAGGCTGAAAGTTGTCGTTGGAACTTAACTGGCTGTGATGACCCAGCAATGTAATTTACTTTTTTTTATAAAGTCCATTTCATACGATCTGTTGTGTAGTTTTGTTGTTTTCTAGCATTAATGTATTTGTTTGCTATTATAAAACTTAACAGATTTGGTATAATTATCTTTTGGTGGTCAGGAGTTTTTCCTCATAAACCATTTGGACATATACTTATTGTAGAAGTTTTGACATGAAATGACTTAAATTACTATTTGTTTTTTTTTATATATATAATATTAAAATACTGCAATACAATGTAACTGGTCGAATGAATATGTATCCTCTTTGATGGTTACTATCACTTACTTCACATTAAGTATTCTTTTTTTGGATTTTCGCTATAAATTTAAGTAAGAACTACATATTCGTTATAACCTGAATGAAGAAATTGATGTGTACTACATATTCGCGATGATGATCTAGACATGAAACCATGAATCTGAGCCCAAGAATACTTTAGTAAATATAACTAAACTTTTATTTTTGGATGCTTAGACTATAACACCTGAGGTAGAGTTAACTTTTAGTATTTTAGCTTTCAAACTTCACAAATTTTCTTCCTTTAATACAAATGGTGTAATTAGTTGTTAGTTAATTTCATTAACAAAACAGCAATTACAAAGATAGAGGGGGGGGGGGGGGGGGTTAACCGGATAACAAGCTGCGCAGCAACCTCCTTTTGGATATCGAACCCAATCCTACTAAAAACAAAGTTTTTAGCCTTATGGGATGACACGTTACTATGTACGACCCGTTGAACCCTACGCAGAAATTCAACCGCTTCCGGGGCAAGGAACCCAAATGTGACAAAAGCAAAGGGAATAAACATGTTTTGATTTTCAAGACAAGTTTTCTCGTGTTTAACCACTTTTCTTGATTCTGCCTTCACAATGGAACACCGGTCACAAAGCGCGAGGATTCCATCTCGTTATATCATTAATTAATATTGTGTGTCGGGGATAGAGGCCTGAAACTCTTATTTGTGTTTTCCGAATGATCGAGCTAGTCCGGTTCGAACCTGCATCGAAATGTGCGTGTTTGATTGTGATACATCTTGTCAGGCGTTGGTTGGTCGGAAACATATATCATGACATCTTGGTTGGTATGAGGTCCAAACTAAAAAAGCTAGCTAATTGAAAAAAAAACAGTACTAGCTAGTATGATACCAAAGGTTTATTTGACATTGATCTATCGAATTGATTTGATTTTTTTTTTTTAAAGGAAAAAAAAATAGATAAGAGGACGAAGGAAAAAAGTGGACAAGAATTGCATGCGCAATATGATGATGTTGTTGAATCGGGTCCCTCCGCCCTTTGAATCTGGTTCTCAAAATGTTTTCTTTAATTACAAAACGGCCCCACATATATACACGACATATGTTTTTATATAATTGTATACGTGATGAGTAAGTTACCCTACAAGTTCTACTTTTAACGGCGTTTACTATCGAGTCATCTACAACCCTAATTAACTCACACAAGTAAACATGTTTTTTGTCATCCAAAACAAAGATAACTAAGAAGATTACAATATATTTTTTTTTAACGGCAAATTTGGATCACTAACGGGGACATTACACCACCCACCCGAATATCTTCAATCCCCATTAGGAGGAAACTCACAACTGGTAAGCAAACCCTCTGGCCCAACTTGTAACCCCCATTTTTTTTTAAAACGGCAGTGAATATATTAAAGCTCTAAGAAAGAGCGAAAAGAACAATTACAAAAAAAGCATGGGGTTAAGAACCCAATCCGTCCACCGGATACTATCCTTATTACATCTGGAAGAAAACCAATGGAATGCATGCAAAATGATACTGTCAAAAATACTACCGTTCCACTCTTTGTTGGTGTCGAAGATCAACGAGTTTAGTCTTCCACATTATCCACCACGAACAAAAAACGATTGAGAGAAGGAGGTCTTTTCTTCTTACGGGACAATCTTGAGTCTTCGATATTCTTGTACGTCGCACTGGGAGTATTGGTGATCAAAAAGTCTACTCCGAGCCAAGCTTGAACTCGCGATATCACTCTACTGAAAAGAGTGCAACTACCAAAAATATGGTCATTAGTTTCCGGACGATCCTTTTTGCCAAACAACAATATTAACCTATTTCGGAACAAATTTCAACCAATGAGTTTTGATGTTACTTTTGGGAAGAAGCATATCATCAATATACCGACGAAGCCCTTTAACCGAGAACTCCGAATCACCATTAAGATTCCAACCCCACTTGTCATCGTTTTGATCAAGAACCACATCCTTATGTAAGGTCATGAGCTCCTCGAGCTGAGAAGCTTCGGCTCCCCCCTGATAGACCGGCGCCAGGAGAACTCCCATCCGGTGCCCACATACAACTCACTAATAACATGATCTTTATTCAAAATAAAGAAAACAGTCTTGGAAACGCGAGAGATAATGGTTGTTCTAGAATCCATCGATCATGCCAAAAAAAAAAGTATCATTGCCCCTACCCACTTTTTTAACCATAACATTGTTGGGAATTAAATTTGATCTAAAGGAAGAATTCCAAGACTTTACAATTCTACACCAAACAGAGTGATGATTACCTCTCGTGTCGTCACCATGAATAGCCGAAATGACCCGAGCCCATAGAGTATTTTTATTGTTATAAAACCTCCACTTCCATTTGAATAAAAGAGCCGTATTCATACTGCGAAGACTCCCAATTCCAAGACCACCATCATCCTTTTTGGCTAAGACAGTATCCCACTTTATCCAAGGAGTTTTCCTATCCGAATCTTTAAAACCCTAAAAAAATTCGCCCGCATTGATTCGAGATTTTGGATAATCTTTGTAGGAACCGGGAAGATGGAAAAGAGATAAGATCCAAGAGAACCCAAGACCGAAGTTACTAAAGTGGCTATCCCACCAATATAAAGAAGGTTCCTTTTCCAGTTATTTAGTCTCCTTTTGAATTTGTCTATTAAAACATCCCAACTAGAAATACGCCCCATGTTTTTTCCGAGTGGGAGGCCAAGATAATTAAACGGAGTGGATTCCAATTTGCAACCAATCAACTTGGCGATTCTTGAGGATTCGATACTAGAAACGCCAACTCCAAAAATTGATGACTTATTGATGTTCATTGTGAGATCCGAAGCTTTCTGGAAACAATCAAGAATTCAACAATGATAGTGGCGTTTTCCACACTCCAATGTCCAAAGAAAATGACATCATCGGCATAAAACAAGTGAGAAATGTAAACGTCTTTAAGATGAATACCATGAAACAATCCGGCCTCGAT
>JBCNJP010000007.1:111744646-111815612 GCA_039602395.1 Deinandra increscens subsp. villosa | reverse complement strand
ATACTTTCTCTTGTCCCAAAAAGCAATAACAAGTTTTCTAAGAAACATATTTTTATAGTTTCATTTAAAAATAACACATGTTATATATATAGATCACTCCTAGCTTGAATCTTTAATTAGGATACGAAAAGTTTGGTTGTATTTTTAGGTAAATATTCTTTTAATAACGTCATATATACATATATATCTCTTTAGGTTTGCATTAATATCAGAGGACATGTTGCAAAACATGATGTGTAGCTCGTCTACTTGAAGTTTGATACGAGAGACCCAGCCATGTGTTATTAATGTTGTTCATCTATAGCTAGCATGTCCTTTAGGAGTAGTTTCTAATTTGGTTTCGGTTGCCATTGGATTTCTCATTATATTTAGACCATTCGATAGGTGCGTATTTCTTGGATTTCTCATTATATTTAGAGCATTCGATAGGTGCGTATTTCTTGGATTTCTCATTCTATTTAGAGCATTCGATAGGTGCGTATTTCTTTAGGATGCTTTTGATATAAATTTGGTTTATAAATTATAATAATTCCTTTAAATGATTGTTTGGATTGAAAAACCTAGGAAAAGAAACTCGTTCTCTTATAATGCGTATTTCAGAATTTGTATGCATGCACTAATTTCAAAAGGTTTGATGACGTATGTCCGTGTCGTATGATGTCACAAGGAAGCAGGGCCGATCATAAGGATTTAGAGGCCCTGTTCGAGTTTTAAAACATAGGCCCCATTCGAAAAAAAATTACCAACAGAAAAAGTTCTTAAATAAAATAAAAAAATAAGTTATATCAACAAACATAAGAAAATTATTGTTTTAAAATGACTTTCTAGTTGAAATTAGACCCTAAGTGCCCAAATATTTAATAACTAATTGGACTATCTTTTTTAAATTGGATTATTTTATTAGTTTAGGTTTAAAAATATAATAGTTTTATTTTAAAACGACTATATAAATATAATATATATAGAAGATTTTTTAAAAAATAGGCCCCTTAAAATGATAGGCCCTGTTCCGTCGCACCTCTCGCACATGCTCAGGGCCTCCACTGCAAGGAAGTAGATACACACATCCAACCCAAAACACTACAAGTCACGAGTGTCGGCCTCGCAACCTGCCGGCCGACAGACAACACAGGAAAGAGAGTCGGCCCTCGTCAGGGTCGACACACAATGTATGTCAAGGGTCGACTACAAAGGAGTCGACCAACCATCCGCCCAGTGTCGGCTAAATGGCATATACTGTAGCCGACGCTCGAGCACGACAAGTCCGAGACGGACACCACAGACCAACGCTCCCACAACGGCAGGTCGGCGTGCCGACACCCGACCTGACTACACATTTAATGCGATTACCCAAAATGTATACTGCAGGAACTTGGCACAGTCCAAGACGCAGACCTGCAGCCTACCTCCTTTGGGCAATTAGCATTAATGACGATACAAGACAAAGGTTTGGGGGTTATAAATACACCCCAACACCCAGGTTAGAATTCATTCAATACGCTTAGCTTCGACTTGATTACACTTAATCTCTCGAGACGCATACTTATTCTCACGCCCGAGTTTGGTCGCAGGACACCCTGTCCTACACTCCAAGAACAACGGTGTTTCTTTGTTTTGCAGACTGTTCTCTCTCACTTGTAGTCGTCCTATCGGGGTAGTTCGTCCTAGACTTCGGTCTATCCAACCACTCTCGGTAGCCCGATTCTACAAGGTTCTTGTAAACTTTGGATTTGTGGATCCAATATGATATGATGTTATCAACATAGTTTTGGAAAGGTACTCTATGACTTTTATGTGTTTTTAAGAGAAGCATGGTATCAATTTTACCTTTTTGAAATCCTAATAAGAAAGGAATGTGGAAAGCATTTCGTACCATGGCATTGGTACGAAATTTTCAAAGCCCAACTGCTGTTTCACATTTGTTCCTTTAGATAGTTAACCATTCCTCAAGGCTGATTTAACATCGATTTGATAGGTAACTTACCTTTTTTAAATAACAAATTTTTATAGTATTTATTTATTACGAGACTTGAACTCTCAACCTTTTTAGAAAACTATACCTTATTAACTGATTAATTATCTTCATGTTAGATAATTATTATTAGTTAGTTTATAATAAGTCGGTTAAGTGTTTTAGATAGAATAGGAATGTGGCTCTCACACGTTGATCTAGCTATGAATAAGCTTGATTTGATGAATTTCACGTATAGAATGATGAAGATCTCGAAGGTGAAGATAATCTCGATGAAGAAAAAATTCACAAACACACAAACTGAGAGGATGATAATCTTCAATCAACTTCAATTGAATGATTCAACATGAATAAGATGTCTACACACACCTATTACATGCACACACTCAATCTCTCTCAGTTTACTTTCTCTCTAAAGCTCTGCTCTAGAAATCCTAACTCCAACTCTAACTCCATGCAAGAGCCTGAATTAACTATATATACTCTTTATAGTCCGGAAATGTCTATACACATTTCACAGATCATAATGAGCTTTATTCTGTAGAAAATTGTTTTCTCAAAATAACAACCTTATGCGACAATCTAAAATTATGACCCAACAATCTCCCCCTAGATTGTTGCATAGGGTTTTTCAGTGTGCTCCGGCTCTAGTTTGCCTTTCATTGATTCTTGATCGGCGTCGAAGGTACCGATCAAAGATAAGAGAATTGTGATCCTATTTACCTTATTAGATAGGGTAAGCAGGGTGTCGAACCACGAAGAGTTTGTGGTTGGTGATGTTGTGTAATTAATTGTATTACTAACTAGATTAAAAACTACGAAGTGAAAAAATTGATTCTTTGATTTGATTTGATTTGATTTTTTAAAAAAAATGATTCTTTGAAAAAATTGCTTGAAGATGTAAATTTGAATTGAGATTAAGTTTGGAAAACTTAGAGAGAAGATGATCCTATCCGGGTTCAAGTTATGAAATCTAGATTGCACTCGATTGATTACTAGGAAGTCCTTAAGGGGGACTGTGCGAAGGTTTAATCTTGTGAAAATGTGAGAACTAACTTAATTGGTCAGAGCGTGCACATCAACAAATCCATTCATAGTTAAAGGCTATGACGTGTGAATTATTTACAAGAAGAAAACCAGACTTGAATTACCAACTAAAACAATCCTAGAATGTTAAACAATCAAGAAACAATCCTTCAATCAATAAACTCTACACCCGGAGAGAATCACGGGTAGTTTAGCTACTCATATTCATGATCTAAACAAAATCTTTAATCGAAACAAACAATTGAAACATGAAAACCTGGTAATCTGGAAGTGTTTTGAGTGCCAAAATCACCTTCTAAAACCCCAAAAACGGCTAGAATGAAAAGTATTTTCGAAAACCTAAAAGTGTGACTTAAATACCAACAAAAAAGGAAAAAATCCAGAATTGCGTCGAGGAGGGCGCACGGTGCGCCCTATAGGGCGCACAGTGCGCTGTGTCTGAAAATTCTGAAGCTTAGCTTGCTGATTGACGCCCCTGTCTTGCTTGTTTTCACACAGTGGAGGGCGCCCTGGCGCCCTGATGGCCTCAGGGGGCGCCCTGTCTTGAACTTTTTTCAATTGCTTTCAAACTTTGTTCCGAGCTTCAGTCCTAACTTCTGAACATCCGTTTAGATCTCATAAATCATCCAAAATGCTTCCTTTATGCATATGAGAACTAAAATCAATCACAAACTCAAAGTACCCATATTCTACATGCCAAATCATATAAAATCATGGAATTAATCACATTTAACCGCTCCCAATCAACCTCTCATCAATTCTCATCATGATTCTATATCGCTATTGAATTGAATCCATCATATAGTCCTTAGAAGTATACTGCTCCCCCTTTCCGGATACTCGGGGTTTTCTTGGCAAGGAACAATCATAGCTTCCAACTCTATTTCAAGGCCGTCTCAGAAGTTGTAGAAGGAGAAATCTTGGCAAAGAATCTTTTTGCAGGCTTGAAGAGTACATGAATTATTCATCCGGTACAAGCTCAAATGATGACCGGACATCAAATGCAGCAAATGATCTGTATAGTCACCAACTATAATACTCCATATTTCTTGTTAAGGTATTTCAATATTACAAACAAAACTCAAGTTTGCTTGTATATGCAATGAATGTGAATTACAAGAATATGCAAAAATAATTAATTTTTTTATTTGATCACTTTAAGATGGAAGATCAAAACTAAAATGAAAAATCTTTTTGAATTTTTTTAACATATCCAAAACATACCTAAAATCTTTTTGGTAATTTTTAGACAAAATTTTCAATGTAGAAACTACACATACTTTATGTTTTTGTGAGGAAGAACACGACATGAGATCATATCCTTAGGAAACTCAATCAAGGTGCACATTTCAAAAAGATTCAAAATTTTAAGGAAAAATTGATTTAAATAATCCCAACTATGGCCTATTGGCCAACAATAATCCAAACTACATATTTGTAATAGAACTTTTTTCTTTATACCATATTTTTTTCTAATAATCTTTCCATTAACTTTATTAACCCCGTTAGTTGTGATGAAGTGGCATCTGACATGGAGTCCTAGTCACTAGGCTGAGGGGGTAAATTATAAAGTTCTAAACCTAAGGGCTCATTTTATCATTTAAGTATGTTTTTTTTTTAATTTTGGTATCTTCTCCCAAATTCAGCAACACCACCACCAATCCTCCAGCCACCTTGCAACCACCACCACCATCAAACCCGGCATCACCACCATTAAAAAAAGCGTTCTTCTTAAGATCAGGAAGCTCACCATCATCGGCCACTCGTTAACCATCACCATTGAAAAATCACTCATCTCAATTACACCCGCTATCAAACCTATTGACACATCTTCTGATTCGGATGGAGAAGACAAATCACCTGAACACATCCATAAACTCGTCGAACCATACACAAAAGACCCACAAATCAATCGAAGTTGATGTATTTTTGGGTCAGATCTGGAGTTCCATCTGGAACCACAACCTATCGTCGCCAGAATTGCGTCTGGAACCACGACAACTTCATCGGCCGCCTTCGGAGTTGCGTCTGGACCCACTGGAGTTTGTGAGTGGTGGGGAAATGGGTGGGGGTCGAGGGGTTTTTAACGGCGGTTGTGAGTGGGGTTTTCATTTAAAAAAATAAATAAATACTTAAAATGACAAAATACCAAAATGATAAAATGAACCCTTAGGTTTAGAAATTTACAATTTACCCCCTCTACCTGGTGACTAGGACTCCACGTCAGATGCCACATCCATCACAAAATAACCGGGTTAAAAAAGTTAACGGAAAGATTACTAGAAAAATAGGATATAAAGAAAAGAATGTTCTATTATAAAAATGTAGTTTGAATTATTGTCGGTCAATAGGCCATAGTTTGATTATTTAAATCCATTTTTCTAAAATTTAAATGATGAGTGTCAGTATTGTGGTCCACTTAAACCCATAAATTTTTTGTATTCAACATATGTCGTGATTGACTTATTTCATCTATCTTTTGGTGAATTAGGAATGTAATAAGTACCATACTTACGGAATCCACAACATATTACATCAACCTTGTTTCTAAATCAATTTCACCACATAAAGTCTATTACAAATTAACGAATTAAGAGAGTAGAAACCACATTCAACTAGATGGATTAATTATCACTGAACTAAGGGAACTAACCTGCTAAAATTCGTTGCTCAAAACTCAGAACCTATCAACACTCAGAATCGGACCAAAACCTCATAATCGTTGCTCTAAAAACCCAGAATCGTTGCTCAAAAACCCAGAATCCGTTGCTAAAAATCGTTTCGTTGTTCAAAACCAGTATTCCTTGCTCAAAAACCCAGACACTACTAGAAAACTCTAAAATTTCCGACCAAACGAAATTCGTCAGAATTTCAGACGAATTTCCGACCAATATGAAATAAATAAATTTTTCCGAGTAGTTTCCGACTTAATTTTATATTATTATAAAAATACATATAAAAAAAGATATAAATAAATATTTCCGAGAAGATTCCGAGGAGAAGGTATTTTATTAATACATAAAAAGAATACACATTTGAATTGATCCATTACATGTGCTTTTGTGTGTCATTGGTTGCTATGAATTAGTACGTCTAATATTCTTCTTAAATATGTAATAAAACTAAGATTAGTTTTACACTAACCGAATTAGGGATTAGGTTAGTTTTACACTAGCAGGTTATGTGCTTGTAGCAACCGGGAGTCATAGAGATGTCTTCCAATAGAGAATGGATGTACACAACAAGAGTCATTAGAGGTGGGTATTTCAATCCGATATTTGCGAAACATGTCACTTCTTTCTTGGATTTCGCGTTCACTAATTTAGCTGTTGGAAGCCAAACTATAGAAGGAGTGGAGGTTTTACTAATTAGATGCCCATGTGCCAAATGCAAAAATCAGAAATACAAGAGTAGAGAGGCGGTTGAGCAAGATCTAATTACCAAAGGATTCATGCCTGATTATTGGGTATGGTATGCACATGGTGAAACATTTCCTAAACAAGACGTGGGTCAATGTTCAAATCCCATGCCGTCTCACAACTTAAGTCATCATACAGACTATATATCAACCGAAGACAACGATGACGATCTTGGTGGTTATACCGGTTATGATCAAATGGTTATGGAAAGCATGCACCAAAATCACCATCCTTATTATCATCAGCAACCACAAGAACCAAACCAAACACGGAAGCATATGTAAGTTTTCAAAGCATAGAAGACTTGAAGTTTTGTACAGCTCGGTCAAAGGAAGCATATGTAAGCTTTCTTCACCAAATTAATTGTATATATTAACTTTTAGATAGTCACGTGTTTTAATAAATTGTAGGGTGTGTACGAGACTGACATGTTTAAGAAATATGGAAAGCAGCAAGATGATTCTGACTTGTGGGTGGGTAAATACGGAGGGCGTGGAAAACGAATTTTTGGAATTGGTTCTTCAGATTCACAATTTGTAGTAACCGGGAAGCCATAAACTATAGGATCTGGCCCGTCAATTGCTGATTATGAACAGTCACAAAAGCGGGTACACCTCATTAAACTAGTCATCTTCTTTATAAATTAGTTTTCTATTTTTTATTTTTTGAAAATTTACTGAGGAAGCTTTCTTTATATAATTTAACATGCAATTTGTTAACATCTTCATAACCAACAAAAACTGGAGGAACTGAGGTGAGGGGTTAAGTATTTCAAGTCTATATTATAGGCAAAAAAGTTGATTAGAACAAGCAAATGCCCAATTTTCCAGAATCTGAAAATTGGAAATCATTTAATTAAGTTAAGCTTCCATAAATTTAAGTTTGTTTATTGATTAGAAAATGGGAGTTTCCATGTAACAGATTCTCATTTTCTTATAATTTGGGGGCTAGAGATTTGGATGACAACATGTTTAGTTTCATTTAAAAAATACAGAAACCTTTACTAGGGCGTCTTTGAGAATGTGACTTGTCTCTTGAAAGTAAGTTGAAACATTAATGCCATTTTATCAGGTTAATTGCACATATGTTTAGTTTCAACACATTGTTTTGTCAATGTTTTCCACACTATCTTGCTTTAGATTCTTATCACTTAGCATGCATTTGAAACATTGATGCCATCTTTATCAGGTTAATTGCACAAATAGTAATGGCACATGTCTTCACATTTTGGACATGCTATGTTCTATATAAGGAATACAAAATTGTAACTGACATGAGACTACAATATAGAAAAAAAAAAATAGCAAACTGTTAATAAATTATATTTGTTTTACAAGACACTAACTCTACTCATGTTCTTAAACTTTTTAGGTGCGAGAATTGGAAGCTCGTGTCAAAACTATGGAAAGTCAACTAACTCAAATTATTGAAAATGAACGACAAGCACGAGCTCAAGAGCAAACACAATTTCAAGAAATATTGAAACAACAAATGACCGAGTTTATGAAACAATTTGGTCAAGCTCATAGTAATCATCCCTCTAGTTAAAGAAATATTGGTTTTATGGTTAAGATATTAGTTTTGTGCTTAATGCTTAAGACATTAGTTTTTGGTTTATGTTAAACTTATCATATGCCTAATGCTTAAGACGTTAGTTTTTGGTTTTGTAACATGTAATGGGTATATTCTGGTTTATGGTTTATCATGTGGTTGAACTTGTTTTATAATTTTGGTGTTTTTTTTAAAAAAAATCTGAAAATATTTATTGGTTTTGTAAGTGTACATTTGTATTTTTATTGTTTTTTTTTAATAAATAAAAATACTCATCGGAAAATGGATGGAAAGTTAATAGTCAAAAATAAATTTATGTTCCTCGGAAAATGGACAGAAAATTTAAAACAAAAAATGATAAACTTTCTTCGGAAAATGGTCGCAAAATATATAAATTAAATAAATATATTTTCGTCGGAAAATCGTCGGAAAATGTTGTCTGAAATTGGACGGAAACTTTTCCCACGAGCGTTTATCCGACCAGGGCAGATTTCCTCGGAAATTTGTCGGTATCAGTCTTTTCCAAGCTATTTCCAACCAAATATCGCGTAGGAAAAGTCCGAGTTTTCTAGTAGTGAGAATCGTTGACTCAGAACCATGGAGGACGGTGCCGCGGTGGTGATGTGAACGTACGGTGTCGTGGAGGTTGGTGGCGATATGAACAGTGTCGTGGAGGATGGTGGTGGACGAACGCTGATGAGTAGAAATCGCGTCTGGAGGTTTTAGGGATCTGGTTTTGGTTGTGGAAGAAAGAGACAACGGATAGAGGGAAGAAAACCTGCTAAATAAGTTTTAGGCTATTAGGGGTGATATGTCGCCGCTACTGCCTTTAGTACGATCAGTCTCCAATTGTTAGAACCGGTGAACAATTAACGGTCAAATTTAATAGCAAAATTCGCATTCGAATCATCGAAGGTTATAAAGGTGACACGTCGCTGCCGTTAATGGTGTCGCCGCCTCTATTGACCTTTTTGTAGTGTCAGAAAAGAGATGTATACTTTAATTTGCTCGTGAAGACCGGCCCTACCGAAAATTAATAATCCTTGGTGTGAACTTTAGTTGACCTTTGGTGTTCTAGTACTAGGGATTGTAAAATGGACGAGCCAACTTATAAACAACTTTATTTTACTTTTTATGCACTCTAATACATAGCTTGACCTCTTTCGTGTTATGTTGGTTCTAATAGTTTATTGTTTTGGATTCACTAGAGATACAACGTAACTAATTATGCAAGAGACGTTTAGGTTTTAGAAAATCCATATTTTTGTTATTTAATTAATGGCTACTATAAAATAATCATTTAGTTACTAAACTTAAGCAGTTAATAACTTTTTAATATGGTTTAATTGTTTAACTGCTTTTAACTTTTTAATTAACTTATTGATGTTGTTTTTGTGTGTTATATTCGTTGCTTAATTGCATTAATCATTTTTTATTTAATTACATTGGATGTGTATAGAATTAGTTTTCATCACTATACTATTTGTAATTAAGGTTATGTATTCTATGGGACGTAACCTGTCATGTGGTAGTACAATCATCAATGGACTTTCTGACATTAAGGTGTGTAGTAATAAAATCCATCTTTAATCATTACATTATAATTGTTTATTAATTTAAATAAACAAATAAACAAACATAATTTCATTAAGTAAAAAAATTTACATAATTTAAAAATAAAAACAAGAACTAGAAAAAATAAACTAATCGTCATATATGTCATTTAAAAGCTTCAAAATGTCTAACTTACTAAACGGTCTTCTATATAATCATTCATATTTGATAACAGATTCTTTAGTAATAAGCTCATCATGCTCCTCGTAGTTCGGATCTCCCAACAATTTCATCCGTCTTGCATATATATCCAGAAACCTTCCAAGAACCGGGACTAATCTCGGCCGTTTCGCTTTTAACTCATCCAATGTACGGTTTGGTGAAATGGGATCATTAACCACCATATCCTCGTCATATATTAATTCTTTAAGCGCTTCTTTTTTTATATTTCTTTTACGCGATCCTAGTAAGCATCACCCTCGGGGCCATTGGGATCATCAACCCCCATCTCCTCCTTAGCTCCAACATACAGAAGATTAACACGTCGTCCTCCTCTTCTCCACGCCAGGGTGAGATGAAAGGAAGCATTGTTAATAGAAATTTTTAAAGATTTAGAGAGGAGTAGAAGAAATTTTAAGTTTGTATGGTTAATATATATAAAATAGTGGTTATGGTTAATATATATAAAATAGTGGGTTATGGTTAATATATATAAAATAGTGGGTTTTAATTTATAGAGGAGAAAAGGAAGTAAAATAGATATGAATCAAACATATGGTATGGGCATAACGAGTCCATCAAATTTTAACCTCATAGCGCCCCGGGGGACTGTTTTTGGAACACTATGAGGGACGCTATGGATGAGTTTAACGCACATTACGTTTAGCATAAGGAAATGAAAGCATACATTAAAGCCGTGTAGAATGTCTTCGGGCCCCTCATGCTCAAGATTTCCTGGCAGTCATTCTCATTGAAAGGTTAGGTCAACGCATGTCTGTAGTGGAGTATCGGGTTATCCTTAAGTATCGGTTAATTATTCATTTGTTTCCGATTGATGAGCCTTGCCCAGTTTGTCGCAAAGTTTGTTTGGATAAATTTGGTGAGCATGCAGTGCAGTGTAAGGAGTTACCTAGGTTAAAATACATGCATGATTTTGGTCAAAGATGATCTTTGTGATGTGCTCAAAAGGGCGGGTATATCAACTAAACAGGAAGCTCATGTTAACTTTCTGAAGAATCTGCTTGAATGAACGTCTACTCTACGACCAGCTGATGCCCTTGTGTTCGGATGGGCGGGGAGGAAACACACGTGTGTGGACCTTAGAGGAGTGCCCCCTCTTGTTGGGCTCAGAGAAAATGGATTCGTTGTTGGCCAAACTGTGTTGAAGGCGGAATCAGACAAAGTCGCTAAACACGAGAAAGCTTGTTCAGAGAATCAACACGTGTTTATCTCGTTTACGTTTGATATATTGGGGTACCTGGCCCACGAGGCAGTGTGTTTCCTTAATAGAGTTCAGCGGGTTGTACACAACAATTCATCGACCTCTAAAAATCATAGCTTTGTTTTTTAGAATCGGTTTTGCTATCCAAAAAGAGGTTGCGGCACAACTTGTTATCCGTTTATCTACCATTTTATTGTAATTTGATCCTTTGAGTATTATAAGTTAGATATTATTCTTTTATTAAAGATACATACGTTAAAGTCTTAAAAGAGAAAAGTTGATAAGTTATAAATAGGTGAGGTAACATATCATAATCTTTTTTACTATAAACATAAAACAAACTTAAAGAGTTTAATACTTTCAAGAATTTTTTTTTAATTAATAACTTAATTTATGTTATGTAGGTAATGCTCTCTCTCCCATACACAAGTTAAAGCATAGAACGTCCACACCCACACAAACCACTCAAACATTCTTTTTTATGCTTTTTGACAGTGGAAAGTAAAGTCCCATCTCTCTCTCTCTCTAGAATAGCTACTTTGATCAGCCATGGATACTGCCCAGTGGCCACAGGTACATAACTAGATCTTTAATCTTTCTCATCATCTTCACTAACAAGTCATATTGGATCTACTTCTTTAATTAGTTTATCGATTATGATCATCCATAAATAGAGTGCAAGTTTTGGATCTTCAACCCTAATTCTTATGGTCATTTTTATTGTTTTTCTTCAAGTATATGTTAAAAAATCAGTTATCTTGAAGAGCGGTTTTTATGGATTGAAAAGCATAAAGCAGTCTTCTTGTTCTATTCATTTGTCTGCAAATCTTAAAGTTGTTTGGATCTTTATGTCTTTATCTCCCTTTTATGCAAGTTTCTTCTTACCTTTACTTTATGGGACTTGTTTATATAGGAGATTATGAAACCTATGGAAGAAATACTAGTACACAACACCACAAATTCATGTTCAAAACCATCTTCAAATTCTTCATCTTTGGAAAGAAAGGCAAGACCACAAAAGGAATCAGCTATAAACTGTCCAAGATGCAATTCTACAAACACAAAGTTTTGTTACTACAACAATTACAGTCTCTCACAGCCAAGATACTTTTGCAAGACTTGTCGAAGGTACTGGACAGAAGGTGGGTCCCTTAGAAATGTTCCTGTTGGTGGTGGTTCAAGGAAGAACAAGAGACCATTATCTTCCATTTCATCTCATCATGATTCTAATTCCATGTCAAAAAAACTTCCTGATCTGGTTGTACCCCCTGCACCAGCTCCTGCACTAGTTTCTCAAAACCCTAGAATCCATCAAGAGCATGGCCAAGATCTCAATCTTGGATTCCCACCAACCAATGATTTCAAGACAATTTCTGAGCTCATCCATGTACCCAACTTTGATGGGATCAAGAATACCACTTCTGTTTCATCCACCACTACTACCACCTCCACTTCGGCTCATCTTTCGGCTTTGGAACTCCTGACAGGAATTACAACAAGGGGGATGATGAATTCCTTCTTACCGATTCCGATTCCTGATCCCAATTCGGTTTACTC
The DNA here is from genome assembly GCA_039602395.1 of Deinandra increscens subsp. villosa. Classification (NCBI taxonomy): domain Eukaryota; kingdom Viridiplantae; phylum Streptophyta; class Magnoliopsida; order Asterales; family Asteraceae; genus Deinandra; species Deinandra increscens. Next base: position 111,803,071 of record JBCNJP010000007.1, on the reverse strand, counting down.
GTCATCATCAGGACAGATGATGATCCCTGTGCCAGAGTTCAAGATTCCATCACTTAATTTTTCATTGGATGGAATGGAAGTAAATGGTGGGGGTGGCATGTATGGAAGTGGCCTCCATGAGAGTTCAAGTGGGAGGCTTTTGTTCCCATTTGAAGATCTGAAAACCAGCACAATAACAACTACTACTCATGATGGACATCATAATGGTGAGCAAAATAGAAATCAGAATGGGGATGCCAATGGCTTTTGGAGTGGAATGTTGGGAGGAGGCTCATGGTAAACAGTTATATACATATATTATATTTATAGTTTTCAAGCAACAATCTTTGGGGGTTTAATTTCTTTCTTGCTTTCTTTCTAACGACTGTTTTTAATGATTGTTTTTCTAGTCTCCAAATTGTGGGTGGTAATATAATTACTTGTTTGAATTTCCTGAGAAACTAACTTGATATATAAGATCATACAATTAACAGTGGGTCTCTCTTCTTATTTTCTTTATAAACACATTTTATGTTTAGCAAAACCTATATATCTTGATTAATCGAATCTTGATCTTCGACTACGATGGTCTTGAGACATGATCTATCGACTAGTGCACATGATCAGAAGATTAAAAGTTTATTTGAAGTGAAGATCAAGATTGAAGACAATCAAGAAAACAAATCATAGCCCGGAACTTTTAATTTAAGAAGAGAAACCAACTGTTGTGTATCACTGGTTGATTGGATTAATTTGGGGTACAAACATTAATGTATGATACTATTCATATTAATTTGGTTGATTTTTTTTTTTCAAATTTATATGCATGTTTCTATGTTTAACATTTGGTGGTATATATATATATATAGTGATGGTGTCTGCATACATATATATTTCATGTATTTTCAATCAATTCTTTCATTGCATATATTAAAGTTACTTTAGCATGCATCTTTATGCATGTGTATGTGTGTTTAATTTATGTGTGTATGAAGGTGCAGGAAGAGCTAGAATTAATAGAAATGATCACAATAATTAATGTATGAATATGAAGAAGTTGAAAATGTTTCACCTGCTTCAACTGAAAGTTACAACCCTTCATTCTACATGGAAATAGTCTCCAAATATATACATTATACACGAATATGAATAGTTGTAAAGTACAGTACTTGGAAGGTGCATTTTTTTCAACCTAACTCCAGTTTTTTCAAAGTGAATGATGATTACTTCACCATGCCATGTTTTCTCTCTGAAATAATGTTTTCAGTTTTCTAGTTTCCACTTTGAAAAAGACCTGACAAGAACCCCGCTTTATGCTCATACGAGGGACCTAAAACACTCCCTTGGTGAATGTGTTATAATTAAATTAAATTGTTCATATTATTTTATTTTTCCAATTGAATAAATGATCACTTGTAGCGTTTGGCTGTAACCCACTCCACTCTTTTTTTTTTGGAACGGTATCGATTAGGTGATCTTGGTCTCACGTGTAAACCTACTCTTGCGGGGCTATGTCCAAGGTCGATTACTTAGACCTCCGTGAGAACCAAGACACCCCAACCTGAAGCTTTCTCCTGGCAGAAACCCGCTCCTGGGATCACATGGGGTAAAACTGTCTCTCCTTTGATTAGAACCTGGGTCACATAGTGGCCAAAGCTCTAAGAGCCAAGGGGTAACCCACTCCACTCAGAGGTGCATCATCATAATCACTTCCTATTATTTTATGCGTATACATGTACAATATGTTTATATATATTTGTATACGTGTCCTCAAGGATAAAATGAAGGTAAACTAATTATGTGATGATTAATTAGTTTTTTTTTTCAACAATAAGAACTGCATCGATCATCTGCATATTAATTTACATATTGCCACTAATTTTCCAAGTAGAGGTGTAAACTAGTCGAGCCAAGCTCGAACTCGTCTAGGTTCGAGCTCGGCTCGTTTATATTTAACAGAGCTCGAGCTCGAGCTCGGCTCGTTTCGAGCTTTATTTCTGAGGCTCGTTTCCAGCTTTATTTCTAAAGCTCGAGCTCGGCTCGTGAAAAATTTTAAAACTCGAGCTCGGCTCAGGGGCTCGGCTCGTTTATTATTAATTATATTTTTTATATAAAAAATAATACATATTATTTACTTATTTTATCATAATTTTATATATAACAATCATTATTTTTAAATATAAATAACAAAATAAATAAAAATTATATAAATAAAAGCTCGTTTAGGATCGCGAGCCGGCTCGAGCTCGATATGTAAAGCTCGGGCTCGAGCTCGTTTATTAAACGAGCCCTATTTCAAAGCTCGAGCTCGGCTCGAGCTCGTTAAAGCTCGGCTCGTTTCGAGCTTTTTATCGAGTCAATCTCGAGTAGCTCACGAGTGGCTCGGCTCATTTATACCCCTACTCAAAAGTTTGTAACAAAATACAAGCTAAATGAGAAACAAGTTATGCCACTAGATTTTCTTTTATATCAAAACTAAGTCTTTTAAAAGTAGTTCATAGATCTTGTGGTCATAACAATATATTATCATTTAGTTGTTTAATATATACAATAATATGATATATATACGCTACAAAACATACAAACACACCACCAAAAATAAAAAATTTAATAAAAAAAAATAAACAATCTAATTTACTATTTTAAAGGTAGATTATTTTTAAACAGAGAACTTTGATATATACACAAAGTTATCTGTTTTATATGGGATTTAAAATATATGCAGTATAAAAAAAAAATAAAAACACCACGAAAAATAAAAGTTTAATATACAAAAAGATATGAATCCAGTAAAAAATCGATCAGTAAAGTATATTTTTTTTGATATTTTTAGATAGAACTTTTGTATTATTGTTTTTTAAGGGGATAATCTCAATATATATGTATGTACATGTGTCACATAGAAATGCATGATGAGCATTAATGGTGCATGATGTTGGAGGTCGCTTTCACTTCCCAAATTGAGAGGCCTAATTTATACATCTGATGTGTATTTGCTGTATTAGGGTTTCTTCTCTCGTGAGGTCAGTCACATGAGGATCCATCAATCAATGATCGAAATTAATGTGCTTTTTGATCCACAAGCGAAATAGGTCGTATGGCGAATTCAAACTTATATGCGATGTTTTCAATAAGCACGTACAACTCTTTATGTATAAAATACTATCACTGACTAGGTCATCTCCGTAAGGTGGTTACCTGATAGGATTTCGTATCGAATCCTTGTCATTAAGTTCTTCTTGCAAAGTCAATTTGTAGACATGTGTAAGTCATTATGTAGCATGGCAATGCAAATGTCAGGGGTAAAGCTTGACTGAAAGTTATGATAGGGCCGAAAGTTAATGGTCAAAAAATAAATAGGCCGGGCTAAGTTTATAATATTTTGGGTTATTGGCTTCAAATAATCCTAACTATCACTCTTTGGCCAATAACACTCTCAACTAACGAATTTCCTTCTAGCACTCCCAACTATCAACATATTTTCCTTCAGCACTCCTTCCGTTAATTTTCTTTAACTCCGTTAGTCATCTGCCTACGTGGCTGTCCTACATGGCATAAAATGATTATGTGGTTGTCTACGTGGCTTATGGCCTAATGATACTTTGCCCCTGACAAGTGCTAGTATGGATCATAAGAGTGAACATAGTTGGAACATAGGAGTGGCTGCCGCCTGCCGGATGCGATGTTGACTGATTGATGCGATCTGAAAATTTTATAAATAGTTGAAGTCAGTGATGATTAAGGGGTGTATGGGGGGGGGGGGGGTCAACACTATAAGCATTCGATTTCTAATTTTAATGTTGTAACATAGTTTTTTTTTTCTATTTGCGATTGAGCCGTTTGAGTTTAGCAAAAGAGTTGATGTTTTTGTGTGGTGTAGTAGGTACACAAATTTCCTTAGGTAGAGTAGTAGTGTAACATAGTTTTCGGTTTGAAACATTTTAGTCATTACATGTTTTTTTTATTTCCATTTTGTTTATGTACCTTTATACAATGTGACGATTTTATGTGTCAATATTATTCTTCCATGATACCAAATCTAGTTATCCGGTAATCAATAAAATCACCAAATCTTTGATCTACATGATTCTTCAGTGATGATCAGTTGGGGGAGGCATTTTTTACACCTTTAGTTTGTGTTCTATAATTTTGTATATGTAATTATATTGTGGTCAACAAAATCACAAAATCTTTGATCTACTCTATTTTTTTTACTATTCTTATTTATTCAAAAGGTTCAATTGATCTCCGATTCATAGTGGGAGAATTTGATTCTTCAATCATAATTCTTTTTAATGAAAATTTGAATCTCTAACGGACCACTAACTTACCGATCAGCTCCATTCCTCGATTCTTCAATCATAATTAGTAAGACTAGATAGCATGTTCTATTTTGCAATAACATGGAAGAAACTCATATTTTTAAAAAATTTAGTAATTAATGGACTCATGTATGCTCTAGGTTGTTATAATGTTAAACTGATATGAAGTTGATTTAAAAGCTAGTAGACTAAGGCTAATTCTACAAGTGTATATAAAGTTTTGTGATTCAATAATATGTATTTCTAGTATGAACTAAATTACAACAGATATATTATTACCAACTTTTAAAAGCTATTAGGATTTTTTATTTCCTTTGTTAATTTGATCGTACTTCTAATGGGGTAAATCCAATCATTCAATTGATGATTAATTGATGATCGGGTGAAAAGTCATTGTTGATTAACGATTGGTATTAATGGTTTTAAATTAGTGTTTTGTTAATTCCATCATTAAGTGTTAATTTGTCAAAGTTATTTCAACCTAATTGATGCACACTAGAACAACATCTCAACTAGAGTCGTTATTCAGTTTTAGATTTTCACCAGCATCTGTTAGATTCCTTAGTCTTGTGTGTATCGTTCAAATTAGCCACAATAATAAAGTCATGTCTATGTGACCATTTTGGTATAATCAAACTAAGATTTCATTACCTATTGCTAACTTGTACCTTGGAGATGATCATCTTCAAAAGTGAAGCTTGAGTGTATATATAAGGAGTGTCAAAAGTCAATATATATGCATAAAATTTACACTTCCAAGTGAAAAACAGAGAGAGCCGACTCAATATGTATAAAATTCATCTTGATCTTTTAAGTCCCTAACCCATATATCCTTATTCAACGATTCTTGAAACTGGTCAAAGTAACAATTGAAAGTTGAGAAAGTGCACTTTTTCAACACCCCCCCCCCCCCACCCTCTCATATTAAACCTATAATGGTTAGAGGAATTATTGAAATATATTATTAGAGTTATCAGTATAATGGTTAGAGGAATTATTGAAATATATTATTAGAGTTATCAGTATGAACCCACGGACCCATTAGGTATTTAAGATTTACAGTTCATTATCTATATATTGTAACTCTGTCATTTAATAAGATTACTTCGGTATTTCAATGTTTTTACATGGTATCACTGCCTAAAGGATCCTAACCCTAGTTGTCGCCACCGTATTCAAACCCTAGATAGGGCAGTGTGCCACCATCACCGCCGCCCTGTCCCACCTTTGTTTTTTCCATTTACTTTCTTGTTCTATTTTCTTGTTTTAATGTTTAAATAAAGCTTCATTTCGATTCAAGATTTCAGTTTTTTTTCCTTTTTTCTATCACTGTCAAAATTTATTGTCACTTTCGTCGCACAATAACACTCTTTATCGCTGCAACGTGGAAGCGAGAGACTCAAGAAATTTGGTTCTTTTTCTTTTTATTTTATTATTTGTAGGAGGAACTAGTTTAACAATTGATCGTATGGTGACAACATTCGATTTACTTGTTATAATGATTGGCGAAATTTTTGTGATCACACATAGATATAAGGTTTGTTTAGGGTCCGTGATTTCTCTAGTTGGTTGTTTCATAACCGGGTGTAAATTCAATCACTTTGTTGGTGATTGGGTGAAAAGCCATTATTTTGTTTAATTTGATTACCGGTTTGTTTTACTGGTTTTGGATTACTTGCTTGTTAATTGTCGACTTAGATTTTAAGTACTTACCAACTCCATTTCTATCAAATTGACACGCACTAAGACAACATCTTAGTTGGAGCCGTTATTTGGTTTCGGACCGTTAACCAGAATCCGTCAGATTCCTTGGTCTTGTGTGAGTCTTTCAAGTTAAATAAGATAATCAAGTCATATCTATATATGTGACTGTTTTTTACACAATCAAAATTAGATTTCATTGTCCTTTGCTTACCTGAATCATGGTGTGATCATATTTTTAGTTATTGTTATTCTCGTTATTTTTCGATTCAAAAACAAAAATAAACTTTTGCATTTTTTTAGCTTTTTAGTTTAATTTAGTTAAATAATCACATAAAATATATAACACTAACCACATGCTCCTTGTGGATACGATACCCGACTTACATTACATACCTAGGTTAATTAGGTTTTTGCATGACCCCAATGACAGGTCATCAAAATGGCATCGTTGCCGGGGAGCTAGTGTGCTTAGTGTTATTTGTCTTGTTTGATTTTAGTTGTGATAGTTTGCTTTAAAAAAATCCAAAAATATTTTTCTTCTTGTTTTATTTTTTTATTTGTTTATGTGTGTTCGTTATTACTCGGGTATTATATTTTGTGTGTGCAGGTTGTTGCTTTTGCAGACATAATAGAATTTCAAGTATTTTGACCTCATCATGGATGATTATGATGATGATGCATGCTTTTTGTTGTGGGAGCCTTTATCACGTGCCCTTGCAATGTCCAGGGTACTCCACGTGGTACAAAAAGTTGTGTGGGTATAAAGATTATGAGACGCCCTCGAGTTGGAAAAATGGCTACTGCATCTTTTGCCAGAGTCGTTCCCACTCAACTACCGATTGTCCAGAACACTTGCATGAAATGGAGGATGAATATCACGAGAGGAAATATGAAGATTCACACTCATCTCATTCATATCGTGAACCTCATTCTCCCTATTCTCAAGCATACTCTCAGTCAGGGATGTGTAACTACTCAGGTGCAAGATGTGTATTCTATCAATCATGAAACTAATGTTAATGTCACATCTTTTGCAGCCTACCGGGAGGAGTATAATGGTTCATATGAATACTCACAACTAGGTCGTATGGATATTCAAGATCAAGGCTAACTTCCTATTCAAATGCAGGATAATGTTCCCAACCACGATGATGAGCAGTTTCATTACATTTGGCAATTTAAAGAAGAAAACATTGCTCAGATGGAGTTACTTTTGTCCCAGGCTGATAAGTTGTTATCACGACCCACCCTTTCGGATCAACTACGATTCGAATGCTTAAAATTCAAACATGAGACATTATTGATAAAAAAATTCAAGAAGAAGAGTCTATTTCACCATTTGCGGAGGATCTTGAAAGGATGCTCCCTTCTCAAGTCAGGGATGAGGTTGTGGAGGTTAATACCACACTGATGATTCCCTCAATTGCTGAAGTGCCGAAGGTGTAGGTTAGTTTAAGATTTATGTGTTCTTCGTTTTAATTGTTATGACATTGGGTGTAAGTTTAACCATTTAACTTTATGATTGAATAATAAGCCATTGCAAGATTTAGTTGATTAAAGGTTCGTCTTATTGGTTTTGGCGTTGCTTAATTATTAATTTCTAGCTTAATTTTAAGTAATGACCAATTCTATTATTGCCAATTGACTCGTACTAAGACAACATCTTAGCAGGAGCCGTTATTCGGTTTCGGACCGTTAACCAGCATCCACCAGGTTCCTTGGTCTTGTATGAGTACTTCACATTAAAGTCAGTACCAATTTATGTCTATGTAACAGTTTCATAATAATCAAATGAAGTTTACGTTGTCTATTGCTAATCTGAATCCAGGGTGTGATCATCTTTTTATTCATTATTATTCTCATTTATTATTTTCTATTCAAAATCAAAAAAACTTTTACACTTTTTAGTTTTTTAGATAATATAGTGTAAATAATCAAATAAAATATATAACACTGACCATATGCTCCTCGTGGATACGATACCTGACTTACCCTAGCTACATATGTTAATAAGATTTTTGCATGACCCCACAACGAAAGGTCATCAAAATGAGTTGATAAGAGAATTGTGAGTCATTTTTTACCTTAAACTAGTTAGGGCAAGCAGGACGTCGAACCACGAAGAGTTTGTGGTCGGTGTTGAAGTGAAATTGACTATTAAACGACTATTAACTAACAAGCTAAGAATTGTAATAGTTGATGGTTTGATTGACTTTTGTTTAAAAACTACGAATGGCATAAACAGATTTTGAGTTTGTAACAATTAGTGAAAATATGATCCTCCTTGGATTTCTGGTTTCTTCTCTAAATGTATGATTAAGGTTAACACTTGTATTGAAAGATCACATAGACATGATCACAGTTGAATTCAATTGTTAAGGATAAAAGGAACATTATGTCCGGCTATATTAAAAACCTAGGAAGTTATTCACTTCTATCTCCTACTTGTAAAGAGATAAAATCAGATTACAAGAACGTAGACTACAATGCTCTTAACAACTCAATCAATCATATAGTAATTGAAATCCAAACATTAGATTGAACTAGAATTAGAATGTGTTTATTACAAGTAAACCCTAAAAATACACATGCAAAGAAAACCCTACATCCGGGGATGATCAAAGAGAGTTTAGCCTAGCATATCAACAAATAAGTCAAACGTTGTTACTAAAAGATTTATCGCTAAAATCACTCAACTAAATATTGAATACGTGTATAATGTAACAAAAAGAAATATGTAAAAACTTTTACTCAAAGAATCTTGACTTCCGTCCGCAACTCTTCTCTCGTCCTCCCAATTCTTTTGCTGCCGTCAAAACTCCTTCGATATAGTCCCAGAATGTCGAACTCTCCAAATCCATTGCTCACGTTTTCTTTTATTTTGTGAACCAATTGTAGAAGCCAAGGCCCATTCCACCCTTAATTACATTTGCACGTATAGTTCCATGTAGAGCATCACTTTGTAGCATTTCTTAGAAATTAATAAAAAACGCCATTTTTATTTTAGTAGCTTTAGACAATAAATTTGATGCTCATTTGTATGAGTTTTAGCTCCGTCTCGTTTTTATGTCTGCATAAATAGAACAAGTTAAATTAATATATTTTATAATCAAACAAATGCATTTAGTGAAGAATGAATATAAAATAAAGTATGTCTATACAACACTTATTGGCAACGGTGGCAAAATTTGATCACTTTCTTTTGTGTATTGTTCAACGTGAATAATCGTTGCCTTTCTTTTGTGTGTATTGTTCAATTGTCGGGCGGTGGAATATATATGTTCGTGACTTGGTTCAATCGTCGATGAATGACATGATTATGTTGACTTATTTAGTTATTTTTCAACTCATAAATGGAATAACGTGAATGTTTAATTAAATGATAAACATAACAGGCACCGTCAAGTGTTATATTAAGCATCTTTAATCTTTAATTCTTTATATACAAACTCTTTGTTTCATCACCCCTTCATGTCATTCGTTTCTTGTTTTTTTTTTCTTATTTCACTGAGTTACGGTTTAGTTTTTTTTTCCTTTTGAAAATCGTCTTTTGAACACGGTCACCGGTCCTTTCTTTTTTTTATTTATAGATATATGGATCTTTTCTATCTACCTACGGATATAAGAGATTGTCGTTTGACCATTGCCACCGCCCTTGCTTTCTTTTTGTTAGATCTACGGATCTCATAGCCTCGACGCACCGTTGCACGAGCACGGCCAATAGTTGTCGAGGAACAGTTTTCTTAGCAGCCTCTCTATCTCTCGCGTCTACATCATCATAGCCAACTAAGATTGAACAAATACTTGATTGGGATCTAGCCGTCATGTTTATTATTCGGGAAACCAAGACCTAAACCAGATGAAGTCGTGAAAGGAATTAAAGCCGAGTAATTAACAATACTTTTAGGGATGCAACTTCTATGAGGCGCTTGCAGAAGATTGGAATTCCGAGTCGTAGACCAAGATTGAAGGTAGTTTTTAAGTTTTTATTATTATTATCTTTAAGTTTGGTTTTTTTTCAGTCTGAGCTTCCATTACCTTTCTTCTCCGACTACGGGGATGTATTGAAATATATTATTAGAGTTATCAGTATGAGTCCTCGGGCCCATAAATATTTAGAGATTACAGTTCATTCTCTATATATTGTAACTCTGTCATTCAATAAGATTAATTTAGTATTCCAATGTTCTTACAGAAATAATAAACAAAGGGGCTATAAATTAGAGTTTTGTGAGATGAGCGCATGCTCTATATAGTAAACAAGTGATGTGGACCAATGGGGTAATCAATCACCAAAGTATAAACCATTAGGGTTTGTCCTAGTGATATCTAATGGTTGTGATGATAAGGAGACTCGTGACAAAAATAAATGACCATAAAGAACACATAAGGAAACCTGGTGAGAAATTTGGAGAGATGTTTTAGATCTAATTTTCTATATATCATTTACATCCTAAAACATTCTAAATAAGCACTGGGGTAGGGGAAGGGGTAGATCTAGATCAGAGATCTGGATAGGCGGAGGGGGGGGGGGGGTAGATAGGTGACACACTCATATATTCCTAGGTTGATTCAGGACTCATAATAAATTGGATTAGTATGCTCTGTGCACTGCAGACGTAAGTGCTGAACTCTGTCGACAGAAAATCAACCTAGCTAGGTTCTAACAGACTGGTCCGACACACTAAATTCTTGATCGAAAAAAGTAGAAAGCTTGGTGTTAAGTGGTAAGACGAAGAGGAGGTCGCAATAATTTCAAATTTGGTACGAGCTTGGAAAATTTCGAAAGAGTGTTATAGAAGTCTAAACCCATCTATGAATAAAGATCATGGTAATTTCTCCCGTTCCTCTTCTTCTTCTAGTTTTTGTCATTCATCCGCATCTAAGATTGATAAATTATATGAAATTTCATATATATCAGATGAGTCTAAGATCCCTGTGTCTACCCTCCCCTTAGTAAACCCATCTAGTGTCTTCTCAAAACTACAAAAATCGTTGTCAAGACGAATAAAAAATATTATAACCCCTCCTTCAAGTCTAGATCCCAAAGAGTTTGTTCAGGCCTAGCTCCAAGTTTGATTCACATCAGCTACTTGCTACAAAAGCTGAACACCTCATCCCACTATCTCTTCCACATGAACTTCCAAGAAGTTGTCTAGCCCAAGGATATACCCATATCCATTTTAGCGCTGTAAGGCTTACCCTTACTTTCCATGGAAGAAAAGGTTTACCAGCTTTCTCTCATATCGCCTTGGTCGATACCAAGTTTTTAGAGTATCAACACGCCTATATTGGTACAATTCAAACCACACTAAACACCGGAACAATCTTTGTCACCTTCTACCCAAATTTGTCTGTAACAAGAAGGGCCATTTTGCCAGAGACTGCAAAGACAATAAGAAAACTCAAGCCCTTGTTGAAGCTATCAACAAAATTAAACCCGTCGATATCTCTGATCTTGAATCACTGTACTCCTTAGAAGACGAGCCATGAGAGATGACAATCTGCTCCATCTTGTATGATGGTTCAAGCCCCGGTGAAGACGAGTCAGAATCCTCTGATTCAGACTCCGGCCAGATGACGATCTACATGACAAGTACCTGCACATGGGAAACTCGCAACAGTAAGCTAACTATTCACGATACCAAAGACGTACAGTGTTCTAGCTTACAACAATCATTACAGCAAGGAAAAGATCCACTGAAAAAGCAAACAGGAAAAGAAGAACCTACTCATCACCAAAAAGCAAAAGAAAATATTGATGGGATAACCCACCGAAAGATTCCTAGAGGTCCAGACAAAAACCCCAGTGGCCTACTACTATTCAACAACAGTATCTAAAACCAGACAAACAAACCAAGTGGCCTATTACTGTTCAACAACAGTACCAAAATTCTCCCTATTCAAATAGAAGGTTTAGCAAAAAAAAGAATCAACCCGCCAAAAGAAAGATATTTAAAATGAGTACTTCTGGCCCCAAAAATCCCCATCAAGAAGATGAAATAGAATTCATTCCAGAAGTAGTCATGGAAGTAATCACCAAACATAACTTGGTAAAAAAAAAAACCCTTTGAACTACAAAACTTTCTTCACCCTTACCCTCAAAACCCATGGTTCAGTCCTCAAAGGTGACATGTTTCACCCAGACTTCCCCTTTCTGAACATTTTCCAAATAAAAAATCTTGATGATTTGCCAACAGAAGCTCTGCCTTTCCTCTGGTACCTTACAAAGCGGTTTATGATAGCCATGGCTTTCAATGCACGGAAGCTGCTTGCATACCTAATCGATTGCCATCTAGGGAAAATTTCTGATGACAAAAAAAATATGTATGGACCCAACTCATGGCTTCTTCTCCTAAAAAACATTGCACAATAATGTTTAAAGATCCTTGCTCCAGCATGCACACCACATTCCCTCCACACTACATCAGGGCCTGGTATGATATCAACCCTACATCTAGCTACTTCAAGATAAGCTATCATAAAAATTGGTTTCATGAAAGAGAACAAATGTTGAAAGCAAACCATATAAACAAAGAAGACATTCTGCTTGATATCTTAAAAGAAGATACTGGCATGCTAAATAACGAACTTCCTATGGAATGGGAACAGATCGTTATTGATAATCTCAAGAAGCATCAATTCTTCTCAACGGTTCACATAATCGATATGCCAAAAGATCCAACTCAAGAATCAGTTTTTGATCCCATCCTAGCAGAAGATCCATACCACAATGAGAAGAGGGAAACTAGGAAATAACTACTTCACATAGGGTCATGCGTACAACACCCCCACTACTACCTTTATTCCCTCACATTTAAACTAAATAAACACATGGAAATAACCAAAACCCCATGTGCATTATTATTACATGGCATGTAGAAATGGTATAATTCTCCGTCAGTAATTTAAATTAGTAATTTGAATTTGCCGTTCAAAAAAATCTGTATATATGCACCCCAAATTAACATTTGGTTAAATGCCTATCGTGGACCACATATACAACAAGCGGGCCACCCATTTTCCTAAACGCCGTGGTCAAAGTCAAAAACTCTAAAAGTGAATTAAAAATTAACCACGTGTCGTAAAAACATTGACATAACACGTAGCCACGTATCGTCATACGTGACCTAACACATGACCACGTGTCGCAAAAGCATTGACCTACATATGACACGTGGACACGTGTCAGGCCACGTAGTGACCTATGCCAATCTATTATTGATTGAACATGACACGTGTCATGTTATTAGTGGTGGAACATGACACGTGTCATGTTCCTATTAGTGTAGATATGAATAGTGGTTATTGAGTGTATGACCACCAATTGCAATTGTAAAATATGTTAATATATGTATGGAAATTTCATTTAAATGGTCATAGATTACATAAGTGTCGAATACTTTATTATCACACTAGGTTAGAACCCGTGTATTACACGGGCCTAAAATAGTTAAATTTATATAATTCATAAATATGTATATATTCTTCTTAATTATATTTTTAAGTATATGTTAAAATCATAAATGATCATAACCATATTATATAGCGAAACATATCGCTTTTAAATAATAACTTATAGATATTTTTATAATAAAATTATAGAGTACGTTACTTACAATAAGAACAATAAAATAAGAACATCTATTTACAAATTTATAAATATTTCTTTGTATACAACATTTGATGTTTTATTTTTTACATTGCCATCTTTATCAATGATTAATAGCTTAAGTCCGGATCTACTCTTCACTCTTGACAATGCCACGTACAACTGACCATGGCTAAAAACGGGATACTTCGAAAACAAACCAACTCTGAATAGCGACTGACCTTGACTCTTATTTACAGTCATTGCAAAACAAACTCTGATCGGAAACATTCTTCTTTGAAATTTAAATGAATTTATTTTCATAAGGTGTCAAAGAAATTTCAAAGAAATTCTAAGGGTTATAGTACTATGTCCAATGTTGTTGTCTCAAAATTTGGTGCTCCCCACTTTGAACTCTTGAGAATTTCCACTTGCCTCAACTTTCTTAAGCACTGGCATTGAGATGTCCTAAAATATATTACAAATTAATGTTGCAAGTTATGTCAAATATAAAAATGACAGAGGAAATGGTTTGTAAACACCTACATCAACATAGTATTGCTAAAGCTGGCAACATGGACTACTTATATAACGGTCAAATCAGTTTATCTTCATACACTACTTTAGCACATACAAAGCAAACAAGATTAACTAATACCAGAGCATGTATATATGTTCTTTTGGGAGGAAATAAAATAAATATATGAAAGGTGGAAAAATACAAATTTAACTTATATATGTTCTTCAAAATTAACTTAACCAAAGCATGTATACAGGGGAGCTATTTGCAACCAAAAAAAAAAATACAAAGTTATTACTTCAATTCAGCAAGCATGAAAAAACATAGGGCAAGTGATGCAAGAAATAAAAACATCAACTTGCAAACAGAAGAATGATTCACTAATTGTCATCCGCTTTAACTTATTGAGGAACATACGAAGGAGAATGAAGACATAATTAAGGAACGTTTTCAACAATCATAGTAAAATCCTAGCTAGAACTGGTAAACAACAAATAAAAAACGATCAAAATATCAAATAATGAAAGCAAAATAACGGTGAAAGAGAGACTCACACCTTTGTTCTTCGATGACTATTGGTCGACTCCTATGAGATGATCATTCTGAATTCCATCGTCGGCGGCGTAATCGTTTATGAATTTCAACGCTATAGTTCATCAGTGGGACAAACATAGTTTTAGAGATATCTTTACCTCGATAAAAGCTGCCCCAATTGAAGATGAGATTTGTAAATCCCAAATTTGGCAGAAAATCAGAAACTAAATTTACAGAAAGAAAGAACGCTAGAATAATTGTTAAAATCTCTGTCCAAAGAACGCATATAAAGCCGAACAAAATATCAAAGCGGCTGTAGCGATTCGATGAATAAAGCAGTGATTATCGGAAGATTGTAGATAGCGGCTGTGACGAGATCGAAAGAAGGAAGAAAGCGGTTGTATGGATTCTAGGGTTAAAGCGAATGCCGATGCTATTAGGGTTAAAGGCAACGACTACAAGCGGTTGTTTGCCCTATATATTTTGGGTCACAGAACGGGTCATAAGGATCCCCGTGTAGAGCTTTTGTAGGAAGATGGATATTATTGATTTTGGAGGGAATTTTGATGTGAGAATGCATTTAGTGATGACAAGTGTCCCTAAATGTAGTTATTTATTAGAGTAGAAAGATATACATATATTTATATTAATATTGATGTATACAGTAATAATATATACACAAAATAATACGCATGACGAAATTAGCTCAACGAGTCAGTCTTCTACTTCTGATTCGTTATTAACTAATTACGTTTTTACTCGATCCAAGTTAATCCAGTATTACAAAATTTATATTGATAATTAATAGAATTACCAACATCGTACCCCCCCCCCCCCCCCCACACACACACACACACATAGTTTTAAAGATCCGTTCGAAGATCAAGTCATGTTGGGCTAAATGGTACCGAGTTTCCCGTCGGAACTCCCTTCAGACTTGTGATGGGTATCCATGAATTACTACCGCTGTGCTACCACTATTATGGACAGATCAGATAATCAATTGCCAAAAAAAATAGGGGGAAAACTTGAGAGAAATTTAGAGATATTTTATATCCATTTTTTTTGCATATCATTTTCATCGTAATGCATTCCTAAATAAGCACAATAGGAGGAAACTAGAAAACTAGAATCTAAGTTTTAGATTCTTCAAATTTGTATGTTGATGCATCGAGTCCAAACACATGTGCAATTGTATAAGGCTTTCTAAATAAACACAATACATGGGTTTATTCGATAGACTTAAAACATATGCCTATTATAAATTTATAATTTTTTAGGTTTTAAGAATCGTTTTAACGATTGCAATTGATTTCAGAGACTATGGGCATAATGGGCTAGGGCCAATGCTCAATGATATACTCAAGCATATTGGGCCCTAAGTAGGCCATAAGAAATATTTAAATCCACCTTAGTAATGATCTAAAAATTGACATTTGAGGAATAATGTTTATATGTAGGAATAATGATCTAAAAATATTATTTTTCCTAAAACTTAAGAAGGATACTTGTCATATTACAAAAGCTATAAAAAAGGGAGGGGACTATTTTATCATTTTCTACTGAATTCTTCTTATGTAGCACTTTACCATTTTATACTAGATTCTTATATAGTACTTCAACATTTTGTGTTGGATTCATATACGTAGTTTTAATAAATAAAAAAACTAATGTCAATTTATATATATTCATACTATACTCATTTTCAAGATAAAAAAAAAAGTGTGTGTAAGTTTTTTTAAAATAACATCGTGTGAAAAAGTTACGTTTTAAAAAGTTAAGAAATTTAAAAAGTCAACAAAAAGGTTTTTCTAATACACATTCATGTTTTTTTTCCCTTCACTTTATTCTCACCGTGTGATCTATAAAATAGATGCATAGAGCCATAGTCCAAATCCATTTTTAACATTTTTAGTCAAAATGTTAGATCCACATGGATTGGGTGCCCAGTGCTCGTCAAAGGCTCTTTCAAGACCAGTAAAACCTAGTTTAGAGTTAGGGGATGTTTGGTTGGTCTGAACCAGCTTTTGAATCTAATTGAATCAGAGGAAGGGCCGGTTCAGAGGTGTTTGGTTCGTCGTCTGAAAAATAAAACATTTGACCGAAAAAGCGATTTGTGTCTGTCCGATCCAGGGGCTTGAAATTTGCTGAATGAACCAGAGAACAACTGGAGGGAGGAGGCCGATGGTCCAGGTCGCTCCTTGTGAAAAAAAACGCGCTAGACGAGACAAAAAAAAAAGCCTTGGTCAGTCAGTAGCTAACAAAAACTTGCTCCCACGAGACCCGGGTTTTCGGAGCTGCATTCGTGCCCGCGGGTCTCGGGCATCACATTGTTTTCAACAAACAAATCCGCACCCCCACCCCCCCTCTGCGCGGGTAAATGCCAGAGTAAAACATAACATTAGACCTTAATATGTTATAAAGGTTTGCATATATACACTAACCATTTTTTTGTCCCCACATCAATGTGGGACAAATTAAATGAAAAAATAATTAGAATCAGACATCTCATTCAGATATCTAACCAACAGGTCCTTACTGCTTCATCACTTACTGGTTTAGAATCTCTTATTCATCCACACACTTATTCATCTAGCACCTAATGAAACATATTCAACCAAACAGCCTCTTAGTGATCTTCAAATAGAATATTCTTGTTAGACCATTCAGAGCCCAATCCCCATATAATATATGTAAGTGCAGACCTTAAAATTTAAAGTGTGGTTGTGAGTTATTGTGACCGTTTACCCCTATATTTGATAAAAAAAAAATGTTGATTCCCTAAAATTTGAGGTTTGGTTGTGGGTGAAAAAGAGATAAAAGGTAATGATAAGAATATAAAATGTATTATTTAATTATGGTTGTAAATGAAAGAGAAACGAACGGTAAATAAAATATCTATAAATTATAAGGATGGAGACGATGAATGAGCTCTGAATGGGCTGTAAATTAAAGCAAGATTATTAAGAGTACATATTTAATTTTCTTTTACTGAAAAAAAAATGTAATTATTTCAAAGTTTATTCATCTAATAAAACATGATACGAGATTAAAATTATTTAAACTTTAAAATATACTTTTTTCTTATTAAAACCGAAATAAAATCTGTATATTTATATATATTAACTACGGAACAAAAATGATTACATCTCTTGAAATAGATATTAAAATTTTCATTTTCTACCATTTCTTTTTATCCTTAGTCGCAAATATTGGTGCTTTTCTCGTTATTTTTGGTCATAATAAATTTTATTTGATGAAAAAAATATGATTATAGAGATGTCACATTCATTTTTTTTTTTAAATCGGAAATTTTATAAAAAGTATAGCCGGGGGCTATGAGTCACTTTCAATGTTAACACTACCGTATTTCACCCTAACAATTGTAATTTGTAAACATAATCTGAGGGTGGGACACTCGACAAAGACATTAACCGTCCCTCGAATCCAAGAAAATAGGCGGTCGTCTATATGAAAAATAAATTTCTATTATTTCTATTAACTTTTTGAAATAAAGTCAAATGAAATAAAGAGTTAAGATTTCATCTATTTTGTAAACGTAAAATTCAACATAGCATGATTTTGTGAAGTATCCTTTTAGATTAAATAAACATAAACAAAAAATGATAAAAGAAATGAAGAAAACCTATCATATAACTATAACTATCATTATACATACATAGGGAGGTTTAATGGTGAATACCTAAAAAAATGGGAGACTAGGAAACAATTCTAAAAAAAATCATTATCTTTTTAAAAAAAATAAAATTTTATGTTGTTTAGTTATAGACAGGGCTGACCTATCTTGGGTCCAGATGTTACATGTGCCAGCCCTTAAACCCGTACACGAATTGAATTTTTTTATAAATTTTTAGGCTTTTTTATGTGTGCTACCTTAGATTGAACTAATATCTATTATAAGGAGTGAGGTTAATATCAAATAAAGTTACAGTTTACTTGGTTAGTTGCCCAACTAAAATCTTGTAGGTAGCCAGTTCGAATTTAGTCCCTGTCTGGTTTTTATATATATATATATATTTTTTAGTTTTAATATTTAAAGGGCAACTATTGACATATTTTCCTCCACCACTCCCTCCGTTAATTTTCTTTAACCCTGTTAGTCATCTGCCTACGTGGTCATAAGCCACGTAGACATCCACATAATCAATTTATGCCATGTAGGACAGCCACATAGGATTATTTGAAGCCAGTAACCTTATTTTAAAAAAATAACTACAACGATACCATAAAATTTGTATTTATCATTGTTCTTCGTCGACCACATCAATCCATCAAAATCATCATTCCATCTCCGTGATTTACATGTAAATTATCATTTATGGAAGGTGTAGGATGACATAGCCTTCGTAAACTTAGGTCATGTTTAGCGCGCCATAAGTTAGCTTATAAGCTAGCTTTTTGACGTTACTAAACATGGCTTTTTATAAAAACTAGTTATTTTTTATTTTTAAAAGTCTCGTTTGGTAATGTCAAAAAGCTAACTTATAAGCTAACTTTTAAAAGCTAGTTAGAGTAGCGTTTCAACTGACTTTTATGATATTTCCAGTTTTACCCTTCCCTTAATAATTATTCATATTTTGTTTTTAAATTTTAATTTATTTATATACATGTACTTTTATGTCATTTTATATTTTTCAGCTAGTTTTTACCAAACATTATATTTATCAATTGCTTATAGTTTATCAACTAGCAGCTAGTTTTTCAACTAGTGCGCCAAACACAGCTTTAATGGATTTTTTAAATTTTTAGTGTGGTTCTACTCGAAATTTAGAAAGAAAGAGGCTTTACATATTATTTTCATGTAGTTTTTTTGTTTATCATCTTTTAGAAGAATTTTAAAAGTATGTATTTTATTACACATAAGGACTTGAATTAAACTAATCGTGTGGTTGTAAATAGTGTCTAACTTTGTTCACATACACAACTTTAGTGAGCTCAGTAGCTCACCACCTTTCTTGTGTTTACAAAAATAATGTTTTATTATCATATTGTGTAGCAAGTCTGCAAGTAGATACTATCATGCAATTACTAAGGTCATCCAGTTTGAATATGTTAGGGGTTGCTTACCCTCGGACCCCTGCCCCTTCTCTTGGAAGTGTTGTCCCCGAAGTTCCGTCAAAAAAATTGTGATACTCCTATAAAAAATTTCTAGTTTCGTCACTGGTTATAGAGAAGATCAATTAATGTTATTTTACATGTAAATTATCATTTTTCACATGTGAAACATAATTTATATAAAAGAAAATAGATTGTTCCCCTACTTTCCAACTTTTTATGTGTTATATAGAAGAAAAAATAAGAAACCACCAAAGCAATCCAAAAAACATTATCTTTTAAGAAAACTAAATTTTTATGTTGTTTGTTTTAGAGATGATTAATTAAATTTTTTTTTACATGTATGCACTTTTCAATTGGTTCTCCAGTTAAAAAGTGCATACAAGAGAACAAAACAATGGTAACTGCAATATCCGACAAGGAAAAGGCTACTATTGTAAGTTCATACTGAGTCTTACATTTACCTATCTTTGCTTCAGAGTCTATTGTAAAATGTGAATATCAGACTTTATTATTACTATTTTTATTTGCAGAAAACCCAAAAGAAGCACGCCACAATCAATGTTCAAAGAACAATATGCAATTAATTGATTTTAGAACTCAATATTCCATCAGAATAAATATTACATCATTTGTTTTCAGAATTGAGAATCATAAAACCGAAAAATGAATTGTTCCACCAGAATTATCAAACCGAAAGCCCTAATTATCAAGAAAGCTATTAAATACTTACTAGATGATGAGAAGAAAAATGGAAGAAAAAATCCGTCGAACAATGTAATCAAGATTGATCGATCGAATTTCAGAAGACGGATATCATCGTTTTGGATCCCACGTGATGATCGATCGAACAATGGGATCAATGTGAAAACCCAATTAACTTGCATTTTGGATCGAAAGAACATAATCTAAACATAAAATGTGAAATTACGTTAAAGCCCCTCCGTATGATTGATATCTAAAATCTCATTAACTTAAGAAATTAATCTCAGTCCTTAAAATTAGATGATCTAATGAACAAAATTACTAATTAAATGAATGTTTTCTTAGTTGTGTTTTTAAATGTTTACTACAAAATAAAATGTAAAAGAAATAACATTTTATCATAAAATAGCTAAATCTCATATTGTCAGAAAATTAAAATTAAAATTTATTATAAAATATAAAGTTAGGGGAGGGAAGGAAAAGGGCTTTGAGAAAATTTTTAATTCTTTTACAAACTAGTTTAAACTTTTAAGATATATACAATAAAAGTAGACTTAGTAGAAATAATTACTAAAAGTTAGGTTAAAAGAAGAAAAAACAACAAATTATTTATATAAATGATGATGACTAAAGTTCATGTACAAACCATTATATATTGTACAAACTTATAAAAACCAAATGAAACTATATCAAATGGAGGGTTTTTTTGTGTAATTTGATATTTTTTTAATTTAATTTTATGTATATTCACTCATGTCCACCTGATGACGTAAAAAAAGTTTTTATTTTTTGTTTTTTTTCAACTTGTTTGTCCGACTATGTTGCATATATGCAACAAGATATGCTGCATATATGCAACAAGATATGTTGCATATATGCAGACTACTACAAAAACTGCTTTCCTTGACACGCGAACGATGACACTCGATAATTCTTGACGTGCAAAAACTGAAGTGTCAAAATAAAATGTCATTTATAGGTAATTCCTAACAATTCATGACGCGCATTTTTGGGTGTCAAGAATTTCTGTCATATTTCAAAAAAAAAACACGGAGGACACTTATAATGTGAGTGTCAAGAAGCTGGTGTCGTTTTTTTTTTTTTTGCGCCAAAATTTTTCCCAAAATTTGACCTACTTCTCCCCCAAATATTTTTCCCCCAAATATTTTCCCTTAACCCTAAAACTCTCCTGCTCACAAAAACTCTCCTCCGCCTCCCCCGCTCACAAAAACTCATCCGCTCACAAAAACTCTCCACCGGTCGTCTCTCCACCGGCCGCCTCTCCTCCGCCTCTGTCAGCCGGCCGCCTCTCCACCGACCCCCTGCAACGGCGTCGTCCACGCCGCCGCTGACGGAACCCTAGTTTTCTATCCTTGCAGTTGAGTTGACTGGCTTTCCCACGTCGCCTCCTATCCTAAATCGACGCTAACCCTAAATTCGAGTTCGGATTTGCTTTTGGACGAGAGCTATAGAATATCCATCGCTTTGATTTTGGTTTTGCATTTGTGGCTCGAATTCGGAGGAATTCCACCTATTCAATGGCGAATAGCAAGCGCCCTACACCCATTAAAGACGTTGAAGGTTCGAAGGTTTGTGACGGTGCAACTTGACGACGTGATTACGAAGCGACAACTTTCTAGGTATGTGTTCTTTCGCACCATTTCCCTTCGGCTTCTCTGTGGAGATTTGTTGATACATTAATTCCGATTATTGTATTGTCCGCCAATTTTGCAGGCTTTTGTGTATGTTACCTAATCGATATGTTGATTTACATGTTCAATTTTGCAATTTGACTATGAATAAATAAGTGTTTCGACTGGTCGTTCTTCATTGGTTCATCAACACACATTAGTATTTTACAGATTATGTAATTTTTCAAGGTAACTTCTTCCTACTAGCTTAATCAAACCAAATCAATTCGTGAGGCCGAATGTTGAGAGAGTTTCGATGCCTAAAAGCATTTCGGTTCGTTCCAATAACTATCTGAAATCAATTTCATCTCAACTACCGACTCACCAACAAACAACAAACGCTCAGATAAGTCAATTGGTAAGTAGCTATGTGATCAAAGCCGGAATTAGATATGATATTTAGTATCCGGTTTGTAGTGAACAACTGATTACCATCAATCTGGATCGAATAGAATCTGATGTCATTAATTTTCTATAGATTCATCTCTGTTAAGCAATTTGACTAGAAATTTGACTTTTCAGGAGTCATTTTCATTTCGTAATCAGAAGTTGATTTCTTATTACAAAATCCATATCAATGTTTTTATGTACACTTGACTTTATGGTTGAGTTCTTGTATGTTTGCTTAAAAGGGATTGATTTTTATATTCCCAACTAACCTAATAAAGCAAGCTGTAATAATTTGCGATTTAAACTTTGAACAGAAACGGGTATGTGTGCCTGGGGAGAAGAAAGCATTGGAGGGATTGGATTTTGAGGTATACAACCAAGAAATGTCAAAAACTGAGCTATGCAACAAGTGGTAGGAGACTGAAACATGTCCTTACGGAGACAATTGTCACTTTACACATGGAATAAGTGAGCCCCGACCCATGATCAAAGCACCATCGCTATAAAATCAAAGTGTGTTGTATGGTGCTTGCAGGTAACATTTATCCTTATGGTCATCATTGCCACTTTCGCCACATCCTTACTGATGAAGACACGCTTATGGCAGCCAATCGTCGCTAGATATTTTGAAACTTTGAACGGGTATGATGTTATGTATATGAAGGGGTCCATCTACAATCTCTTAATTTGATAAAATAAGCACTGGTGTAGAGTAATTAAGTATATAGCTTAAATTGAGGTTTATGAATTGATGACTTTGGATCCCATGTAATTTGAAATTAAGCTTGTCAACTATTACATAAAAAACAAAGCATGAGCTGCTCCTTCAGCTACTTATCTGGAAGATTCATTAACCGGTGGTATGAAGCTTATGACTTATTTGTGTTACTTGCATTTCAGGTGTACTTTAATTGCATGAAGCAACGCTTCCACTAAGATCTCTGCTAATAATCAGATCCAGATTGACAATATAACTTTTAAAAGTACTAATTTGGACAACTACATGATTAAATAAAATGGGTTTAGAGATAATTTAGTAACATCAAGTTTAAGTGAAGGTTAAATTTTGAAATTGCATTTTTTTTTTATTTATTTACTCAAATAATTGTGTTGATTGCTCTACTCATTGATGCAGCATTAAGTGGTTCAGTAAGGCACTTACTTTACCAGAACAACCAAGTTCTTGGTCAGATCTCTGCTAATATTTCTTTAATGAAAGTAAGTGATTTTATCTTTTAATTTCTAACTTCTTATTGAATTTGTTCATGTCCTACACTTGTATGTGAGGGGGGTGATTGCAGCCATCTCTTTAGACCCCATGAGGTTTAATATACATCTGACTACATGCTTTTCTTTTCTTTAATTGTTTTGGTAATGTCCTTATCCACTTTGTATGAAGAACTGGCTTCGAGAAACAAGGTATTTTCTTAATACACTTGCTTCTTGCGCCTATAGTTCCATGATGACATGTATCTACTTTCGGCTTCACCCAGATCTGACATTATGTGTCTACATTGACCGACTTTGTTCTATTGTTTGTAACCGAATCTTCACGTGAAGAGAATGTGGGCCAAGATGGCATAGCAGGAAAAATGATATGAAGAAATGGTTGAAAAAACTTGGTTGAAAAAAAAGGGTTATGTGAGTTAGGTAATGAGTTAAACTGGGTACGTGTAAAATATTGTCCAAGATTTTAAACTTTTTGAATATTTTGGTGTGATATAGTTATAAAACATGATTTCACCAACAATAAACTTTTTCACGTATAATGATTTATGTTGTTTTGTATATTGTGAATACACTTGACGGAGTATGTAATTAATATGGAAATATTGCATTTTTTAATATTTTTGAAAATGTTGGTTACTCTTTGGTATTTTTTCCCATGTATGTCTTATAATGTCTCTACATCATCTAATTTGTATTGGTTTATGTTTTCATGTCTTGAAAGTTATAACTTTTTAAATCTTCATGTTATTTGATGCATAACTATAGAAACTGTTACAATTAGAACCCTGTCTGTATCATAAGTTTTATATATAAACACTTTACTATAGTAATTCTTTTAATATTCTTTCAACCATTTGGTAGTTTTTACATATAATTCTTTGATTGCTCCTAGTTTTGACAAAGCAGGGAGGGTGTGTCTTTTAGATCCCAAATGGAAGGAGGTTGTCCAGTTGATTATAACACAACAGGTATTTTTCTTCATTTATTTAGACCATACATACACATATATTTGGGGGTGAAGAACCCTAAATACACATCTTAATTTTAATGTTCAATCACACTTGTCTTGCATAAAATACATTTAGAATTCTTGATTCCTGGATCTAGTACATCTCAACCTCTCTTTCACTTACAAATTTGATCTAAAAAGGATACATACTGATGCTCAAAGTTGCTCAACATGTCTACTTGATGCATGTCACAAACTAATTTGCTTTTTTTGTTGTAATGAACATTTTTTATAATTATATTTAACACAAATGATCTTTATTTAGAACTGTGAATCTTTACTATAACAGTTTTTGTTTATACAGGGAGGTGAACCTGATCGAACCTGATCTGATGACTGCAGCAAAGATGGTTCTACATGATTGGCAGAGGGGTAACTATAGGCTGAATATGCTGCAAATAAAAATGGGTTCAAGTTAAAATAAGCAATTTTTTAGTTCAGGTTTGGTTGAGAACGTGTTGATAGTTTATGATTATAGGT
Source organism: Deinandra increscens subsp. villosa (assembly GCA_039602395.1). Lineage (NCBI taxonomy): Eukaryota > Viridiplantae > Streptophyta > Magnoliopsida > Asterales > Asteraceae > Deinandra > Deinandra increscens. The sequence continues at coordinate 111,777,840 of JBCNJP010000007.1, read as the reverse complement.
TTATTGTTAAACCCATTTGTAAACTCATGTTAACTTTGTAATGTTGTTAAATGTATTTTTATTTTGCATTATTAGATTAATTGTCATTAATTGTAGAGAGTAGTGATTCTATTAAAAATATATTTTTTTTTATTTTAATTTTTACCTTCTTGACGCGCAAAAATACGTGTCATCTCTCTTCTTGACCCCGGCTTTCTTGACGCCCATTTTATGACACGCATTGCGCGTCATAGATGGCGTGTCATTGTTCGCGCGTCAAGAGCTTCTTGACACGCATTTTGCGCGTCAAGAAGCTTCTTGACCCCCGCATCCTTGACGCGCATTTGCGCGTCAAGAAGGCACTTTCTTGACACGCAATGCACGTCAAGAATGCTAGTTTTTGTAGTAGTGGCAACATGATATGTTGCATATATGCAACATGATATGTTGTATATATGCAACATGATATGTTGCATATATGCAACATGATATGTTGCATATATGCAACATGATATGTTGCATTATATGTAACATATGAAACATGGTATGTTTCATATGTTGCATATATGCAACATAGTCGAACATACAAAAAAAGAAAAACGTTTTTTTTAGGTCGTTAGATGGCTATCATGTGTATAGACATGAAGAAAAAAATAAGAATGATCAAAATTACATAAATAGTCTTAATTAAAATTTAATGATTTTATATTAGTTTTTAACTTTATACAATAAAAATGGTTTTTATTTGAACCTTACCCAAATGATGATATTGATTTTATTCGTAAATTATAATAAGTGAAATTATAAATAAAAAGTTAGTATAATTATACTAATTTAGTAAGGAATAAAATAAATAAAAGTGAAGTTTAATTACAAAGTATGACGGGCGTTGTGGTGAAACAATGAGTGGTGGATTGGTGCAAGATCCAGAGTATTTTCGCTTTCTCCATGAAACATTTGTTAAGGTTTTACACGGATACTAGGGTCGGGTGAAAAAAAGGAGTTGGTTTATGGTATTATTTTGACCGCGTCGTTGGAAGGAGAGAACCGCTATAGTTTTTAACGGGGGTCCCCTCGGTTGGTAAAGTGATTAAGAAGATAATAACTTGATGTAGAGTTTAATTCGATAACGGATATAAAAAGATCATTGATTGGTCTAGCCGTAGTATGCTGTAATTGGTTGTGGTGTATGGTGCACCTTATCCAGCCTCTTGCCGGAGTCAGCTTCTTTTAATGAAATTTAATATTTTCTTGCTTAAAAACAAAAGAAAGTATGATAGGTTGTGAAAAAAATAACAAAGAATTTTTTGGTTCTAGCTTTTTGCTAGTTTATTTTTATAAATATAATGTGGCTGTTCTAAGGTATTCGTAGTACGCCTGAAGGGGGAAGAGAATGGGGGGAATTGCAATGATGATGGAGCTTGAAAATGTTTTAAACCACTACACCATTTTAGTTTTTAAGCCCCTTGCTACATAAGATACCGCATGACAGAATTTGCCTAAGAATAATACTTGAAAACTCTAAACCAGACTTCTAAGGGTGCCCGGTATGGGGGATTAAAATTTTCGGCAAAGATGTTTTCGGCAAGGGCAGAAATCGGCAAACTTTCGGCAAGTATACCGAACTCTCGGCAACCGCCATTTTCGGCAAAGATTTGTAAAAAACGGCATTTACTTGCCGAGGGTTGCCGAGGAACGTTGGGGCTTTTCGACCGTTTTTTTTAACGTTGGCTACTAGCCAACGGCTAGTAGCATTTATTTATTTATTTTTTTGATTTTTTTTACAAGATTTCATCCTATATAAACCCCAAAAACTCATAACTTTTTACACCTTTACACCACCATCTACTTTCTCTAAAAACAACAATGGATCCTAGGAAAAAGAATGCCTCCACATCCGCCCCGAAGAAATTTTGACCCAAAGTCCGGTCGAATACCGGACAAAGTTCGACAAACCGAAACCAACAACCTTTCTACGTACCTTCTCCACCTATAATTTCTCAACCCCAACCCATTTATTACCCACCACAACCACCACAACAACAATCTTTTAATGATCTACTTCGATTCGGACATCCCGACTACTTCCAACAATACGCTTCATCGGTCCAACAATCATATCAAAATACTCAATTCCGAGAACCCCGTCGTCTTGTCGACGAAGCTAGTGATAGCGAAGAGATGGACGAGGAGATTGAAGTAGATGAAGAAAATTCGGTTGAGTTCGAGGAGGAACAACATGTTGAGATTGAAGAAGAAGTAGAAGAGGAAGAAGAAGAAGAAGAGATGGAGGAAGAACCACCGGCTCGTCGGAAGCAAGCTAGAAAAAACAAGAAGAAGTCGACAACAAAGGCGGATCGAACTCCATGGACTACCGACGAAGAGAAGTATTTGGCACAAGCTTACATTCACGTCACCGAAGACAAAAAAGTTGGTGACCAACAAAGGTTTTCATCTTTTTGGCAAAGAGTTGTGGACCATTTTAACGGTTTAATTGGTCGCGAAACAAATCGAAACGTTCATCAAATTACCACAAAATGGAAGAATTTGAACAAGAAGTTGATGAACTTTGGAGGTCTCATTGCTCAATTTGTAAGTTTTTATTTTTAATAGTTATTTTTTTTTTTAAATTTATATTATTTTTAACTTGTTTCTTTTATATAATTTTTAGGAACATGCAAGGGCTAGTGGTGCGGGGGATCTTTATGTTTAGAAGTTGGCTAATACCGAGTACGAAAAGATCTATGAAAAGAAAGGTTTTACTCATGTTTCGGCTTGGGAAGTTGTGAAAGATCATCCAAAGTGGAAGGCTCCGAGGAGGAAGGTTGGTGGGATTAGTGAGCCCAAGAGGACAAAGACCTCGGTCTCGGGTGAGTACACAACGTCAAACGAAGTCGACTCTACCCAATTGCCAAGTCGGTTGCCCGACTTAAACGAGGACTCAACGCCTCCACTTCCACAACGAAAATCTAGAACGAAGTCGGGTGAATCGTCGAAGGATGGGTCCTCAAATGCTTTGGAGGTGATGAATATGTTTGAAAGCAAATGGGAGAAAGAAAAAGAGGCGAAGGCGGCGATTCGAGAAAAAACCGCCGAGAGAAAGGCGATGATGTACGCGGCGGTGAAAGAAACGATGGACAATGAAAAACGAGCTCGCGATCTTGAAATATTTTTAAGACCGACCGAGAACGTCCATACGAGCTTACTACCGACCCTTCTCGCCGAGAAACCTCGAATCGCCGCTTTGCATAATTGGGAATGTGATTTTTAGATTTGGTTTTAAAATTTGTGAAAGTGGTTTTTTTTAATTTATATGTAAGTTTTTTAATTTTAATGAAAAATTTAGTTTTATGTTTTATGAAATATAAAGTTTTCCTTTAAATATAATATATAAAAATTAAAATAAAAAAAATAAATAAAAAAAAAACTATCCAACTTATCCCACCCATACCATTCAAAAAACACAAAAGACATATACTTTTTTCTCTCTCTGGTGTCACTCTCCTATTGGCCAAAAAACTTATCCCATTTTACTCATTCTAAAAAATTTATCTCCCACACCGTTCACCCTAAACCACTACGCATAGCATAGCGTAAAAATGACGGGTTATGAAAATACTAATCATATGCTAATGAGTGACGTGGCATGAAAGAGGGGACCGATCATAATGTTTTGTGCCGTTCAAAAAAAAAGAGAAGAAAGAAGTTTGTTTGTGGCCCACAACCCAGAAGGCCACAACCACTAGCTGTGTGCTCAGTAAAATTTCATTGTCACAAAGTAAAAGGAATCGATAAAGTGGGGCCCCTGCCTCTTATTTTACCAACAATTTTAACCTCGAGCTAATGAACCCAATATTTACTATTGAGTCCCAGTAAGGTTAATTGCAATGGTTTCCCCATTTCCCCAATCCCCCACTCCATTTTTGGTGCCACCTCATCATTCCCCACCCCTTCCCATTTTTTCCCCATTTTAATTGCAATGGTTTCCCCACTCTCCCACTCTCCCAAACACCCCATAAAAACTTTCCCAATCCCCACTCTCTCTCTTTTCCCCGTTTTTTTCTTCTCAAGGTCGGGACCCCAAACCCCTTCCCCGATCGGGGACCCCGAGACACCCGCAATGGTGTTCCCGAGCACCCCGATCCCACCGAACTCCCCCGAACCCTCCCCGATTCCTCCTCCCCGAAACCATTGCAATTAACCTAATTATCCTTTATTTTCGATATGATAAAACACTTTGATGATAAAAGGTGTGTTAGACACTATAAAGGTACGAGTTTAAAATTCGTAAAACGCAGATCCGGTAGAAGAATTTAGGTGGTATCTATTACTATATATAATGCATATTGGAGAGAGAATCTTGATTGTCTTAATTTTAAGACGTGTACACATTATTACCCTATAATAACATAAGACAACTTAGAGTACAAATTTTAAAACATGATGTACAAGCCACTAATGCACATTATATTGCATGGCATTTTTGTAATTCTTTTCAACTTTGAGGGTTTTGGATAAAAATGTTATTTGATATCATGAGCAGAAAAATAGGGATTTGATGTATTTGAACACGCAAACCCCTCAATCTCTACCATACCTCTCTCCAGTCCCATACCCCTTTCAAACCCCTCAATCTCTCGATCGATCGATGGTCGCCATTTGTTTCCACATATCTGCTCTCTCTCTCTCTAGCAAACGTCACTATGGCTACCAGAGATGATGTAGCCGGCACCATTGTTGAGTTCGGGGTGATTCCTTGAGCCGGTGACCCGCTCCATTTTACGACATCGTCGGTTGCCGTAGTCCGCCTATTGATTTCTCTTCTCGATTAAGTTGTGTCTCCTTTGTCTTAGTCGATTGTTTGGGTGCGTGGATTGAAACGATGGTCAAGGCTGCAAGGAATCAGGTCTGATTTCATACTATGCAAGTTTTATAAATGTAATTGCACTAAAAGAGCCAAATTTGAGCCGCTGTTTGTTTAGGGTTTGTATAAAAACCCCCAATTGTTGTTTAGAAGTTGTTCTTTGTTGGTAGATCTAATTCTTGCAATATATCAACCTAGCCCAGAGTGAGAGAGAGAGAGACCGAAAGAGACCCCTGTGATACCTCCAAACGATGAGGTTTAATTTTGATATACCGGAACCTAGCAGCAAAGAAGCCCTAACGCCACCGTCACAGCCACGCTCGCCGCCGTCATCGACCACTCCTGCAAACGATGAAATCGAATGGCTTCCTCTTCAGAACCATGTTCAAGTTATAAACATATAACTTGCAAATTTTGTTTGCTTTGTTTCTCATCTTTGGTGTTTTTGTACACTATAGGTGATGCGAGCTGACGTGGAGCTCGATTTTATAGTAGATAGAATTACAATCAATAGACACGGATCAGCCTTACTCTTAGAAGGATCTAATGGGTTATGTGTAATGTACCTTTATGGGCGTTCTTCTTCTAAAGATAGTGCTGTTATATGCAGGTAATAAGATATAAACTTTCTAATCTGAATTGTCTATGTTATACATGGCTTTGGATTCTGTTGCTCATTCCAAAACTGTATAAATAGTATAAATGCAATTGAACCTCAAGGTATGTGTTTTGATATTTTTGTCTGAGCCATTCCTCTTTTGCTTAATTTGTTTGAAAGAATCTCAGCAACCGTTATCCAAATTATCTGATTGAGGTTCAATTGCATTTCCTTTCTCTATTTTAGGTAAATAAAAGGTTTATTAGAGATATATTTGATCATAGTATAAGTTTCATATCATTTTTTTTTTATTTTTGTATTTGATGTATTTGATCATGAATGCTACAAAATATAATGGATTCAGGCTTATCATATGGGATTCATCCGAGTGTGTAGAAGAAAGCAATTATAAGATGTGAGTACGTATTTAGAAATTAAATCTTTTAAACAATTTTATATAGAAATTTCATAAAAGGTGAAGAAACCTTGACCTAATAAAAGTTTGATGTTTCATTGTATCAATTTAGGTAATTATGCTGATATTTAAGACTCTCAATTGTCTAAAACTTATGTAGTTTAATAATTTCTATAAAAACCAACAACATTCTCGATTGCCGATTTCTAGACGAACTAGGCATTGTGGTCTCCAATTGATTTATTTTTTACCTTTTTGTTTCTGTTTTATAGGTTGCAAGACCTAATCCTAAACAAAGTTGGAACTTTGGTTCCCAGGGGATTTGTTTCTTCCCTTTTTAGTGGGCTTTAAGCTTTTGCATGTGTTCTTTGTGGTTGCATCAACTAATTAAGAGATCATTTCTTAACTTGATTTCTAATCTCTTTTTTTTTAATGCAACAAGAAGCATTTTCCAAGATTACATCTGACCAGCCTTAAGTTTTATGCCATTGTTGCCTCACAATTTTTAGACTTTTGGTCTGTTTTCCTACTTTTGCCCTGATTGCTTTTCTTCACTGTTTATTTTTTGTTCTGCAGGTACCACTTGCTTCTTCCTACATCCATATGAATTTAAAGGTAATGGTTTTTCCTTTAAAATTCTTGGCTTTGATTTTTTTCTTTGGCTTTTACACATGTACTTAAAGGACTGAAGATAAGTTTCTGTTTTAGTTGCCTCCATCATCCCACATTACTCACAAGTGTTAGATTTAGTATTTAATATGCATTTGTATGCATCAAGTTACTCAGATTTGTGGTCTTGGGAGAGAATACACTCTATGACTACTTTCTAAGTCTAAAAAAAGGTATAACCTCATTGTATTTAAGCTATTTTATTTTCTGAAATGTTACCCAACAATTTATTTATGCATACCTATGAAGGAGGGCATATATCTTTTTTAAACAGAATGATACGCTTCATTTCATGAAGTTTAGATGAGTTTTTATTCATTTATCGATTAAATGATTATTGCTTCACACACCAGGTTGGTTTCTTAGTGAGTTTAGAAACAAATATAGTACTTAATAAATCCCTCCAGTGGAAGGGAAGCAATTTTTGTAACTAAGTAACCGCTTGGAAACTAGATCTGAAAAACCACATATTCTTAGGTTTTGTGCATTTGGACTAATATCCTATTCAGAAGTATATTTTTTTACCTGATGACTTTGTTTTTGGCTAGCAGTTGTTGGAAGCTGCTGTCCCACGAAAAACTCTGTAAGTCTTCCTTTAGTTTTTAAAGGGATGTTGTTTTGGTTACATATGTCTGCCTGTGTGCTCTGTTTTGCTTCGCTCTCCCTGTCACTGATGGTTAAATGTTAAATCTTTGATCTTTAAATGTGATTTCTGCCTTTTGCTATCTATCAGGATGCAGCCCGGGGAATCAGCTCGCAGATCACACGGGTCACATTAAAATGGGTTGTTCTTAACAGGTTCATAACATTTTTTTTATTAAAGCTACCAAGGTCAGCTTCCTTTGACATTGACCATAAGTGCATTTTGGTAAAAACCATCGACGGTAATCTTCAAATTCTTTCATTGTTGCCTGGCATGTGTAGAGCTTGAACTGTTTTGATACATTTAGTTTATGGAGGAAGGGTGCAAAAGAAGCCAGTCGAAATTATGCACTAAAAAGGAAGGTCACAAAAGAGGCCAGTGAGAATTATGCAGTGAAAAAGAAGCAAGTGAGAAAGGTTTTAACAACTTAGGTTCATATTAATAGATTTAAAATCATGGGTTTTACTTATGATCATAGAAAGCTTTTGACTATCATGGATTTGCACTAGAGGCTACATTTATTCGCTTCAGCTTTACATACGGAGCCATAAAAACATACATGCCATTAAATTATTACATTCCGATTGCTTCTAAAACTATATAAAAACAGTACCGATTCAGTGGTAATTTCGTTTTAGCTCTCTTTTGCTCTCCAACACCCGCCTCAATCTGCCAAGCATTTTTTACACCTGCTATATCACAAAACAGATATGGGTTAGCTATTTCATTGTCTTGGTTTATTTAGATCAAAAAAAGGGTCGGCTCCCTAATCGCCCTTTTTAAACGGGTCGGCTCCGCGGCAGCGCGCGGGTCGACTCACTTGTAAAGCAACATGTACAAGTCAAAGAAGCAAGACCCTTTAAAAACAAGAGTTTTAGCGGCCATGAGACAGATTTTAAAATTCAAATTTTTATCGGGAGCAGCCCCTCCCTATTACCCATGAATTTATTATCCTTTTTTCTAATTTGCTCAAATGGGCGGTGGGGTTGTAGCCACCTGCTTTTTATCTTCATCACTTCCACAGTTCCCATTTTTGTTATCTCTCTCCACCGTTTCTTCTCAAAACTTTCTCTCTATCTCGACCCAAAAAAGTCAAGCCAACTTCCCAATCTACGATCGCCGTTCATCGTTGCCCCATTTTCACCCATCGCTGATATAGCCTCGACCCATTGCGATTCGTTGTGTGTCGTCCTTGGATCTGAGAAATTTGTATTCATCCCTCTATTTGGTTTTTTGATTCTGTCGATTATGCTCACTTCAGGTAATTAACTTACTCTTGGTTTATGTTCTATTTGATTAACTATCGATTTTTGATTTGTGATTTTTGAAGTCCCAAATTGATTCATACTGTTGCTTCTGCACACCAAATTGAATGTCCAAAATCCTAAATGTTATTTCTCAAACTTTAAATTTATGTATTCTTCATCATTATCAACTCAAATATATCATTTATAATTGTGTGAAAGAGTTTAGCATTCCAGTTTCCTACAGTATGGATATGGTTTTCTTTCTCTAAGTTTGATTGTTCTTGGTTACAGAAAACCTAATTTCCGCCAACTAACAGTAAATTTTTGTATTATTGTCACTTTTTTAGTACCGTGTTGATTTGAGAACCCGCATCTTGAAAATGTTCTTATAGACGATAAAGGAATCATCAAGATGTCAAATTTGGGGCTAAGTGCACTGCCTCAGCATTTAAGTGTATGTTGAACAAGTGGTGTGTACATTAGAGGTATTAATGTTGTTTTAAAATTAGGCTAAAATAGTAGGTTTGTGATTATTAGAATGAAGGGATTAATGTTGCATATGTGAGAGTCCTAACTATGTAGCTACTGTGATTTTTCTAACAGAGCGTACAATGGTGCAACATCAGATACGTGGTCATCTGGCCATCTGGGTCATCTTATATGCGATCCATACAGGGTATCTATCTACCATTTGGTGATAGGAATCTTGCAGTTTTGTATCAAAAGGTGTGAGTATGTGAATAAAAATTAAAGCTTTTCTTGGATCAGTCGTTATTATAGATTTTCTTTCTAACTTAATTTCATTTCAGGTACTTATAGATTTTAAAAGGGAATTCTCACATGTTTCTTAGACATGTGAGAATTTGATAAAGAGAATTCTCACATGTTTCTTAGACAATGTGGCTAATTGAAAGCTCGATTAAAACAATAGGTACAAGAAACTATGATTTACTATATCTTAGTAAGCTTTAGTTTTATCATGCACAACTTTTGTTGTTGACTAAAATTTAGCCTTTTCGTTTACCTTTGTGTACAATGGTGCAACATATACATGAATTTTCTAATGAAATATTAGACAAATACAATATAGGCCAATGGTAATACATTCTTTGTTGTCCTTTTCTCATAAACAAAATATGGCATGTTCATGAACAATACAACATGGAATGTGCAAATAACCATTCAGAATTTAGAAGGAGAGGTAAATTTTCGTTTTATTTTATGTTCCTATTTCGTTTTGATTTATGATTCATGTTCTTATTTTCGTTTTGATTTATGGTTCTGATTTATGTTCTGATTTAGTTAAATCTGATTCAAGCTTCACCGAGAATTTGAGGTACATTCAAGCTCCCTCTCAAGCTTCTTATTTTGTTTTGATTTATGTTCTTATTTATATGATTTATGCTTTATATTTATAGGCTTTGTGTATTTTAAAAGTGACCATTGTAGTACTATATTACAAGTTCTTGAGGTTAAGGTGCTATCCAATGTGTTGAAAGATGGTCAAGGCCTTAATCATTATCTATAATTGTCACAAGAGTTCTATATTGAAATCAACTGAATATTAAAACATTGGTAAGAAACCTAAACTTATGAGCCATATAAGCTTAGAGTCTAAGACACGAATATTAAAACATAAGAACTTTTACCATCAGGTTTTCATAAGGACTATTTCCATCACATGAGAGATATTAAAACAAAGAATTAACATAAAGTTGTAAGTTGTGACCCATAAAAAGCATAAGTGTTAAAATCTTGGTTATGCATGGCCACATGTGTTCATTTTGTGCAGTTATACATGAGCATGTTGTCATATCAGCATTCATGTCATGACAACCTTATGGTCTTAAATTCAAAGCCTAATATGTAATGTTAACCTAGCTTATATTCAATTCAGTGTAATAATGAACTCCATTTGAGTGCGAAAATGAACTTTATTGTTTAGAAAAAAAACATTTTTCATGAAAAGGTTGTTGTTTGCAGTATTTTAACATATTCCATTACTGATACATGTATTTGGGTATAGGTTTACACTGATCTCACTGTTGATTACCTCAAAATGTTCCTCATAAATGTCCCAACTGCTGTTGGTGTGGTAGGATTGTAAGTCTGATTTTAACTATTATCCTACCTTTGTTGTTCATAATTATGCCACTTTTCCATTTTAATTGCTCTATATATGTTTCTGTATGGTAGGTTCTTCTTCCTAGATAAAATTATTGGGTTTGAAATCACATACCTTCTGGAGGTAAACACTCTTTTATTTCCCATGTGTTATTGCAATTTAAAGCTCTGTGTCCAGTTTTAAGTTATTTATGTTTTACCATTTCTTTTTTAATTTTGAAGAATTTATGCTTTGTTTCTAATAAGTTCTTGATTGTAAATACTTTTTCAGCTTCCAGAGCCATTTAGTTTCATCTTAATCAAACTTTAGGTCTTACTGAAAAATACTACTCTCTTTATTAATTTTAAAACTTATCTTTTCAGAATTTATCTTAACAAGACACAAACTTACCGCGTCATAGTTACCAGACAAGGTAGCTTTAAGTCCTTTATTTTTTAAAGGACCAGTTTAGTGTTCTTCAGATATTAATAGTTTAGCGTTCTTTAGATATTAATGTGGGACTTACTATGAGTCTTAATGTAAATAAGATACAATTTAACATGAGAGGCTATTACAATCACTAAATGGATTTCAAGTCAGACTGAAAAAGACTTGCGGCTTTGAAATAAAAACTACACAGATTTGTTGATCCATATAGAATTTCTAAACAAAGTCAAAATTTGAACTATGCAAAATTCTAAATTGTTATAAACTATTTTATAATAACATAGTAACAAATATGTTGCTTTATACTTTTTAAAATCTCTTATAGTTGTTGCTCTAATCGAGATACTATAGGTTGAAGGAAATAAAAATGGCTTGTCGAGATACTATAGGCACCTTATCTGATTGTTTAGTGTCTTAATTATCATTGCAAAAACCCATTCGCTGAAAAGTCTATATGGTTCTAATTTTGGTGTTAATCCAAATTTCGTACCTGAAGTTGCACCTGCTCTTCCTATTTCAGCGGAAATAGGGCGATCGCTCTATCATGACAATCAGTACAACTAGGAACTTTTGTTTTAGATCATAGGCGTAACTTTTATTCCTTTTTTAATTAGCAACTATGATGAGAAAACTTTGTCATGATAACTGAATTTTGTTATGTTTGTAGACTGAGTACTTGCAATTTAGATCTCACCATTGACTACTTGACTGTAAAGGTGGCCATGGATGGGGTTCATAATGAACAAGCTGTTGTTAGACGCCTACTGCAGATTGCTGTACCAGCAACAACATATGTCCTTTTCAAGAAACCTTTCCAATTTTACTTTATTATATTAGCAAACCCATGTGGATTGAAAAGAAAAAATGATGTAGGCCAACCTGGCTATTCTTAGTTCTTCAATTATATGTACAGTGGCCATGGATGGGTCAGGTTGAATCTTACTACCTTAACACGCCATTGAGAATATGTTGACCATCTTGGGCGTTGGAAAAGTTACCCAAGGTAAATTCTTGCCTTTGGAATATGGAATCTATATCTCTATCATATAACGAAATATCATATCACATCCCATCCTCTATCCCCATCTCAATCTCACTCACAAATAATTATTTTATTATAGTGTTTGGAGTTATCTTATTAGGAAGATAAACACTTCTAAACAAGTTATCCCAAGCACCATTCAACAAACTAGCATTGTAAATCCTTTTTTATGGAAGCAGTTAGAAAATAAATCATAGCAAACCTTTTTGGTGGAAGCGAGCTTATGATTTTTGTTGTTGTCACATATTAAAGGCAATGAATATCACATAATCAAACAAATAACGGCAATATTAAGGGCTTTCGATTATGGTCTAACAAAATCTAAACTTAAACATTTCTATTTTGTCACTTATATACAAATGAAAAATTTAACAGAAGTACACTACAATATATCACGAGATGGATTGATAAACTATCAGATAACAATTATGGTGTTGGTTGATTGTTGTTGTTGTTGCGGAAAGTGCATTACCACATTATAAATTGATGTCGTACTGCATCGTTCTAACGTAAACGAATATCGTGTTGTAAATCATCGTAGCCGTCCAACTCACGAACAGATGACAAATAACGCCTTATAAACTGTCGGCCGCCGCAACGTGCGGGTACCCCACTAGTTGTTATTAAAGCAAATTAAGTAATTATGTCTCAAATCTTAAGTTCAAGGGTTTAAATGATCAGATAATGGTTAATATGAGTAATTTTCAAGTCGGTTGCCGAAAAAGTAAACGACAGTTCTTATACAAATAGAAACTATTACTCTAGAGTCTAGAGCATCACAAAATTGTTTCATATCCAACATCATTGTAGTTATAAGTTGTACAGAAATATGAGTATTTTTTTTTTGTATTAGGGAGATTATAAAATATGTTTTTATATATTTGCTTTTTCCATCTTGGTCTTTAATAAAAAAAAAAGTTTATCATTTTCTATAAACAACGGTATATTATTATATACAAACAAACTCAATAAGAAAGGAAATAAAAAAGGTTCTGCAGCAACAAACAATGAAAATGTTACTGAAAATATAATTAAGGATAAGAATCAGCTGTATTGATTTATAAATCATTTTTTTCATGTGTAAAAATCACTTCATAATTTTTTTTCAAAACCATATTGCTAACTGTAGGTCATTTTGATTGATCTTTTTGTTAGATTTGAGTTAAATAAATGTTTGGTTAATAAATGTTGTTATATGTATAGTGCAGGGGCTGGTTATGTAACATTTTAAAATAGCCGTTGTTAGGTTGTTAAGTCAGTTTAGGTTCATGATTAGCAGCAGTGTATATATGTAAACCTCGTATATGTAATCTCCAATCATTCTTGAATAAAATTGCAGCTCACTTTCATATTCTCTGATTGCGTAATTGCGTAATTTTGTGTTTGTGATCTTCATTTAGTATCAGAGCAATCAGGAGGATTGCTTCGCCTTTTGAGACGCATTCTACGGATTTGGGGAAAATCGATTTCAGGAAGATTACTGTGATCTGAGTAATCGGAAATCATGGCCGACGACGGAGGCAACCTAGGAGGAGATCCGAGGCAAGTTCGTGATCACTACACCACGATCCCACTGCAATGCCCAATTTTGACTTCAACCAATTATACGATTTGGTCTGTCAAATTGAAAGCAATTTTTAACGTTCATGGGTTGTGGGAGGAGATAATGCGAGAAGGAGATGAAGTTCTTGATCAGAAGAAGAACAACGCTGCAATCGCTTACCTCTACCAAGCATTGCCCGAAGATATGATTCTGCAAATTGCGAATTTACCGACGGCGAAGGCGATTTGGAATGCCATTAAAACGCGACACATAGGAGTTGATCGCGTCAAGAAGGCGCGCTTGTAGACTATCATGTGAGTATGAGGCGCTTCGAATGAAGGAGTCCGAAACCATAGACGATTTCGCAGCGAAACTTAGCTCAATTGCCTCTAAAGTGTCTGAATTAGGGGAACAAATTGAAGAGTCTCTTCTAGTTAGGAAGATGTTGGATTCTGTCCCAGAGCGATTCATTCACATTGTAGCTTCGATTGAACAGTTTATGGACATCGATACAATGAAATTTCAAGAAGTAATTGGGAGGTTGAAAGCCTTTGAAGAGAGGACTGGAATGAAGGCCAAGAATTCGTCCCAGAAGGATGATCAACAAGTGTTGTTGACATATACAGAATGGAAGAATAGGTGCCAAGATTCTAACTCAAAGGGCAGATGGGAAAAACCCAAGAATGTGAGGTCAAATGGTGAAGGCACCAGATATGCAGAAAGGCAACGGGCATATGGAAAAGAGCAAAGACCCAATGGAAGAGGAGGCAGGCAGTGGCGGACCTAGGGCTTAGGCTCGGGGTTCGCCCGACACCCATGAATTTTTCTAGCGGTGTAGTATATATCCGATTTTTTCATAACCGAACCCCAAAAAATTTGGTCACCGAACCCCATAAAATCTTGATACTGACCCAGGCAGGGGTGGATTTATGTTGAAGCAATGAAAATGATGATTGTTATGATATTTTATGAACTAAGTAGAAAAGAAAGCAAACACAGAGAAGAAAGAAAAAAGAAAGATGAAGAAGAAAGAAAGATGAAGAAGATGAGTTTGTGGAGAGAGATGTGAACTAGATGTCATAATAAATAAATTACTTTTTTTAGTTCTTCAAAATGTCAGAGAAAGTGACAATTCAATTTGATAATTAAATATTTAATATAACCAATTTGCTTGGTATTGTTTTGGAGTTTTTTGGTGGTAATAAGTACCGTTCAAAAAAATAATAATAAGTCATTAAAATCTAACATCCAAATCTCTAATTTTTTCAGTTAAATGAAAATGAAATCAAGATTTATATTAAAAATAAAAAAGTAACATAGTGCTCTATATTTATATTCATACACCAATTATAAATATGAGGCATTTTCTAATATACAAACATAATAAGGTTTTGGCTTATTATTAGTTATAAAAATATATCTTTTGTAAACACACGAGTTTAATTGTATAAATTTATACGTATAAAATGATTATATTCTACTAATACACATATTATGCTATATTTATAACCTTTAATTAAATTTAAAAAGATATATATATATACATATAACATTTTCTATATTTTTAAGATGTCTTTTTAAAAAGATAACATGATAAAACAATATATCAAGCATTACAACTTTATCAAAATTTTAAAATATTAATAAATATGAATGATAAAAAGCGTCTATGAACAACTTGATTTGATATATCCGGTGAATGTAAAATTGTTCTATTACGACCCTTGGAAAAAAAAAATCTAATTTCTCTACTCATTACTCATAATAAAGCCCAAAATCGTAACCTAACTTATCTATAACAGTCGACAACTCGGCACACAATAATCTAATTCATTCTAAAAAATTGATAACCGTAGAGCAACTTATTTTTTTATAAATTTTGTTTTATCTTTTTCTTATTTGACCCGACTCGTCTAGACTTGTATCGGCCAAAAAAAAAAGATATACCGATAAGTAATATCTTCTTAAAAAATTCCGACCCCCATGAAAAAAAATTCTGGGTTCGCCACTGGAGGCAGGCAAGGAGATCGTCCAAAGAAAGACAAATCCAAGATAAAATGCTTCAAGTGTGACAAAATGGGGTATTATGCAAGTGAGTGCCTAAAATTTAAAGCCAAAGATCAAGATCAAGAGGCTTTACTCACTGAATCTATGGATGAAGAACCTACACTTCTGATGATTACTGAAGATAAACAAGGCAAAGAGGTTGTGCTCTTGAATGAGACAGAAGTCATCCCCAACAGATACAACTCAAAAGATGATAGCAAACAGACCTGGTACCTTGACAATGGTGCTTCAAATCATATGACAGGTAAAGAAAGTTATTTCTCTGTGTTAGATAGAAGTATATCAGGAAATGTGAAATTTGGTGATGGCACTAGTGTAGAAATAAAGGGAAAGGGGTCAGTGATATTGCAGGGAAAGACAGGTAGCCAAAGGGTATTAACTAATGTTTATTTCATTCCTAGTCTCACTAGTAATATCTTAAGCCTAGGACAAGTTACTGAGGGAGGCTGTGAGATTAGGATGAAAGAAGACAAATTATGGTTATATGAAAAGAGTGGAAATCTGTTGATGAAAGTTAAAAGATCTTCTAATAGTTTGTATAAGATTGACCTTAGTACAGGGTCCCCTATGTGTTTTCTAAGTAATATAACTGACAAAGATTGGTTATGGCATGGTAGGTTAGGCCATGTGAACTTCAAGTCTTTAGAAAATATGACCTCTAGGGAGCTTGTGATAGGAGTTCCGAAAGTGAGAGCCACAAGTCAAATTTGTGATGTCTGTTTAGTAGGAAAACAAACCAGGTTGAAATTTCCAAAAGAGTCCCTTTATAAAGCCAAAGAGTTACTTGAACTAGTGTCAATAGACTTATGTGGGCCTATTTCACCTATGACTAGTGCTGGAAATAGATATTTCTTGTTGTGTGTTGATGATTATTCTAGGTACATGTGGGTGTATTTTTTGCAACAAAAGGATCATGCATTTGAGGTGTTTAAGAAGTTTAAAGCAGAAGTTGAAACCAGGTTTGATAGAAGGATTAAGAGCCTGAGATCTGATAGAGGTGGAGAGTTTACATCCGATGATTTTAATGCATATTGCACTGAGAATGGAATTAGCAGAATGCTAACAGCTCCTTACTCTCCACAGCAGAATGGGACTGTGGAAAGAAGGAATAGGACTATTTTAGACATGACAAGAAGTGTCATGAAAGGTATGAATGTACCTGATAGGTATTGGGCAGAGGCTGTAAGACATGCTGTATATGTGTTAAATAGATTTCCTTCTAAGTCTGTGTTAGGTGCAACTCCCTATGAGCTGGTTAAACTCAAAAAGCCAAACCTAGAGCATGTAAGGATATTTGGATGCATAGGGCATGTTAAGGTTGTTAAGCCTGAGCTGATAGGAGTAAACCTATGGTATGTTTAGGAGTTCAAGAAGGAACTAAAGCATACAGGATGTTAGATGTAAGTAAGGGGCAAGTTGTTGTCAGCAGGGATGTAAGATTTGAAGAACATAGAAAATGGGATTGGGAGAATGGAAGTGCAGAAGAAATTAGTGAGGGAGTTATAACTGATTCAGGTGTGTGGTTAGAGGAAGATAATCACACTGATGAGAACATAGGACCTGCGGATGTTATAGGGCCAGAAGCACATGAAGATTTGGACCATCCCATAGAGCATCAAGAGTCAACTGTTGACAGTGCAACTGGTGATCATATAGGAGCTAGTAGTAGTATAGGAGTCAGGAGATCTTCTAGAAGGACTGTAGTTCCCACTCATTTGCAGGATTATGTGCTAGATAATAGAGTGAGACAATTAACTCATAGGCAGGAAGAGGTAGAACAAGTTGAGTTGATGCTTGTGCAGGAAGATGAGCCAATTAGATTTAAGGATGCCATTAAAGTAGCTGAGTGGAAGAGTGCTATGAAAGAAGAGATTAATGCCATAGAAAGGAACAAAACTTGGTATTTGACTGATCTGCCTAAAGGACATAAACCAATAGGACTAAAGTGGTTATATAAAATTAAAAATGATGCTCAAAGGAGTGTAGTTAAGTATAAGGCAAGGCTAGTTGCTAAAGGTTATGTTCAACAATTAGGAATTGATTATGAAGAAGTTTTTGCTCCTGTGGCCAAAATTGAAACTATTAGACTCTTGCTTGCTTATGCAGCAAAGATGAATTGGTTAGTCTATCATTTAGATGTCAAGGCTGCATTTTTGCATGGGGAGCTTAAGGAAACTGTTTTTGTAAGTCAACCAGAGGGGTATGTCAAAAGAGGTCAAGAGCATAAGGTTTACAAGCTTGAAAAGGCTTTGTATGGTTTAAAGCAGGCTCCTAGAGCCTGGAATATCAAATTGGATCAAGTACTAAAAGGGTTAGGATTTGTTAGATGCAAGCATGAGCAGGCTGTATACATTAGAGAACAAGGAAAATCCAGGATACTTCTAGGAGTGTATGTTGATGATTTATTGGTAACAGGTAGTAATCAACAAGAAGTAGAGAAGTTTAAAAAACAGATGCAAGAACAATTCCTGATGACAGATTTAGGACTTTTGTGCTATTATTTAGGTGTTGAGGTTGACCAGAGGAATGATGACATAGTGATAAAGCAGAGTGCTTATGCTAAGAAACGTGTAAAATTGGCAGGGTTAGAGGAGAGTAATGAAACTAATATTCCTATGGAATTTGGTTTGAGATTAAGGAAAGAAGAGGGTGGAGAGGCTGTGGAAGCCAGTGGCTATAGGAAATTTGTAGGATCATTGAGGTATCTGACTCAAACTAGGCCTGATATATGTTTTGCAGTAGGCTATGTTAGCAGATTTATGCAAAATCCTATAGAGGATCATATGAAGGCTGTGAAGCATCTGTTAAGGTATGTTAAGGGAACTGTGAACTATGGAATTAAATACTCCAGAACAGAAGGTTGCAATCTGGTTGGGTATAGTGACAACAATCATTTAGTGGACAATGAAGATGGAAGAAGTACTTCTGGTAATGCATTCTTCTATAATGATGCTATTATCAGTTGGTATTCACAGAAAGAAAGGGTGGTTGCTTTGTCAAGTTGTGAAGCTGAATTCATTGCAGCTAACAGTGCTGCTTGTCAAGCTGTGTGGCTAAATGGTTTGTTAAAAGAACTTACAGGGCAGGAACAAGGTCCAGTAGTGTTGAATGTTGATAATAAGTCAGCCATTGCATTGAGAAAAATCCAGTATTTCATGGCAGGTCAAAACATATCAGTTTGAGATACCATTATATAAGAGAATGCATTGAGCAGAGTCAAATTCTTGTTGACTTTGTTAGTGGGAGCAAGCATAAGGCTGATATGATGACAAAGGCACTTGCAAGACAAAAGTTTGAAGAGTTTGATTAAAGTGGAGGAATTTGTTTGAGTAAATTCAAGGTTTTGTTTTTAAAGACAAGTGTTTTGACACACTAGCATGCATAAATCCATGGATCACTGGTATGCGGTGATAATGTCAGCATTTGTTAATAAAAATGAAAACTTGAATTGTGTTGTGCTGCTTAAGGTTTGGAGATTAGGGGGAGACTGTTAGATTTGAGTTAAATAAATGTTTGGTTAATAAATGCTGTTATATGTATAGTGCAGGGGCTGGTTATGTAACATTTTAAAATAGCCGTTGTTAGGTTGTTAAGTCAGTTTAGGTTCATGATTAGCAGCAGTGTATATATGTAAACCTCGTATATGTAATCTCCAATCATTCTTGAATAAAATTGCAGCTCACTTTCATATTCTCTGATTGCGTAATTGCGTAATTTTGTGTTTGTGATCTTCACTTTTGCATTCAGTTGGATAATTATCGATCACACGGAAACTAGAACTAAGCTCAAACACATTGACAAAAGTAAAACAGAGACATGCAACAGTGAATCAGAATATAAACACACGAGAATCAATCAATTGTAGAAAGATCTCCTCGAATATATATATTGAATGATTGAAACCGATTACAGATCACCTAACTCGTGTCTGCAATCGGACAGAGCTTCGCTACAGATTTCTGATCTTTTCTGATACAGAGCGTGGTCGAGCATATATATAGCCATAATGTGCGAAAAGTTCAACACACTTTTCGTACTTATGTATTAGTATGTATAGATATATTATTGATTACTTGATTGTATAGGGGGCTAGACGTAATATCACTGTGTATATATAGGGATGTAATATATCGTTAATGAATGAGAATGATATTCACGAATATGGTATCACATCCTAAAACAAAAAAAACCCTAATTTTCTCCCATCCCCTTCTGCCGTCGACTTCCCATCTCCTTCAGCCGTCGACTTCGACTCCCACCCTTCCATAACAGTCGGCGTGATCCCCTGGCTACCTCCCCAAAATCGTCGACATCCCCCACCTCCTCCAAGCCCCTTAGTCCACGGACAACTATCGCTATGACGGAGGCCACTGAAAAATTGGAGTTGGAGACCGATAAACTCACACACTGCTACAGTGTTACCAACATCCTGTTACGTGTCAGACAGTTGGATGGAATCAAACTCACATATTCTAACTGGGTCAAGCTTTTCCAGATTCATCTTAAAGCATTTAAGGTACTTGATCATGTCATCGATGACACTCATCCGGCAGTAACTGATCCACTCTACGTCGTGTGGGCTGAAATTGACTCTCTTATCCTACAATGGATATATGGTAAGTTATCTGATGAACTCTTTCCACGTGTCATTGAGAACGACACAACTGCTCGTAAGGCCTGGCTTAAAATTAAAGTTCTTTTTCAAAATAATAAAGGCTCACTTGCCGCAAATCTTGAGCATGAGTTCACTAATTTGACTTTGGCTTCATTCGCAAACCTTGAAGAATATTTTCAAAGAATTCATGACTTATCCGAGCAGCTTAACGATGTGGGTCAATCTGTGGATGAGAACCGTAAGGTTCTCTAATTAGTTCAAGGCCTCCCTCCGGAGTATGATACAGTCGGTACTCTTATTAACCAACAATCCCCTAAATGGGATAAAGCTCGCAACATTGTATGCCTGATCGAGCCTATATATAGACATAATGTGCGAAACGTTCAACACACTTTTCGCACATTATGGACATTTCACAGACTAGTTCTGCGAAATGTCACCTACTTTTCACAGTGTACAAAACAAACAGAATTGTCAATACAATCTTATGAAACAACCTAAATTTAGATCTTATACTAACTGAATTGGTCGCTTATTGGTAGCGCTGGCAAAATAAGTCTAAACATATTAAATGAGCCAGACAAGACACAACATGCTTAACACATATACTAAACAGAAACACGACACAATTAACTAAACAAGTCATTTTTCTTCAAACAAGAACACGAAACTATTTATAGACGTATACACATCACGACATGCTTAGACACAATCAATATTACATGTTTAATAACACGACATCAAACGACATGTTTAGACACGATTAATATTACATGTTCAATAACACGACACCACACGATCTGTTTAGACATGATTAATATACATGTTCAAAACGCATAGTAATATCACCCAAGTACAATTCATTGCATATTTGAAACAAAAACTTATATAAGTCTTAGCTAACAATACGTAACATACTTACTAAAAACAAATCATATCATCTGTGTGAAAACAATCCATAATGTACTTTGAACGGGTTGAGTTCTTTTAAAAACCAGCTTTATTGTAAAAGTTAAAAAATTCTTTTTAGTTTTTTAACTCTATAATAATTCTTTTATGTTTTGAAAAGCGAAAATAAAAATAGTTATATTGTATATATACACTATCTAGTATATGATATATTAAATCTATGCAACATAAAAAATTGAGAACTACTTTGCTTTATGAGAATCGCGAGAGTTGAGCTCAAATGAACTGCGATTAAACTCATTTTGATGGCATTAATTTAAACCGGTTCGTTGAACGTCAAAAGAAAAAAAAAAGCATCCCATTTTATTCGATCAAAACCAAAAAAGAAAAAAATACAAGGACAATTTATGTCAATTTCTGCCATAAGACAAGCTAGGCGTATGGGTGGTGGAGCAGGAACATTATATAGAGACCTTAATCAATCCATTGCAAAATTGCAATTATTGTGCATATTTTTATCCGGCTCTACTTAATAATTAGGATTTTTATACATGTGCTTTTGTCAAACTCAAAAGGTAAAAAAAAAGTACTTATGATAAGTCTTTTAGCTATTTATCTTTTCAAAATGACCTAGTAACATACTCAAAACAAATCTCCCTTTATATTAATTTAAGTATTTCGTTTAATTAGCATCTTAGTTTTTTATTTATTTATAACAAAGTAAGAATGTCAAGGGTAAAGCCGTAAAGCATGTAATTAGCAAAGTGAAAATCTACAAAAAAGATAGTGGCGGCATATATAATCATGCATGTTGATATGTTGCTTGCATTATTGATATTGCTTTAAGGTTCCCGATGCATGTAAAGTTCAATTTTGAAGAATATATATGAAGCATGAAACAAGTGATCAAGACATTAAAACAAGTAAAGCACCATGCATAATTGCATTTGTTTATATTAGCTGGAAGAAAATTAATTAGTTAAACAACAACATCTTATAATCTTATCTTATAATCCTAATAAAGCACTAAAATTTATGCCACATGTCTCATTTATAAAGTGTCCACATCATCAGCGCCACATGTCAAGCTCATAATCAATTACCAATTTAGTAAATCATCAATTAAGATTAATTACCAATTTTATCAAAACTAAATTTTTATTTAAAATAATTGATATAATTCATGTAGATTTAATTAATTTACTTAATATTTACTTAATAATTTTAGTCTTAAATGTATCAGATTATTATTTAATATATTATAAGAATTTTATATCAATCATAATTTCAAATTTCTTGATCAATATATCTTATTCTTTTGTATTTATCTAATATTATGAATATATATTCAGCCCGTGTAGTACACGGGTTACTAACCTAGTATCTAATATATAATGATGTGAAATAGTAAACCCAGGCCAGTTTGAATCCAACATTATTTTGCCATCTATTTGGTCCCATTTGCATTCAGTTTGTCTCCTGATAAAGAACTGAATGAACACTACATTTTTGTGATTTCATTTCACTTAATTCCGGTTTGCGACTATCCTCGTTGGATAGCTAGAGGAGTAGAATAAGATGTTTTAACATATACTGTTATATAAATATTTCGATCAGTATTTCTAAGCGGATCACGTCTAGTTTATGAGGAGATTTTACTGGGTATATATGTTTACTGGGTATATATGTTTGTTTGTAAACATATATATCCAAGGGGAATTGAAGAAAAAAAGAGACAAAAAAGGTAAGTAGATTTTGATGCAGTTGACTTAAATTCTGCAACAGTATGATGAAGCGTGTGTTGTTGAAGGGGGCAACAATCATAACTCATAAGCAATGTATGCTGTATAAAGATCACACCACTTTGAGCCGAAACTCGATTTCTTTCATCTATTTTCATATACTTTTCCTATTTATAAGCTGAGAATGATATGATATTCTTCTCAAACTTTTCTAACTCCAAAATATATATATATGCTACTCGATAAGGTAATTACCAATTAATATTATTACATATATCTTTATTTGAGCTCATGCTTTGTTGCTCAGCTAGATCAATTTGTTGACTCAGTGTTAATTGCACGCATATATAACTAGCTAGTTTAAAAAACTAATCACACAATCTTAATAAAATGTTAGTTTGACATTAAAGTGATAGCTCTTTAACCGTATTATGAGTTCAAATCTTACAAACTATAGATGTGGTAATTTAACTTTCATAAAAAAATTAAATGTTCTCTCTCTCCCTCCAACTCGATGATTATAATATAGCATTATATGGATTCTTTTAGCGTAAGTAGGTTTTTAGTATATTGTTTAAAGAACGTTTAACCTTTTGAGGATTATAATAATTAAAATTTCCTTGTTCACGAAATCGAAGTTGTTCTTTTTGTTGTGTTCTTCTTTATGCTTGTGTAGCCGATGACATCCTTATATCGGCAATTGTGGTGCTTGTCTATATCGTTTTTGTCTTGGTTTATTTATTCAAATTTTCAAGAATATCCATTTTGATTTTGCTTCAAGTTGAAGGTTAAATGATTGTCATCATGAACTACTTATAAGTACGTGGAAGTTGCTAGTGATTTATTGACAAGTGTCATCGCCAACTACTATCGCTTATGGTATGGCCACACTTTGGCTGCGGTCTCATCGCGGGAACATCAAAATAGGTGAGGCGGCGTCAGAGAAAATGCAACCTACACAGCTCCTCATCACGCGACCCTCTTCTCTTCTTTTTCTTTCTTTGTGACAACTTTAACCCTTCTTTTTGCCTTCTCTTTTAAGTTTTAAGCTTCAATGACCGCTCCTCCGATGATCGAAAATGAGAGAGTGATGAGGAGAGACGACTGATGAAGTTTTCTAGGGTTAGGGTTAGTTTTAGCTTTTATTTATTTAAAGTTACAAATTAAGTCCATGAGGCTTTTATAAATGTTTAGTCATTTGGCAAACCAGACCCTTTAACTTTTTCTTAATAGTTTTTATGTAACATTTTTAAATGTAACTTATATTATTAATGAAATCATAATTAGTTTTGGTTAATAAATAATAATTTTAAACTAATTTGTAGTAAATAAAATAATATTAAAAAAATGAAAAGTTGAAAACGTGTGAGGTGACCATTACACTTAAAATAGAAGAAAAATGTTGAGAGATGATGTGATGCTGAGATGGAAAAAATGTGAAAGTGTGAGGAGTGTGGGCTAATCATAACCAATAACCTTAACGACAACAATAGTAGCGAATGGGCTTTTAGTGATAACTTAGTGATCAGTATTATTTGAGCATTGTTGATAATTATCCCGCTGAAGGGTGTTTCAGCTGATGTAGTTATCCAATAGTCGGTTGATACTGATAACCGTCGACCACTAAGGTCCTACTAAAACGTTTTGATTATCCGTCCCATGTAGAGAAAGGTCTTTGGTGTAATTTTGGTACGTGATTTATTAATAACATTATTCATATTTGTTATTGTTATTTCTCTTTAAATTATATGATTAAAAATTCATAAGTAGTAGCGGATTCAGTTCAAAAATGACCTCAATATGATATAAAATTAAAGATATCTAGACCTATACAACTTATAAAACCTACAAAGTGTTTGTTATCTATAAATAACTAGGTATTGCAACATGCACGCTCGTTGCTGTGTGTGCTCGTTTTGTATAACCTATGATGTCACATTACATTTGTGTAAATATCAAAAGGAGTGAGCGGTGTAAAACTAACTAAAACGAAGAAAATATTTTAGTGAAGCAATTTAGAAAGAATTAGAAAACAATAAAAAAAAATTTTAAAAAAATAAACATAACAATCATAACATGCCACACGTAAACTATATACGATCTACAAATAATTAAAATGCGATTAAAAACGATTTAAAAAATAAAAAGAAAAAACATAACATGACACGTAACTAGCTATGGTTGGCCTATCGATTAGTGTTCACTAAGTGTATTTTGTTATATGGTATAATTTATATAGACAAGTTAAACACAAAAATTAACATATCAATTATAACGTACATGCCACACGTAAGCTATAAACGATCTACAAATAATTAAAATGCAATTAAAAACGATTTAAAAATAAAAAGAAAAAACATAACATGACACGTAACTAGTTATGGTTGATGTATCAATTAGTATTCATAAGTGTACTTTGTTATATGGTATAACTTTCCATAGACAAGTTAAACACAAAAATTAACATATTAAAATTCATGGTGTAACTTCACTTTTGATCTACCTTTTATAATATAGCTCCTTTTTGTTTTCTTCTAATAAATCGTCGTCGGTTGATAAAAAATCACTTACCGTAAAATTTAAAGAGTGGGATCCTAAGACCCCAACAACCAAGCACACCAATCAAATTGTCTTGAAATAACCCTATTTCGTCAAAGCCTCACTTAATCATTTAGTAGCCATAAGTATGGTCTACAATGAACTAATGTTCTCTAAAGTAGAAATTTCTTTTTGCTGATAGTGGGTTATGAGTGGATCGTAAGAGATATATGCAATTGATTTGCGTTGCTAACTATGATTGTTAAATCTCGAAAAGTGGTATAAAAAAGGTAGAAGGAGGTAATTTTGAAAGAAAGAAAAAAAGGGTTAAAAACAAGACTTCAAGGGTGTCACAACTCACAACATGTCACCAAAGTCAATATTCTCATACTAAGACAAAGATTTGGTTTTAGCCTAAAGGGCCCGTGTCTAGTGGAGAGCAAGGAAATATCATTTGAGATGCACAAATTTCTTCCCAATATCTATTATGCCAAATAAATGTGTTTCTTATGGGTTTCTAGAGGTTTCACTTTCCATACCTCACACATTAGAACATTTTTTTTAACAGCGGAATACATTATAAACAAATTAACTTAAGGCGTGTTAGTAAAATAAACATTAATTACATCGTAAGAAAATGATTAAAAATCCACTCGTTCCAAATCAAACTTACTTTCTTATTTCTACTAAAAAAAAACAAGAAAACGAGAATGATGTTGTCGAATAGTTTGCCGTTACGAGCTTTATTAGGTTTTGAGAACTAATTGATTTTGAGAACGTTTAAAAAAAAAGCCAAACTCACACAGCCTACACAAGTTAGTCTAGTTACTGTCTACATAGCATATGCACACAACCAAACCCACATAATATATAACTTATGCCCTTAGCCCGAACGGAGTGGGGGCGACTTCGGCCACCGGCTTTCCTGGCAACACCGTCGCCACCCGGCGGCTTCGGCGAGCGGCTAACAAATCCGGCTACTAGTAGCCGATGAAACTTGGTGCAATGTATTTTTTTTAACTTATATATATATATATATATATATATATATATATATATATATAGGAATAGGAAGATGATCATTGGAAAACCCTTTAATTATTGGAAAACCTGGAAAACTTTTTTCAACCAATCACATTATTTCTTTTGTTTTTAATATTTCTTTTATTTAAAGGGCAATATGGTAACTTGACATAATCTATTTTTTGTAAACTATTTTTAATAAATTGATTAAACCAATTTTCTCTCTCCCATTTACTCTTTCCTAAAATCTCCATCTCTCTACTTTAATTTTAAATTTCCAGGCTAAATTAAAAAAAAACAAACCTAATTTATAAAAGAAAAAAAAATTATTGATCAGTAGTTCATCACCAGCACAACGATGGTTACATCGTTGTAACAATAATTTTAGGTATTTTTTAAAGAAAATAAACGATGGTTACATAGGTGTAACCATTCAGAATAGTTACCTAGAAAGAAAGACATTGATAGAAGAGTACTACTTACATTTATGTAATACTATCATATGCGTAATCACATGAAACAATTTCATAACGGTCTAGAAAGAAAATACATGGTGTTACAATCGTGTAACATCAGTTAAAAACATGTGAAATAAAAGTGTTATATACATGTAATAACTACTTACATTTATGTAATAACTATCAAATGCGTAATCACGTGAAACAATTTCATAACGTTATAGAAAAAAAATATATGGTGTTACATTCGTGTAACATTAATTAAAAACATGTGAAATAAAAGAGTTACATACGTGTAATCAGATCTAGAAATAATAGAACCACGAATACAATTTACAAACTTTTCTGAATGGTTACACATATGTAACCATCGTTTATTTTTTTTGAAAAAAAAAAACTAAAATTATTGTTACAACGATGTAACAATCGTTATGCTGGTGATGTGCTGATGATCAACGATTTTTTTCTTTATAAGTTAGGATCATTTGAGAACTTTTTATTATTCTGAGAACCATGAGAACACTTCCTAGCCACACATTTGGAATCTAAGATATTTTATTTATTTTAATTAAAAAGGACAATAAAGTCTTTAACCTATATAACTAAAAGACAAAACCTTTTAAAATATTATTAACAATTAAAGATTTAAAGTACTTTAACTATTAATATCTAGATTAGTAAAGATTAATTGTTTTAAATATTTTTAAATACTTTCTTTTATGTTTTTTATTACGTTTTTAATATTTTTTTTAACTTATTTTTTATTGTTTTTTTAATTATTCTTAACTTTTTTAAACGTTTTCATTTTTACTTTTTAACAATTTTTAAAAACTTTTTATCAACTCACCATTTTTTACGTTTTAATAACTTTTTTTTTACTTTTTTTAAAAACTTTATTATTTATTTTACTTTATAAATATATATTATTTAAAAACTTTTTTCTAGTTTTTTAATTTACTTTTTCATGTTTTTAATATAATATTTTTTTTATTTTTCCTTACTTATTTTTTTATATTTTTTGAATAACTTTTTTACTTTTTTTAAACATTTTTATAAACTTTTTATTAATTTTTTACTAGTTTTAGTTTATTTTTAAAATATTTTATTAGTTTTTTTAATTTACTTTTTATTTTTTTATTTAAACGTTTTCATTTTTATTTTAATAATAATTTTTTTTAAAACTTTTTATTAACTTTTAGTTTTTTACGTTTTAAATAACTTTTTTAAAACTTTTCTATTAACTTTTTTATTAACTTTTTTTACTTCTTAAATTATTTTTTAAACCTTTTTACTAGTTTTTTTAATTTACTTTTTATGTTGTTAATATAATATTTTTTTTTACTTTTCCCTACTTATTTTTATGTTTTTGAATAAATTTTTTTACTTTTATTAAACATTTTTTTAAACTTTTTTTCTATTTTAATTAGTTTTTTTAAAACTTTTTATCAGTGTTTTTAATTTACTTTTTATGTTTTTAAAAAATATTTTTTTTTTACTTTTTTTTTATTTCTGTAAGCTTATTTTTAAATGTTTATTTAAAAAAATAATAAATACCTACGTGCATAGAATATAGACACTAACAACCATGCAACATATGCCTACGAGGATGCAGCGATATGTGACATCTATGGAACATGATTCATTTATGCTTTAACCATACGTGATCGTTCGATGAGATTGAACTTTTATTTTGTTTATTTTATACACCGATTAATTTTGTATTCTTGGATTTTCTAATTACCAATCCCTTTTTCATATTATTCTTATTGACTCATATGTGTAAGTACGTTTGCACCAATTTAACACATAAAGACCATTTTATTAGTGTAAAAACCTATTTACACGTTTGTTACACCACGCTTCACGTTTGTAAGAACTCACTGCATTGGTGTAATAGGAACATGATACAAGTGTGTAACATTATGTGCATATGCAACATAGTAATATTTTACTACTTGTTAGTAAGTTTCTATAATGAATAGGTAAATATATGTAACAAGATGCAACAATGTAACAAATACATACGAGCATGCAATATATTAACAATCATGTAATATATACCTACGAGCATGCATTGATATGTAACATATATGGAACAAGATTCAATCCTACTTTAACTAAACTGATTGTTCGTGAGATTGAACGTTTATTTTACTTCTTTTATACACCAATTAATTCGGTATTCTTGGATTTCCTCATTACCGACCCCTTTTTCATTTTTCTCTTACTGACTCTTACGTGTAAGAACGTTTGCACCTGTTTAATAACAACCTACACCCTTTTATTAGTGTAAAAACATGTTTACATGTTTGTTACACATGCTTCAAGTATGTAAGAACTCGCTGCATTCATGTAGCAAGACCATGATACAAGTGTGTAACATTATGTGCATTTATGTAGCAATAACCTAATACACCATTTTATTAGTGTAAAAACATATATGTAACTGTTCGTTACCCATAAGTAACTGTTCGTTGCATACATGTAACAACATGCATTAAAAAAATTGATAATTTTGAGATCTTGTTGTTTATAATTTTGATATCCTTTTTGATGTTGTTTTTGGTTCTTAAAAAAAATATTAGATCTTGGTATTGTTTTGGTGCTAGTATTATCATGGTTTAAGTCTTTTACGGGTGGTAACCTTTTACTAGTAATTGGTAAGACTCTGTTACGAAAATGTAACGTATATGTAAGAACGCGTAACTATGTAACATATGTCTACGATCATGCAATATAGACAACAACAACTATGTAACAGATGCCTACGAGCATGCAACCATGTAGATACTCGTTTATATTTTTGTTACACAATGCTTCAAGTTTGTAAGAACTAGCTACATGGTTGTAGCAAGGAAAATGTGTTTGCGAAAATATGTTTGGGTATTTACCTGATAAATAATGTGTTTACGGAAAATGAGGGAGAAAAAATATATGATATACTGATCAATGAGAAAGAAATTTAAATATTTATATTTTTTTAATATTTTACATACATGCAACTGTTCGTTACACATAGGTATTTGTTTGCTACACATATGTAATTGTTCGTTACCTACATGTAACAAAATACATTAAAAAAAACTACAGAAAAAAAATTTATATAAAAAAAATAACGAGACTATAACCAAATTAAAGATAAAAAAACGTCATATTTAATGGTGCAATTTTTTTTATAAAATTATTATCGTATTAAAAGTTATTAACGATACAAAATGGAGGGGGGAAAGTAGATATTTATGTCACATCACCTTATCACTTCATCTAAATTTAAATATAAAATTACTTAAATGCCCTTTTCTAGATATTTAATAGATTTTTCAATTTTAATTTAACTTAAATAAATTCAAATTAATCTAGACCATTCATTTAAAAATGTGGTTAAGATGTGTGGCTCATATCTGTTCTCGCGGTTCTCACAATATTTATTGGTTCTTAAAAGATCTTATCCCTATATATATATATATATATATATATATATATATATATATATATATATATATTAAACTTAAATATCTTTACAACAGCTCATTTTAAGGGAAAAAATCTACATCTCTTTGTTCAAACGGCTATAATTTTATAACGGCTATATCTCTTCTATAAATACCTCCCTTTTAATGAGATCTAGTTCATCAAGCATGTCAAATATACTGGAAATACTCGAAGAATTCCATAATTTTACGATTTCAACACCTTTACGAGATTCGGTGGAATACCATGGAGCTAGGCCGGCACGCTATTACCAATTACGTCCTAGAATACCTCGATCGGCTTTTCAACCACCATCGGTTGAACAACCTCCTGTTCTAGTTCCAGCTCCAAATTTCGTTCAACCCCTACCTTCAGTTGTTGTTCAACCTCAACCTCCTCCCTATATGGATGAGCTTTGGGAGAATCAAACCTTCTGGAAATGGGCATTTGATTATTGGTTGTCCCAGAACCCACCGTAGGGGCCACTTCAGGAGTACTACGAATTCACGATGAAGTCCATCTTCAGGACGTAGAAGAACCGGTTTTGAAGAACAACCGGAAGATGAGGCTGTGCTTCGTGAGTTATGGGAAGAAGAACTCAAACCCCAACAGGGATCAGCGCCGCTGCTCCCATGGGATGAGGATTCCAACTCCGATGTCAATTTATGGTATTTTTTGAAATTAAGTAATGCTTTGTTTTATGAAATGTTAATTTTCTTTAAGTTTAGGAAATCTAAGTTTTTTATTTTTGATATTAGGAAATGTATTTTTTAGGTTAAAAATGTATGTTTTGTATTTTAATGAAAGTTTATTTAATTAAAACAAAATTCTTCAAAAACCATAAAAACCTCCACTCTCATAAAGTTCTTTAAAAGTTCTATTTTATTCTCTCTTATGTGACACACTCCTTTTGGTTATAACCAATTCTTCAAAAACGTTAAAAATCTACCACTTCCCCACTTTTACAACCCCAACTTAAAAGAGTTGAGTTGATTGTATTAAAACTTTAAAGTATATGGGTGGGCATCGTTCGATTTGGTATTTGGCTCTAACTGAACCGCAACCGAAGTTTTCGGTTTCTAAGAAAAAAAACCGTTCGGTTTTGGTTTTTCGGTTTCGGTTTCGTTTTTTTTTTGTAATATGTTGTCAAAATAATTTTAAATTTTAAATGTTTAATCTTAAAAGATAAATAAATAATAGTAAAAAAGATGTACCGTCATAACTATAGATTTAGAAAGAAAAAAAAACAAAAGTAGTCACGTGAAGCGTCTGACCATACAAAATACGAATTGACGTTAAATTTAAAAGCTTCAACACTAAGGCTGTGTTTGGCGCGCCATAAGCTAGCTTATAAGCTAGCTTTTTGACGTTACCAAACGGGGCTTTTTAAATAAGCTAGCTTTTTTTAAAGCCCCGTTTGGTAACGTCAAAAAGCTAGCTTATAAGCTAGCTTATAAGCTAGCTTTTGAAAAGCTAGTTGGAGTAGCTTTTCAACTAGTTTTTATAATATTTCCAATTTTACCATTCCATAACTTATAAATAAATATCTTTATTTACATTTATGACATGTACTTTTATGTCTTTTTATATTTTTAAGCTAGTTTATCAGCTAGTTTTTGGCTGTGTTTGGCGCACTAGCTGAAAAGCTAGCTGCTAGCTGATAAGCTAGCTGTTAGCTGATAAGCTAGCTGACAAGCTAGCTGACAAGCTAGCTGATAAGCTAGCTGATAAGCTAGCTGTTAGCTGATAAGCTAGCTGACAAGCTAGCTGCTAGCTGATAAGCTAGCTGCTAGGTAATAAATTATAAGCTAGCTGATAAAAAATAATGTTTGGTAAAAACTAGCTGATAAACTAGCTTAAAAAAATAAAATGACATAAAAGTACATGTCATAAATGTAAATAAAGATATTTATTTATAAATTAGGGAAGGGTAAAATTGGAAATATTATAAAAGCTAGTTGAAAAGCTAGTTGAAAAACTACTCCAACTAGCTTTTCAAAAGCTAGCTTATAAGCTAGCTTTTTGACGTTACCAAATGGGGCTTTTATAAAAAGCTAGCTTATTAAAAAAAGCTCCGTTTGGTAACGTCAAAAAGCTAGCTTATAAGCTAGCTGATAAGCTAGCTTATAAGCTAGCTTATGGCGCGCCAAACACAACCTTTACCAAACGTTATTTTTTATCAGCTAGCTTATAATTTATCAGCTAGCAGCTAGCTTATCAACTAGCAGCTAGCTTGTCAGCTAGCTTATCAGCTAACAGCTAGCTTATCAGCTAGCAGCTAGCTTTTCAGCTAGTGCGCCAAACACAGCCTAAAGATCTTGACGTAAACTATTAATTGTTAACTTAAAATATAAATTAAGTGTGCAAGGTTTACTAAAATTTTTAATGTTAACTGTTAATTTAAAATATATATTAAGGCTTAAAGATTTACAATGTGCCCTCCTAAAATGTTAATTCACTTATTTGCCTCTCGGTTCGGTTTTTAATAGACATGAAACCGAACCATTATTTTTGGTTTTTTCGGTTCGATTTTTTTTTTGTTTTTTTCGGGTTTAGTTTCATTGGTTTTTTTCGGTTTTGATTCGTTTTTTTTTCCTCTCACCCCTAATGAGATATAACATTTGATACGTAATTTTCATATAAGTCGTATTTTAATATCTACGTAGTGGTGTACAGTAAGGAACCTTTTGTGATTTTCCATTTTAAACAACAAATGAGAGCATCAAAAAGATGCATGGCTGGTGGTGCATGGTTGTTAGTGCTAGTTGGAATGGAATTTACGAAGATCAAGGTGACAATTTGGCAGAGATAGCTTCAGAG
>JBCNJP010000007.1:111732146-111739646 GCA_039602395.1 Deinandra increscens subsp. villosa | reverse complement strand
CAAGGATCACAATGGTGGAGGCGGGCGGCGACGGCGGTCGGCGGCGGCGGCGAGGGAGCCGGCTTCGGCTCTGGTTCGGCGCAGGGAGAGAGAAAGGAGGGAGGAGATTAGGGTTTTTTAACTTGCTTTTCAATTAACTCCTCCCTTCTCCCTTTTATTAAATTTCGCGGACCGGGGCCAGACGGACTGGGCCCGGTCGCGATCTCCTTTAATCCACCAATCGATCAGTCCGTTAATCCGGTAACAACTGATCGACTCGTCTTTTAATTACCAAGTATTTTGAACCGATAGATTTTGTCGATTTAAATAAATAATTAATATTTATTTAATTCACCATTTAGTTCGTTTATTTCTAATTAACAATTAATTAGATATAATAGTCCGTTGACCCGGGTGTAACTCTTACGGGTCAATATCGGTCGGGTTCGTTAATTTGTCGGGTCAGGACACCATTTATCCAACAGTCTCCCACTTGGACTGAACGCGACAGTTTAACGATCGCAGCCAGAGGCACTCTAGCTATGCATAGCTACACCAACTAATATTGACACTTTAAGTCGTTTTGCCAAAGTATATCTGATTGACCATCAAGCAGACAGACGACTTGTGCATTCATTGTCATATGTTCCTTTCTGTATAAGACATTGATGAACTATGGGACATGGACTCCCATATTTTATTCATCGATTTTCATTCTCGATACAATTCGAAGTGATCCAACAAACACACAGTAAGTTTGGGTGAGGCCTCACACTTATCACTTGGAATCAACGAGGGCGCCTTTATGTCTAACTGTTGCCGAAGCAAGAGTACAGAATCCCTTGTTGAGGCATACAGCTCCCACTAAACCTCAGAGCCATTCCCAAAAGTAGCCGTTATGGCTGGCAGTTACGCGACAACGTTAGACTACAATCAAAGAATGTTCTTTAGTAGAGAGGAGTTCGAATATGCGTCTCAGGTCTAAGGATACATTAGAGCATGCATTTAATCAAGCAAGCAAGACTTCCATGTTTGCGTTGCATGATGCGAGTTACGTCCAACGTCATTCACCAATGAGGTCTGTGAGTTTTGAACGTTAAACAACTTTAAGGTTCAACTAGTCACAATAGTCTTACTTTAGTAGAGCTCCCACTCACTAATCGACTACGGACATTTAGGACAAGAACTTATTGTCCATGGATTAAACGTATAAATATCGAACACAGTTATGTAATTCATTATTGCATAAACCAGATGGAATAAGAATAATATAGATAACTGTTTTGTGTTCATACATCCAAATACTGAATCAAAACATGTCTTTAGCTAATCTAAGCCCTATCGCTTCTCTGTGGCGTATATGAGTCTCCTGAGTCATAGGCTTAGTGAAGGGATCAGCTAAGTTTTGATCTGTGTGTACTTTGCTTATTTTGATTTCATTTCTGTCGACTACTTCTCTTATGTAGTGGAACTTCCTCAGTACGTGCTTGGCCATCTTATGGGACCGTTGCTCTTTGGCTTGAGCTATAGCGCCAGTGTTATCGCATAGCATCTCGATGGGCTGCCTAATACTCGGCACAGCATCGAGATCGGATATGAACTTCTTCATCCACACGGCTTCTTTAGCAGCTTCTGAGGCGGCTATGTATTCGGATTCAGTAGTAGAATCAGCTACTACTGGCTGTTTTGAGCTTCTCCAAGAAACAGCCCCTCCGTTAAGAGTGAATACGAATCCTGACTGCGAGCGAGAGTCATCTCGGTCAGTCTGAAAACTAGCATCAGTGTAACATCTTACAGTGAGCTCCTCATCAACACCCCCGAATACGAGAAACATATCAGTGGTGTTTCTCAAGTATTTCAGTATGTTCTTTACAGCCGTCCAGTGAGCTAGCCCTGGCGTCTGTTGGTACCGACTTGTCACGCTCAGTGCATACGAGACATCCGGTCGTGTGCAGAGCATGGCATACATGATAGATCCAATAGCTGAGGCAAATGGGATCGATGCCATTTGGCTTATCTCGCGCTCCGTTTTAGGTGCTTGAGATTTGTCCAATATTGTTCCCTTAGTCATGGGAACTGCTCCTTTCTTGGAGTTGCTCATATTGAACCGAGCTATGATCTTATCTATGTATGTGCTTTGACTGAGTCCTAAAAGGCGCTTAGATCGATCTCTGTGAATCTTGATTCCCAGAATATAAGCGGCTTCTCCAAGGTCTTTCATAGCGAAACAAGATGAAAGCCATTTCTTAACTTCGTTAAGCATGGGTATGTTGTTTCCTATGATCAGTATATCGTCCACGTACAGTACGAGGAACGATACAGCGCTCCCACTTGCCTTTCTGTAAACACAAGGCTCATCTTTGTTTTGTTCAAAGCCAAACTCTTTGACTTTCTGATCAAAACGAAGATTCCAGCTTCGAGATGCTTGCTTGAGTCCATAAATGGACTTGCTAAGCTTGCAAACCTTGTTTGGATTCTCTGGATCGACAAAACCATCAGGCTGAACCATGTAGACATCTTCTTCGAGTTGTCCGTTCAGGAAAGCGGTTTTGACGTCCATTTGCCATATCTCATAGTCATGGTATGCGGCTATGGCAAGGAGAATCCTGATCGATTTGATCATGACAACGGGCGAAAAGGTCTCATCATAATCAATCCCTTGAGTTTGAGTGAAACCTTTCGCTACAAGCCGTGCCTTGTAGGTTTGCACATTTCCATGCATGTCAGTTTTTCTTTTGAAGATCCACTTGCTCCCTACTGCCCGTGTACCGGGGGGTAGCTCAATCAAGTCCCAGACGTGATTGTCACGCATAGATTGCATCTCAGCGTTCATGGCTTCAAGCCATTTATCAGATTCCGGATCTGATATAGCAGCTTTGTAATTAATAGGTTCATCGTTAGAATCGGCTATTAATAGAACATCGAAGGCCTCATGATATCCAAGGTATCTATCAGGCTCATATCGTATTCTCTCGCTCCTACGAACGCTTGTGCTTGTGTTTGGGTCTGATGGTGCGACAACAACTTGTCGGTCAGACGCAGCGACCGTTTCAGGGTTGGGTGTATCTCGAATTTCTTCAAGATCCACTGGATCACTATTTGTTCCTCGAGTAAGAAATTCTTTCTCAAGGAATTTACCTTTCCGCTTGATGGAAACAGTGTTTGCATCAGGATGGTAGAAGTAATAACCGGTATTACCATAGTATCCAACGAAAGTTACCTTTTCGCCTCGGGGATCCAGCTTATTGTCAGAATCACTGCTAACATAAGCATCACATCCCCATACCCTGAGGTATGAAAGTTTAGGAAGAGAACCATGCCATATCTCATATGGGGTCTTCCCCACTTTCTTGGTCGGTGCCAGATTTATTAGGCGAGCGGCGGTCAAGATGGCATATCCCCAAAAGGAATGTGGCAAGGTGGTCCTGCACATCATCGATCGAACCATGTTTAGCAAAGTTCGATTCCTCCTTTCACTGACGCCATTTAACTGGGGTGTGCCAGGAGGAGTGGGTTGTGAAACGATTCCACATTCCTTCAGATGATTCAGGAATTCAGCGCTTAGGTATTCTCCACCTCTATCGGATCGAAGTATTTTAACAGTTCGATTTAACTGATTTTGCACTTCGTTTTGAAACTCTTTGAACTTTTCAAAAGTTTCATGTTTGTGTTTCATCAGATAGACATAGGCATATCTGCTGTAGTCATCGATGAAAGTCACGAAGTACCGTTCACGATTTCTCGTCTCGGTTCGAAAGGGTCCACACACATCGGTGTGAATAATGCCTAACAAACCTTGGGCCCGTTCACCTGTATGGGTGAAGGGTGACTTGGTTAATTTACCAGATAAGCATGACTCGCATTCATCGAAGGAATCTGCATCTTGGGATTCGAGAATGCCAGCAGTTTGCAACTTCTTGATGCGGGCCTTACTTATGTGACCAAGTCTATGGTGCCATAACGAGGATTCGTTACTATCAGTTTTGCTTCTTTTAGAAACATGATAGAGCTGGTCGTTTGTTTGAACATCTATCTCATATATGCCATGTCGAGGTTTAGCCTCGAAATAAAAGATATTATTAAGGTAAGCAGAAATCACATTTCCATTATATTTATACCGAAATCCTTGTTCAAACAATGAAGAGACAGAAATAATGTTTCTGGATAAACCAGGTGCATATAAACAGTTAATCAAATTAACTACAAGGCCTGAAGAACATGAAAAAGAAAATGTTCCAGTAGCAAGTACTGGGACCTTCTTCCCGTCACCAACGATGAGGTCCATGCGGCCTCGTTCTGTCTTCTTCCACTTTTCAGGTTCCTGCAAAACATTAACAATGTGGTAACCACATCCAGTATCAAATACCCATGAATTGGAGGAAACAGTGAAAAGTTCAATAACATTTATTGAAATACCTGATGAGCAACCCTTATTAGGGTTCTTGGTCATCTTCAGCTTTGCAAGATAAACGGGACAGTTGCGACGCCAGTGTCCCATTTTGTTGCACTCATAGCACAGGCGCTCCTCAGGAGGCTGAACCTGTGGTTTCTTGCCTTTGCCCTCTTTGACCTTCTTGGCCTTGGAGATCTTTGTATTCGCAACCTTGAGCACGTCCGGCGTGGTCCTGATCTTCACGTTGGGTATCAACGGAATAACCTCCTCGATCGACTGAGCCGAACAATTAATTGCAAGAATGCGATAATGTTCTGGCAAAGATCTGAGTACTACATCAAGAGCCATCCCGTCAGAGATGGAGTAGCCAAGGTCGATCAGCCTGTCGCGATACGCTTTCATCAGCATGACATGATCGTATGGAGAGGAGTCGTTAGCCATAGAGCAGTTCACAAATTGTGAAAGTGCATCAGCTCGCTCAGTCCTCTGACTCAATTCAAATAAATCCTTGAGTTTACGAATGATGTCATAAGCAGACATCCCCATGAAATTGTACCGATAATCCTGAGTCATACTGGACAACATCAGGTCAGTGACGTCCTTATCATCGTCAGTGTGCTTTTGGAGCTCAGACCGCGAGTTCTCATTTAGCAAGTAAGATGGAATACTCGCGATCGGTCGGTCAATGACATAGAGTTTCCCGAAGAGCCTTAAAAGATTCCTTAGGGTTGTCTGCCATGCGAGAAAGCCAGACTCAGTGAAGGGGTCGAGTTGTACCATTGAACTTAATGGTGGTGAGTTTTCTTTAGCCTTCTGAAAATAAGCAAAGTGAATTTATCAGTATTTTCGATGTTAATTTTTCTTTAAAAATAAGTTGGTAAAGTTTATTTTTAAGAAAAATGAGAATTCGTTTAGACGACATTACTTGAGACCGCCAAATGAGCCTCAGGAGCAAGGCCGTGTAAACAAACTGACAACGATTGTTAATTGCGAGACTCAAGTCACAACTCTCGGTATGAGGCCGCTATATACATACATTTGTATTTTGCGATACGTTTAGCCTCATCCGTGCCCACTCTAGCAATACACATCCGTGGTGCGGTGTTGAAATACTCCAACACCACGAACATGCACGTCTAAAGCGATAGTAATCCTAAATGGTCGATTGTAACGGCACGGTGTTGAAATACTCCAATGTCGCCACCTTGGAAGGTACCCTCGGCACCAAGTGCGGTGTTGAAATACTCCAACACTGATGCTCCGGTAAATACGTTCCAAGTTCAACTTGAGATAGGATGGCACGAACTATCAGTTTTATGAATTACCAAATAGGGATATTAATTACTTTTAATATTTAATTATCGTCAGACACGAACGATAAAACCCTATCTCCACTCGGGACCAGTAAATTAATTTAACCTAATTAAATTACTAAGTTGTCGCGAATGGCATATTGTGTGTTAAACGGCATAAGGTCTTGATCTCGCTCGAGCCATACAAGCGAGATCACATGGGACAATTTTAAAATAAATTAAATTACAAAATGGTGAACAATCGAGATGGCATCTCTGTGCGATCAGGAATCCGGTTCAGCTCCCACTGGCTTTGACATCCCTCTTGCGTGTGTCCAGTCTTCGACTTTTGGTTACATACAAATTACAATTACTAAAACTACTTCTAGTAACCTAGCTCTAAATTTGTACAACTTTGAAACCCAAAACCGGGTCCAATAAACCAAAATCAAAAACAACCAATTGGGCCAACAACTTGGGCCAAACAGAGAAAGACAAAACACGCCATGACAATCATACATGATTACAAAATGAGAGGGGTCGGCCGTAACACACAATATTGTATATGGAATTAAAATAACAATTAAATTAATTCTAATTCGCAATCTGGATTTAAGTCGAAATTGCGAACTATCGGTCACAAAAGGACCGAATCTGGTTTGCGCGCGGTGATAATGGCTCTGATACCACTGTTGGGTTTTACAGTGGGATCCGGGTTACCGATTTTAAAATAAATTAAAACCGATTTTAATGATAAAATTAATTCCAAATTAATTTAGCAGCGGAAACGAAATTAAACGCGGATGCAACTGTAACAGGATCAATCACCGGCACGACAAACACAGAAAATATATTTATTTAAATAAATAAATAAATACATAAAATCAAATATCTAATAAATTAGATATACCTTGGCGGGATCCGAGCAACCGCTCGAGACACCCGGATTCAACGGGCTCGCGCTAGGACGAACAGAGACGTCCGACTCGAACCTTCGAGACAGATCATCAACGGCGGCATCGGCGGCGGCGACAGGCGGCGGCGACGGTAGTGGCGGCGGCGGTGGTAGAGATACCACCGGTGGTGGTGACAAAATCTTCTCCGTCGGAATAGCCACCGGGACCGAACCCACGACGAACGACTCGCCGGAGGTCGGAGGAGGGGCGGCGGCGGCGAACGGGTATAGCGGCGCCGGCCACGTTGACGTGACCGGGCGCGGCGGCCTTGGTTGCGCCGGCAGCGCGAGGACCACCGGCCGGTGGTCTCGCGGCGGGGCATGTGCGGCAGTGGCGGCGGCGGCGGCTTGAGCCGCGGCGGCGGCTCGGGCTGCGGCTTCGGCTTCGGCTCGGGCTGCGGCTTCGGCTCGGGCTGCGACGGCTTCGCTCTCGAGACGGGCGCAGATACTGGCTAGACGGGGATCCATCGTAATGAGCAAGGATCACAATGGTGGAGGCGGGCGGCGACGGCGGTCGGCGGCGGCGGCGAGGGAGCCGGCTTCGGCTCTGGTTCGGCGCAGGGAGAGAGAAAGGAGGGAGGAGATTAGGGTTTTTTAACTTGCTTTTCAATTAACTCCTCCCTTCTCCCTTTTATTAAATTTCGCGGACCGGGGCCAGACGGACTGGGCCCGGTCGCGATCTCCTTTAATCCACCAATCGATCAGTCCGTTAATCCGGTAACAACTGATCGACTCGTCTTTTAATTACCAAGTATTTTGAACCGATAGATTTTGTCGATTTAAATAAATAATTAATATTTATTTAATTCACCATTTAGTTCGTTTATTTCTAATTAACAATTAATTAGATATAATAGTCCGTTGACCCGGGTGTAACTCTT
>JBCNJP010000007.1:111684646-111729646 GCA_039602395.1 Deinandra increscens subsp. villosa | reverse complement strand
ACGTGACGTATAACCCCAAAGGGAGAGAGGTTACCACTACGGATAACCTTAATAAAACCAATATAAAAGAGTTTGCTTCGGATCCTTAAAATTTATCATCACCAACAATAACCTTAGCTTTTAAATCAAACATCTTAGTTGATTTAACCACAATTTCCATAAATCACAAAAACAAAGCCCAATATTCAATAGATTTAATTATCAAAATTAGAAAATGGTGCTTAGATCCTTTGAACCCATCAGCACCATCATTATCCTATGAACAAAGGACAACCCAAATGTGCAACTTTTAAAGAGAACTCTAACAATAAATTTGTACCAATCACAAAAACAAACCCATAATTCTGGTCTAGGTACTTCAAATTCTAATTTCTAGGTTGATTTAATAACCCACAATATATGAATACAATTTTTTTTTAACTTTTTACATCTAGCCTAAAAATTTTATATTCACATCAGTAGCGGTTCCAGACTTAAAATTCAGGGGTAACGTTCAGCGAAAAAATCATTTCAAGGGTAACGAAATACATAAAACGTTAAAAAATAGAAAAAAAACTTCCACTACGCGGTGCAAATTTAGGGGTAGCGGACGCTATCCCTGACAATAAACTAGGTCCGCCACTGATTCACACCATCAAACCTTAGAAAAACAACAACTTCATAAGTCTCAGATTTATAAACGGCTCAGGTTTAAGCAACCTTTTAGCCTAAACGAAATATAATTGAACCAAACACGGAGGCATCCAAGGTATAGCCTAAAATAAATATAATCGATCCAATCAAACATAAACAAAGGTCAAGAGGACCATGAACAACCAGGTCAAAAAAATCAAAACACATCAAAACACAGAGATTAATTTTAAAAAATCATCACAACCCATAGTGACCAGCAGCCACCAATCACCACAACAAAACCGAAATTGCGGAGTGAGAACTGTTAGGATTCGACACGAGCGAGACGCAGCGGAACACACTATCACACACGCACACGAAAGCAATAACAATCGAACACGAGAGATTTAACGTGGTTCGGTCAGTGTGAGCTACGTCCACGGGCTGCAACTAGGTATTTTCTTATTAGCTCAGAACAGTACAGTTGATTACAATACATGATGGGATATATATAAAAGAAAATTAGGGCAAACTAGGAACCAGGATGGGCCCCTAATAATTAAACCGGCCCAAAGGCTTCACACCCAACAATCTCCCACTTGAAAGCCTTGCGATAAACTCCAGCCCGCCATCCAAGCTTATACATCCACATTCATCCAGTAAACCAGTAATCTCCAATAAGACAAGTCTTCCAAGCTTCCAGTTCCCGAGAACAAGCAAAGACTTCAGTTAATATCACCTAGTTGCAGCGGCCCCCCATCATCAAGTACCAGAAGGGCCAGTTGAAGCTCCATCGAGCTCCAACTCCGTCGTGACTAAACCCGTCAGCGACACATCCTTTGTCTCAACCGGCTTGGACACTCCACCGGACCCAGAGATACACCGAGGACCACATACACTCTCCAAACTCAGCAAACAATCACCAGGAGAGAATTCTTCAGCTTTAGTCTTTGAAACCCAACGAATCTTCGTAACTGTACCCGGAACACGTCCTGTGCTCCCACTGTCACCGAATCCCCTGAATGGTTTAGACTTTCTAGCTCGTTCAACTAACATCCCTGCTCCAGACTTCACGTTTGCAAAATGAACTCTCTTAGCACCAGATTTAGCGAACCCGATTTTGTTATGCTTAACCGGGACGGTCATACTTCCCTCAGCAGGTACCTCAACCATATATAATGACCCATGCTTCATACCACGAGCAATTACCAGATTACCATTGACCACCCTCCATTTGCCACTACCAAACCTAACTTCAAGTCCTTGTTCATCCAGCTGACCAACAGAAATCAGTTTCTTCTTTAGCCCCGGAATAACCCTGACATTTTTTAGATTCCATGTAGTTCCCAATGAAGTGACCAAATCAATATCCCCCATGCCCATTACCTCAAGCACCTCGTCATTTGCTAAACGTACCTTTCCATGGCGTGAAAAGAAGCACCTGAATCCATGACCCAAGAGTCTACACAGGTTTTCCACACTTAGTATCAACGCCTCATCCTCAGAGACATCCCCAGAAACTGAATTCAGATCTTTCTTCTGTGGACATTGACTCTTCACATGCCCCACCTCGTTGCAGCTCCAACACCTCACATTCTTTCGAGTTCTAGACGAACTCCTTCCCCGACTCCGACTGCTTATGTTGCTTTCCCGACCTCTACCAACATTTAGTAACCCGCTATTTGATGATTCACCCGAATTCCTTCTTCTGACATCCTCACCCAGAATGAGATCTCGAATACCTTCAAAAGTGAAACCAGTTGTCCCCGCAGAACTTGAAATTGCAGTCACAGTTCCAGACCAACTGTCAGGCAGAGACGACAACAGCAGCAAAGCCTGAACCTCATCCTCAAACTTAATCCCAACTGATACAAGTCTTGCTAAGATTGAATTAATGTTGTTGATGTGAGCAGTTACTGAGCTTCCTTCAGTCATCCTCGTGTTCACAAGCTCTCGAATTAGGAATACTTTATTTGCAGCTGACGGCTTCTCATACATATTTGAAAGCGCGTTCATCATACCATATGCAGTAGTTTCCTTCATGATATTGAACGCCACACTTTTAGTAAGTGCCAATGTAATAACCGCCCTTGCCTTTTTATCTTTCAATTCCCAATCAGCTTGTTCTATCTTCGCAGGCTTATCCTTGACCATAACCATGTCTAGATCCTTTTGACACAACAGAGCTTCTATTTGCATCTTCCACCAACTGAAATC
Organism: Deinandra increscens subsp. villosa; assembly: GCA_039602395.1. Lineage (NCBI taxonomy): Eukaryota > Viridiplantae > Streptophyta > Magnoliopsida > Asterales > Asteraceae > Deinandra > Deinandra increscens. The sequence goes on along the minus strand of JBCNJP010000007.1, from coordinate 111,726,817 downwards.
GGTCCCATTGAACTTCTCAATCTGAACCTTCCCGTCTTCGGCCATAACAAACAAGAGACAGACAGTTGATAATCACTGTAAAAAAAATCCAGACAAACACGGCCAAAACCCGATCCTCCCGTCAACAAATACCCAACCGCAAAAGCAAATCGAATCCGAACACCCCGAATAATAACCGAAACTTGAACACCCAAACCCGAAGAACAACCCAATCAAAACTCTAATCAGAAAACAGAAACGCGTAAACCTGTATCTCCTGATCGCGGTTGAGAAAAATAGTTGTAGATGGTGTTCCCTTGGCGTTCCTGATTGGCTCCAATCACTCGTACAACTTGATCTTGATTTGCAAACCCAAAAAAAAAAAAAAAAAAATTTTTTTTCCCACTTACGGCTGCTCCGATTAATGCGAGGAAACCTAAAAACAAAGAAACAAATTTTGTTTCTTTACTCCACGTGGAATCCACAATCCAATAGAGGAAACCAAACCCAATATTAGGTTTCTTGGTTCGGTCGAGAACGGCACCGCAAAGACGAATCAATCACACACACAAAAAAAATCAATCTTCTTCACGTGATTATAACAGCGACATCCGGAGGGTCTAGATCAACCAGCCTTCAAGCGATTTAAACAACGATCGTCTCGGTGCACCCATGTGTGACAGAAACCTCGGCTCTAGATACCACTTGTTAGGATTCGACACGAGCGAGACGCAGCGGAACACACTATCACACACGCACACGAAAGCAATAACAATCGAACACGAGAGATTTAACGTGGTTCGGTCAGTGTGACCTACGTCCACGGGCTGCAACTAGGTATTTTCTTATTAGCTCAGAACAGTACAGTAGATTACAATACATGATGGGATATATATAAAAGAAAATTAGGGCAAACTAGGAACCAGGATGGGCCCCTAATAATTAAACCGGCCCAAAGGCCTTCACACCCAACAAGAACCGGCCACTCCAACCATATATAAACCCCAACAGTGGCTCAAATCCGGTGAGGACAGCGAGAGACACACAACCACGAGAGAGAAACCCAAAAAATAAACCCATGCGGCCATCAGAACTCAAGAACACAACAACCAGATCTAAAAAAGCAACCGAAAAGAAGACGGCGCACACCGCCAGTCACCACGCCATCAGCAACAACGGTGGCGACCGGATCGAGAGACCGGAGTTGATGGTATAGTTTTAATTTCGATTGTATTTTGTAACGTTGGTTTTTTTTAGCTCTTTAGCCTTTAATAATTGTCGTCGTTCAAATAAAAAAAAACAATTCTAGGTGATGTTTGAGATTTCAATTTTAAAAAATAGTTTTGTTTCTAAACATATACGTAAGAAACGGAGAGACCGTCTAGCTTATCCAATACCCATACTAGAACCAGAAGACACAAAGTTTATTTTAATATTCTACTTACATTAAACTAATATATGTTATAAAAGACACTATAGCAGTGAGGTATGTTATTGTTGCCAAATAAACCAACTCCATTTATTTAAATATGAAGTTGATATGCAATGAACTTGAACAATAGTTGAAATGAATAATATTACAATGGAGGTCAATGGGTTATCGTATAATTATTTCAGATTATTAAATAAACTAATCTCGTCTTAAAATTTTAAATATATTACAGAGAATACTAAAATTGAGACTCAGTGTGTGTTTGATGTGATTAAATCTTGTATTATAAGCAAAGAATTTGGATTTTAAATGTTAGACTCGTCTTGAGAATGTCTCAAGTCCTGGGAACTAGTGGCGGACCTAGATTATTGCTAGGGTAGCGTCTGTTACCTGAACTTGCACCGCGTAGTGGAATTTTTTATTTAATTTTTAATGTTTTATGGATTTTGTTACCCCTAAATCGATCTTTCTGTTAAACGTAACCCCTGAACTTTGAGTCTGGATCCGCCACTGCTGAGAACTACTTTGACTGTGACTACTCATACTAAGCAAACATTTTTATTTCAAATTATTTCATTATTAGTCCGACAAGCTCGTAGCATTCGGTACAAATAAATTACATTGCATCTCTAGGACTTTTAAACTAATTTTTTTTAACAGCGTTTGGAACTACTCCTCAAATCTTCAATACCCGAGTGAGTCTTCCTAAGACGGGATTGCAACCGTCCATACTGATTTTGACACTCCAGGCTTGACTCACCCAGGAACATTATCAAGAAAGAAACTCACAACTTGAGAAAAACCTCCTTGAATCAGGTTTGAACTTAAAACCTCAAGGTTCCCAGGCTCAAACCTTCATCCCCATACCATTGGGACAAACTAATTAAGACGGAAAATATTAGTAATTACAACACATATTAATGACCTAAATGTGTACACATGGGAGAACCATGCACACATGGTAACTCGACTCCTTATATGGGCACTCATTCCCATTCCAGGAGTTGAGAGACCCTATTGATCGACTTATTTCGTTAATTCTTAGCTTTGGTTCAGTCCATGAGCTTGTCAACAAAAGATTTCATGGAGAGATGGATTGATACATACACTACTAAACCTTCTCCATGTTTGAGATCACTGACTCCCACTAACCCACTTATCATAATTGCTAATAGGACGATGGATTAACGTTACGTTCTCCATATTTAACTTACGAGACCATCGATTCCAACCATAAGAGTATTATGTGTGGTGTATGTATATTTTTGGCAACTTTTTTTTTTTTTTGGAACGGCATATATTTTTGGTACTTAACTATGAATGTAGAAACGGTGGTTCCCGGCCGGACGGGTTACTAGGGGTGAATCGGTCCGGTTGGATGGTGCGCTTCTTTAGAGTAAGTTAGTATTGAGGTAAGCTGCTCCGGCCTAGAGCATCTTGACTGCTTTGGTGGACTGCCTCTTGATACCTGACACGAAGGAAGAGTTAGAACATGGGAGGAAGATTTGTCCTCCGGCTCAGACTGGGACTGACAGGTGCATCACAGCCATCCCAGGTCTACCCTCGTGCGTATAGGATGTGTGTGTGGGGAAGTGGGAGATCTACTCAGCCGTACGGTCGTGAGAGACGTTTGGGTGCCGGAGCTAGTTGTTGTCCGGAGGGATTAAGTGTATTTCCCCCAAATAGTTGGGGGGTATTTATAGTGTCTTACCCTTGTCTGGAGCGTCATTAATGCTCCTGGCGGCTAACGGTATGCGTGAGTACGATATGTGTGTAGCCTACAGTCCTATTTTGGGTAATACGGCGCACGATTGGCTTATGATATGCCAATCATTGTCTATCACCAGTGATCATGCAAACCGTGCGGCCTACATGTGTGTATTGTATGTCGTTAGAGTGGGCCCTTGGTTCGGCCTGATGGCGAACAGCCTGACCAGTCAGGCCGGACCAGACCCACGTCATCAATGAACATAGATCATTGGAGTTAATTATATACATGAGCTAGCAATATGTGTTTGTAGAATTACTTAGGTAGGCTTTTAAAACATAAACTGGATACGTACTATCTATATACATGATAGCATTTAATTAGATAAAGGCTACATCATAGATGATTATGATCTTCGTTTCCATATATTCGTACTACATAAATAATATAATATAGTTGTTCAAAGAAAAATAAATAGAAAATATACCCCATCCACTCTCGTTCGAAGTATGAGAATTTCCCCGTATGAGCTACATATACATATATATCTATATAATCATAATCCTAATATCTTAATCCTAATCTTCCTACTCTAATAAATAATTACAATTGTTGACACATGACAACACTAGATTCATTCTCACAAAAGTTTTCCCTCCCAAATCTACTCCATAATTAATTCTTTTTTATTGAAAATTATATCATATCTTATAATTATTCATGATATATATTTTTTATTTATTTATATTTTAAAATTATGACAACCATATATTAATTTTCATCTTATTTTTATTTAAAAATAATTTATAAACTATTATTATTTTCATTTAAAAAAACTTACAAAATACCAATAAAAACTTATTTAGTGTGTTTTCAAATATAATTGAGCAAATTATATTTAATACTTTAATTAATAAATACCTAATATTATTTTACGGATTCAATCAACATTGTGGATGATACTCTTTACAGAGAAATTCATAAACGTCAAAATTCATGTTCATAAGATTCATTATTAAATATTTTTCTACCATATCAAATGATTCATGTTCATCCAATTTGAAAATTCTAAACATGATGACTAATCCAATCGTATGTGTCCTAATGTATACCAAGATACATTTTTTTATTGATATAACATTATAATATTGATTATAATTTAGATTTTGTACTCATCAATCAAACTATGTTCATTATAATCTTCATGAAATTTTATACTAACCTAACTTTCCATAAACTAAAGTCTCAAGTTTGTCATATCATAAATTAATGTTAGTTGCTATTCAGGATCAGATTGTTTTTTTAACAGTCATTTTTGTATGTTGCATTTTTCAAATATACAAGTAGAGACATAGGCTCTAAATATTGTTTTTGATAAAGAGTAAAATCACTAATACCATACTATGAATTATAAGTTTAGCTTTTTATTTAATGTAATATAATACGTTATTCTGATAATAAAAAGTATTCATAAATTATCACTTATATGTATATTTTTAATGATTTAACCCGTATAACATACGGGTTCTATCCTAGTAAAGTAATAAAATAGTTGTCACATGTCTTCATTTTAGATGGTCTATATCACCACTGTCACATGTAAAACTCACACTCAATTACAAATTTAGTAACTCACCAATTAAAACTAATTACCAATTTTGTCCAAATTAAAATTTTATTTTCAAAATAAATGACAAAACTAATGTAGATTTGATAAATTTAATCAATCATTTGAGTCTTTTTTGAAAAATTTAATCAACAATTGTCAATTATAATATTTTTTTAAATAAATTTAAGATTTAATAAATTTAATCAATAATTTGAGTCTTTTTTGAAAAATTTAATCAACAATTGTCAATTATAATATTTTTTTAATTTATTAAATTATCATTTATTGTTTTATAAGGATTTTACGTCAAATATAATTTTTAAATCTCTCAATCGTTTTTTTTCTTTTTTTTTTGTATTTATTTAATATTATGAATCAAAATTCAGCCCGTGTAATACACGAGTTACTAACCTAGTATTATAATATATTACATTATTACTTACCTGTACTTCAAAAATTAAGATTTTAAGGGGGTAAATCGTTTTTGTTAAATATGTTGTTAAATGTAAAAAATAGCTATGCAATTAATAGCAAAATTAATTTAGAGATTTAATTATGTAACAATGTTTAACAAAATTTTAAAACTCAAATTCTATTTTATATATATATAAACTTTCACTAAACCTTTAATTTTATATGATACTCCACCGATTAATTATTAAAATGTTTTATCAGCATGTTATCAGTACGCTATTTTCCTGATGTGTTGCGTAGACACCCCACTTATTATTATATAATACAAAAACCAACTCCATAAATATTATAGTTTTAAGTTTTTTTTGTTTTGGCAACATTGTTTTTCTATTTTCATTTTGGTCAATTTTTTATTTTTATTTTTAGGTTTTCATTTTGACCACATTATTTTTCTTTTCGGATAGTATATTTTTATGTTTTTTTTTATTTTTATCGAATTACTTTGTCTTTTTATATAAAGGTCCGCTTGATATATTTCTCAATTTATTTTTCACAAAGTTTTTCTATTTTCAATTTTGATCATGTTAATTTTTCTTTTTTACTTTGATGTTTTTCATTTTACCCACATTACTTATTTGTTTTCTTAATTTTAACCGTATTTCTCCTTTTAGAATATTATATTTTCATTTGTAGTTAACAACCAAAGAAAACATATATCAAGATGAACGACACATAATTTGGGGAAGATCTATGTCATCCTTTGAGCTCGGAAGTTTTTGTTTTGGTCTTTTCTTCCTCACCCCACCTACCCACCACCCCACCCCACCCCATCCCCCCCCCCCCTCCCCACCCCACCCCACCCTCACCCTTAAAAATTGCATCTTTTCTGACTCACAGCAGAGATCCCTTTAATAGATAAGAGAATTTTAGCTTTGTTTTCTCACGGAATAACAGCTTTTTCATACCAATTCAAGTTCTTTTACTTATCTTATTTTAATCCTTGAATGTTTACTTCAAACGCCCAGAAACTGTGTTTTTTTTGGCAGTAACAACAACAACAACAATACATCATATTAGAAACCCTTCAGCTGTTCATTTTCGGCTGAACAAAAATCCCAGCTTTAGCTTTTTCTGAACCCTCCTCCTCTTCCCACCCAAACGTAAGATGGGAAAACACAAAATTACTTTCCCAAAGCACTTATTTCAAGTGGGCTTTGCAATCTTTGTCTAGTGGTGGAAGGACAACATCACCCTCTTCTTTTGTTTGCTTTCTTGCAGAATTTAGTTGCATATATAGCTTCAATAATCAGTTTCTTTGTCATCTTTCTGCACAAATGGCTACAACACAGAAAGATTCAACTGTTGCAAATCTCATCAAGAATCTATGTCGCTCTTATGGATGGTCTTATGGTGTTTTCTGGAGCTTTGACCAGCCAAATTCCATGTAATCCTTCAAAATATGATTTGTTTAACCATTCTTATCTTCCTGTTGAATAATCTTGTATTTCAGTTTTTTGGGTGGGTTAATCATTCATTAGATCATAGTTTCAGTATTTTTCAGAATATGATTTGGTTCTTTATTAATATTGCTGTCATCAAAGCCGCATTTTTATTTGTATTCTAAAAAAAAATGTTGATTTTCAATTTTCATGGAAGTGGGTATCAAGAAATTGACAGGATCAATTCTTTAATTAGCTTGGTCTGGGGGGAGAGCTTCTTGTCCGCATCATCACATACAATGTGGTTGAATTTAGTATATCCATACATTAATTCCACCATGAGAATATTGCTTAATTTAATTGTTCATAAATTTAATTTTTCCAATTATTATTTTTTTAAACTGATTTGAGTAAATAAATTTGTATCTTTTCTGTAATATGTCTGTGCTTATACATTTATCTGGTGAATTTTGTGCATCTTTTTATTTATATTTAATTATTTTTATTTTTTTTGGTTTCCCAGATTATTGACTATGCAAGATGCTTACTTTGAAGATGAAATTCAAGGTCTGGTTAGTGATTTGCTTCTACAATCACCCATGTTTGGAGGAGGGTATGCTCATTTTCCCTAATCTTGGTGTAAAAACAACAATTAATATTCCTTAATTTGGTTTTAATTCAAAATCTTTTAGAGTTAATCAGTCTTTCATTTGATAATTATTCAATAGTATTAATAATTTCTTTAATCTTTTAATGAAGGTTAATTGGACAGGCTGCTTTAACTAAAAAACACCTATGGATGTCCTCAAAAGACAATTACATTGGACAAAATTCTTCAGGGTCAATTTGGGATATGTTTCAGGTATTAGTTAATTAATATACAAATTAACATGCTTTCCTGTACAAATAATTGTTAAAATCTCTACCAAAATTAACATGCTTTCTTTACTTTACAGGATGATTCTAAACTTTTTCGACAATTTTCTTTGGGTATAGAGGTAACATTTTTTTTTTCTTTTATTTAACTTCAATATAAAGAGGGTGGTACCAACTTGGTTATACCTAGTGGGCCTATTTATGAGATCTTGATCCACGGCATAAACTTTTTTTTTTCTTTCATTTTCATCTTGCAGACAATTGCAGCAATCCCTGTGGAACCACTAGGAGTGGTACAATTTGGGTCCACTGATAAGGTTAGTAAGCAAAAGCTTAAAAGGTTTAGTTTTCTTAATTTGTGTAGATCTAATGAATTGCTTTTGGTTTTCAGATTGTGGAGAATACAGATTTTATAAATCATTCAAAAAGAATGTTTAACGAAATTGTTAACGGTAATGTACCAACAAGTTCATCTTCAAAGCCGAACGGGTTGTTTGCATCCTTGATACCATCAGAAGATTACCATTCAATTAACCAAACTTCTTTTGGTATTCCACAACAATCTTTCTCATCTGGTTCACACTCTCAATCCATGTTTCAGCCAAACATTGATTCTAGTTTGACTTCCTTCAAGGAACCAGATCAGAATATGTTTGACTTACCAATGGATTTTGGAAACATAGATGAATTTTTCCAAACAGGAGATTTCAGTATTCCTGAGTGGTACCCTCAGTCCCCTATCCAGAGCAATGTCACACTAAATGATCACTTGTTTTCACAAGCCACCGGGTTTCTTGATCTTCCCATGGGTTCGGATGAACAAGTCAAACCTTTGACTATTTCCGGTATTGATGTTGACCTGTTTGGAAATACAGGAGATTTAGGAGACATTGTAACGCCGGCAATAAACGTAAATCATTTCGGTTACGAGTCCTACAATTCAGGGACTATATCGGTGTCAAAGCCAACTCAAGGTATCAGTAATGACCCGGCTACCCTTCCTCCGAAGAACGGGTTGTTCTCTAATCTTGGGATCAAGGAGCTTTTTGAGGGTATTTCTGGTACTTCAACATCTTGCATTGAGGATCAAGTGTCATCGTGTTCAAAACGAAGGAAAACTGGGAATTCCATATGGGAAATGGGTCCATTGCAGCAGAAAAGTGAGCCCATTCTTAAGTCAGAGCCATGGTTAGGTGATGGTTATAGCATTGATGGTTCAAGCACAGTATTGCAAGATAAGAAGCAAGCCGAACCTGCAAAGCCCACCAAGAAAAAGGCTAAACCTGGGACTCGACCCAGGCCCAAAGACCGCCAGATGATTTTGGACCGTATGGCCGAGTTAAGGGAACTCATCCCCAATGGGCAAAAGGTATGTAAAACATTAATACATTTACATACAAGTAGGTATGTATAATCTTTACTAAGTGGTTCATTGATTGTTTTTACAGATGAGCATTGACTGTTTGTTGGATCGAACAATCAAACACATGCTTTTCTTGCAAAGTGTAACAAAACACGCAGACAGAATCAAACAGGTTGATGAACCAAAGGTGATTATAGTTCTTCTCAACATCATAATGTTAATCGCCTTATTTTCTAAGTTTCGATTTTCAAATAACTAAAAAAGACGATTTTTTTTTTGTCAGCATAATGGTGCGACTCAGAATGATAATTTGAACGATCCAAGCAACAATGGTGTGACATGGGCATGCGAAGTGGGACAGCAAACGATGATCTGTCCATTAGTAGTCGAGGACCTTAGTACCCCAGGACAAATGCTCATAGAGGTACAAGTAACACACATATTTATTGATTATGTGAGTTGATCTAAGCTGCAGAAACATTGAACCACAAAATATTTCTGATGCAGATGATTTGCGAAGAACAAGGGTTTTTTCTTGAAATAGTGGACATAATCCGCGGATTTGGTCTGACCATTTTGAAGGGAGTGATGGAATCCCGCGAGGAAAAAATATGGGCTCGCTTTATAGTTGAAGCTGAGGTAAAAGCATTGTACAATCATTCACAAAAATGTTACAAAGAGAAAGAGTATGAGTTTCTTAAGAATTGATTTGAACTTATTTCACAGGGTAAAAGGCATGTGACAAGGCATGAGATATTTGCAGCACTTGTTCAACTTCTACAAACATTGGGATCTAATGACAATCAAGTTGATAAAAAAGTTATGCAAACCGGGAATTCTCTGCATAATGATTTCCATCATTCTGAGATGCAACTTCCTGTAAGTTTAGCAGACACAAGGTATCGCGTGAACTTATAACCTTGTTTTTAAGGATACCATGAGCATTGATTTCCATGATTGGTATTCTGGGATGACATTATTCTCCTCCAAATTAGTGGCCATCTTGGTCAGAAATGAAAATTTGAAGCTGTGGATGCTTGTTGAATTTGCTGAATGCAAGGAGGATTAGTTAGGGGAGGGGGTATGGTTGCCTTGTGGCTTCAAGGAGCCATGCTCCCCAACCAATCATCATGTGCCAACTCATTTGGGATGTTTTTGAAGCCTTGTCAAGCCACACCACAAGGTATGGTTGCCTTGTGGCTTGGAGAAGCCACCGAAAAATTAACTTTTTTTTTTTTTTTTTGATTTTTAACATCTTTTAATAAACAAACAACTTTTATATAAAAAAACACTAGCATTACGAAATCAAACGGTTACAATACTTGAAATTAAAAAAAAAAACACAAATACAATTTAAAAAAAAAACAACTAAAAGTTGCAATCCCATCCGTATTCCTCCGCGATTTCTCTTTTTTGTTCAAGAACAAGCGGTAGGAATTGAGGATCAACATCATTATGCGGTTTCATAAATATCTCGAGATCACGTGCTTTTTTCTCTTGTCGTTCACGTGCTTGTTTGAACTCGATCACTCGACGTTGAGCCTCCATTGTAGTTTTCACCGCATCGTACATCGCTTGCTTCTTTCCAAAGGTTTCGTCCCGAAGCTTTGCCTTAAGCTCCCTTTCTTTGATCCAATTGCTTTGAAAATCCGACATCATTTCCAACGCCTTTTCCGATGCCGAACTTCTTGCGGTGGACGAAGACTCGCCCAACTTCTTTTTCCCTTTATTTTTTGGGTATGTAGGGGTCGAGTCTTCATTGAGATCGGGCAATTGAGTCGATCCAACATCATTTGAAGTTGTGTAGTCCCCCGACTCGGACGTCTTCGTCCTTTTACCCGGTTCCGGTATATTTGTTTATACAAGTTTTGGGCTTTCACCAAAATGTCCCCATCCGCACACCCACTTGCCCAAGTATTTTTCTTTAAAAAAAAAAAGTTAATAAATATATATATATATATATATACATATATCGAGTTAGAAAAAAAATAAATGTATTTTTACCGTTTGAATGTAGAGGGCGTTAAAGTTCGACAACTTTGTGTTCAACTTCTTCCACTTTGAGCTTAGTTGGTCCCTAGATCGCCCACTAGGTGCACCCATCAAACCGTCAAAGTGGGCAAGAACTTTAGCCCAAAACGAATCGCGGGATTGTTGATCCGCTTTTCTCCCATCTTCACTACAATGAATATAAGCTTTTGTCAAGTTAAGCTCTTCCTCCGACGTCCAAGTTTTACATTTTGCTCTCCCCGGAAATTTAGCTTTCGTCTTCGTAATTACTTGGACGTCTTCGTCCATCACCTCGATCTCCTCTTCTTCAACCGCATGTTCTTCCTCTTCTTCTCCTCCTTCTTCTTCAACTTCTTCTTCGGACTCGGAATCGATTTGACGACGTGGCTCTCGAAATTGCTTGTTTTGGTACATGACGTTAGACGGGTATTGGGAAGAATGTGGGGGAAATAACTCCCCTTGAGCCCCATAACGACCGGATAGGAGATCGATTAACGAATGTTGAGAAGGGTGTGGTGCGAAAAAAGCCGGTTGTGATTGCGGTGGAGGATTTGCGTTGGAGGCTTGACCGGTATTACGAACCTTCGGTTTGTATTTTTTGGTGGGAGCGGTGGATTTTTTCGTGGTAGCGGGTGATTTCTTCTTTGATCGATCCATGGTGAGTAGAATATAAAATATGTGAAAGAGGGAGATGATAGGTGAAGAAGATGGTGTAAAAATGTTATAAAAGGGGTAGAATTTATAGTTGTAAAATTGTTAAAAAGAAAAAAAAAAAAAAAAAGGAAAGTAGCCGTTGGAGGCAACGGTCAAAAGCCCCAACGTTCGAATTTTACCCGGCTCCCCTCGGTTCCATATTGCCGCTCGACCAAAAATATCCGGAGCCTAGCCATCGAACCGCCTAGGGCGGTATGGTTGCCCGTGGGAACCGCCCGGCTCCAAAGGAACCGCGACGCGGTAACCACCACCATACCGTCCCCCCTTATGATTTAGGTTCATATTAGTGGGTGTGGCTTTTTTCGGTTCTTGACCGTTATTTTTTAGTTTGGATCTTTTAGTGTCTTTTTAGTTGGTTTCTTTCCAGCTATATTCAGAACTTAGATGTTCATAGTTTGAAAGAATCAGTATAACTAGTTTTATACATGTAAGTAGGACTGTAAACGAACCGAACCTTCAGCGAACCGCTCGTGAACCATTCGTCGGGAAGCTTTTTTTATGTTCTTTCGTTTAACTTAATGAACGAACATGGACATGAAATTTCCTTCATTTAGTTAAACAAACAAACGTGAACAAGGGCTGTATTCGTTCATTTGTGTTCGTGAACGTTCGGTAATATGTTCATTTATGTTCAGTAAGGTATTCGTTAGAATTTTACCAACTATAATTTACATTATTTTGATATTATTATGGGATAATTGTGTTATGTTATTGTTTCTAACTTGTGCTTTGATTTGGATAATTATGTTTATAATTTTCATGTTAAGGGCTTAAACACATATATATATTTATTTAAGGTAATCATGTCGGGTGGTTGGAATTAAGAATCATAATTATTTTTTTAAATAGCGCGCATATATTCATTTGCGTTCGTGAACAATTAATTCCTTAACAAAAAAACACGAACAAAAATTTTCATTCGCTATATGTTCGTGAGCATATTTAAAGCTTAATAAATGAACATGATCGAACTGGGTTTCATTCGGCTCGATTCGGTTTGTTTACAACCGTATTATTTGTAAAGCTTGTCATGTATTTTAATGTAACTAAATGTCAAAGCTTTTTTTTTCAATTCTAAACAAAACCAGAACAACTCTAAAATCAAAGTAAATTATTTAAGTTTAGAGTAAAAAGCAAGTGGCTACACTAACACTAATACAACCACAAAACGATATGGAACTATAATTGTTGAACTAGTGAAACATAACATACAATATAATATAATCAAAGCAACGATTTTGTTTTCCCAACTTCACCAATCACCATTTCATATTAATTAACCTCTATGCACACTAAAAAATCCCATGCATTAGAGGCGACAACTTTAGAGACGACCACAAACAGTAGTGACGACCCGTCATCGCTATTGTCCCAGTCCATATAGATCCAAGGGACAGGGTTGGTTCGTATCAGAAGTCATTAGCGGCGACACCAGTAGCGGCGACGTGTCGCCGCTAATGCCCTAGAAAAAATTTGCGCGGATTCGATACTTCCCTGCCACCAATGTTCTTCCATTTTCTCAAAAAAAAAACCCCCACCAGAATTTCTCTCGTCTCAGCGCTATTCGATCACGACGAAAACCGTTGCTCACCTCTCCCTTCGATCACATTTCAGACCCTCATACATTTGCTCGTCGCCTCCATCATCGCAGAGAAAAAAAAAACCTCATCAGCTGCTCAAATCCATCTTGTTTGTAGCTTCATCGATCCAGTTCGAGGGTGTTTGGGAGTGCTTTCATCGTGGCCCTAATCGATTACAGGTTATTTTTCAACTCAATCTTGATATTTGTTTGTTTTACTCTGTTGGTTTTACAGGTTATTTTTGTTCCTCCTGCACCACTTCATCCACACATTTATAGCAATGGTCATATTGCTTAGGTTTGTCTCATGACCAGATGATTATGTTTGTTTCAATCTCTAGCCTAGCAGTTAACATTTCACCAGATTGCAATTATTAGCAGTTAGCAATAAAAACCTTTTTTTTTCAAATGTGTTAAGTGTTGGATTTTGGGCATATCTTAGCCTGAGATACTTTATATTGGAACTTGTAAATGTAGAAAGATTTCTTTGTTGCAGTTAATTGTCATAGGTTTTGAACATTTTGTTTGTACAGTGATTTTGTGGATAACACATGAATGGAACAATTTACCATTGTGGGAAGAGTGTTGTTGACCACATATCATTCGAAATTGCAACAAAAAATTTCAACCAAAAGATGTCATGCATTAATAAGATAGGATGTTTTAGGTTCCATGATGTAGGCTTTGTTCTCATTTCTCATTGCATCAAGTAAATGAGACCAATAAAAAAATGAGACCTACCAAATCATCTTCATTTCTTCTCAAGACTGTGCAAACAGGACCCACAAAATGTTAAACTTGAGTTTCTTTTTTCTCATTTTAGACTTTGTTTCTAATTCTGCAATTTGTCAATTCTCTATTCTGATGCCTAAACATTCCCAAACTTTGTCACGCACGTTCTGATCTTTAAACCAACTAATAACCTAAGACTGTCAATATCTTAGATTACGCTAACTAAGCTAAACTCTAACCTTAACCGAAATTACCGAATTGCATTGTTGATTTAGTTGTTTGTTGTAAAGCTTGGAACTTTGATTAAATTGATTTTTAGAAAAACAATAATGATGAAAGTACGATTATCCAAGGATCCCGGTTTGCTAATTTCCAGATTATTCAAGTTGCCCGAATGGGTTTCCTACATAGACATAGTCTTGCTTCCGTTTGCCAATCCGACCTAGGTCCTAGATTGTTCACATAGGCCGCTTAATCACTAGATCGACGTGCCAACGATATGACGGTTTACTATGATCTTAATAAATTTTCTAGTTAATTAAATAAATAAAGCATGCAATAATCTTCAATAATTGAACAATTAAGAGCAATCATGAACAACCAAAGACTAAACCACGCATCAAGAAAAAACCACACATAAATAACGAAATTAGACAAACCGTTCATCCGGACAATCGATAGGTTCTTAGCCGGACATTGTATAGCTATGAAAGACATGATCAAAAGTAAAGAAACTGGAAAAAACGGGTTCTTGGCTCCCAAAAACAGCTGATGTGAAGTGATTCAGAGTTGATTTACCAGAAGAGTTCGTAGCCTGGGGCTGCCCCCCTTTTTTTCTTCCTGGGGTCGAGCCCCTGATCCCTTTTGTCGTCCTTCATGAATCCCCTTTTCATTGGTGTTGTCCTCACTTAACAAATCACCGGAGCCCACATGACCTCTTTGCCCTTTTTACTTTTTCTCTAGCAGCCCATTTAATTCCATTCACTTTGCTGCTACAAATAAACCCAATTCGCAAGCCCACGTGATCTTCCATTTAACTTTGTTCCTGTTTCACAATTTAAAAATCTGTCACATCACATACATATACATGAAGTAGCTTTTGTAATATTTTCACATTAAAATTCCTTACTCTTAACAGAATAGAATGGAAAAATAAAATAGAAGTGGTTATTATATTCATAAAGCTAATTGTACAAGTGTTTATGCGTATGTGTGAAGATAGCATTCTGTACAAGTTGTAATGCCTGGGTTTTTTTCTCCAACAATTAAATCTTTTGATTACATAGGGTGTGAAGCAAGTGTGATGTACGATCACTGAAATCAGGAGGAGAAGCCATACCTGCTCTCTCCTTCATCCAATCTGTTAAAAAATCGGAAATCAAAGATGAAATTGGATTAACAATGACGAACAGAATCAAGAGTATGAACTCGTTTATTGATCAAGAGAGAAAATCGTTTACAAGGGGGAAAACATAATGAATTAAGCTAACTAACTAAGCGCTACTCTAGGCTCTTATTACAGCCGATTAACGGCAATTAACAAACTAATCGAACTTCGCAATACTGACCCTTGTACTTTAATTAGTTGACAACTTTCCCCCTTGAACTTTTAACTCCACTCTAACTTGGTTAACTGAAACTTAACCTTAACAAAATCTAATTCAATCTGTGTTTCTTATTTATATGTAGATTTGACGAGTAGAGAAACCTTAATCTGTTAATCTGCCTAATTGATGATTCTGAATGATTAGGCAGATGATGATGATTGTTCTTCAGTTATTCCTTCCAAGCGCAGGAAACACTGTGGTTCTGCTGTAAGCTCTTCTTTCTAAAACTTCAATTTGTTTTTGAATTAAAATCTGCATCAAGTTTTACATTTGAGAGGTTGGAATCACCTCCTAAGGTGCCTCTTAACAAGGAGAAGGTTAGTAAAAATTTGATTATTAAGTAGTTGAGGTATAATAATTAAATTAGGTTTGTTGGCTTCTATGTTGTATATATGTTTTAAACACACATTTTTACTTTCAGTTATCCATGGACATCATTGTTTAGTTCTTGAAGTTAAATAATCCTTTGATAGAATGCCAAATTTTCAAATTTTCATTTTATCCATTTAAATACATTAACACCCTTGCAAT
Organism: Deinandra increscens subsp. villosa; assembly: GCA_039602395.1. Taxonomy (NCBI): domain Eukaryota; kingdom Viridiplantae; phylum Streptophyta; class Magnoliopsida; order Asterales; family Asteraceae; genus Deinandra; species Deinandra increscens. The sequence goes on along the minus strand of JBCNJP010000007.1, from coordinate 111,710,824 downwards.
GCTTTAAATATAGATCTCGATGTCACTTTAGTCCTGCTGTAATGACCTAATATTTCATCCGTTTATGACATTTACTTTCATGTAAGTTATTTCATAGTTCTTATATAGTACAATCAGGGCCGGTCCAATGGGTCAAGCAGTCCAAGCAAGAGTTTGGAGCCCCTGAAATTTTAGGGCCTCAATTTTTCTGGTCCAAAAAACTTATATATTAATAGGCGTGTATTAGACTAATTTTTAAGGTTGTCTAGTAGGTCAATCGGCAAAGTTCTTACACATCATTTTAGTTGCACGGGTTTGAATCCATTTCTCGCCGTTTCATTTAATCTTTTTCCCACTAATTGATTCTATCCAGATATACTATATGGGACAAGTTAATAAAAAGGAATTATGTCACAGTGACAATTTGTTATTTCTCCTTCCCAAAGAAAAGTAAACCAGGGTGAAATCCTTCATATATTTTTCATTTCAAATCATGGTTTTGTTTTTTTAGTTTTCTATATTAAGAATTATATGAACAAATTATTTTTAACAGATTCTTCACTTCTCTTTTTCTTACATTTTTGTAACACTAGTTTGCTTACAAATCTTTTGACTTTTTATTTCTTCATGTTTGAATAGACATGAGACATGTTCTTTTATAGCAACTAAAAGTTATTTTTTTTTATTGATTGTTTTATATTTATTATACAATACTACTATGTTAATTTGGAATCAAAAGTTATGAATTAGGTTATTCATAAATTTTAAAAGAAAAGTAAGATTTGGGGGCCCCAATTTTAAAGTTTGCTTGGGGCCTCCAAAAAGTTTGAGCCGACCCTGAGTACAATATAAACAAATTATGGATCTAAACATAGTGCGTATTAGTTCGGGACATATTGTGGTTGCTAAGTTAGCGTATGATATGTTATGGGTCAGTTTTTTATTTTTTGTTTAATGCAGCCCCCCCCCCCCCCTCCGTGTTGTTTACGAAGGTGTTATGGGTGCTGTTGGTTTAGTGTTGCATGATTTTTCTGCTTGAATTCTGAGTACCATTTTTTTTATCTCAGCTACGTGTATAAGCTTGTTGCTCTTGCGAAAGCTGCATAGGTATGTATGTTCTACTCTGCTCATTAAGTTCTTTGTTTATGGTTGTAATTATTTTCTGTGTGAAAAAAGAGTACCTGGCGGGTATGAAAAATAAATAATCATCGTCTGTTGTTTATTTTGGTTCTCTGCTATCTCTACAAACTGCATAGTTTGGTTGTTAATGTGCGTTGTCTTATAATTGCAATGTATTATGGCTGATGTAAAAGTCGTCCTGAAAATTTATTATACACATTATATGGCCTTTGTTTTTCATTTGGTATGCATATTTTTTTCTGGGCTAAGTTAGGGGCTGTTAGCTGCCTTCTAATGGGCGAGGAGTTTTTTTTGTGTGGTCGTTTTTTTTTTTTTTTGTGATGTTACCTTCGTCATCTCTGGCCAAGGGTGTTGGCCAGCAAAAGGAGTAGTGCAGCAGCTAGGGCCTAAAGAGAAGCCATTTTAAAAAACTAGATTACACCTTTTTTAGAAAGCGGTTGGTGCTCTTTTTGGTTCTTAAAGAGCAAGACTTAATATCCAGCAATGATAGCTACGCATCCTGCCATTTTGTAACTTTAGTAACTCATCTAAAAATCCACGACTTTTGTAGGCCACCACAGGCCAGTGTAGATAGGTCATATGTAAAAAAATCGTGGTTCAGTATTATTGAATGGCTTCTCAGATTAGTATTACTTGATCTCCAACATATCATCTTTACCTTTTACTATAAGTGTTTACTATAGAAGTGCAGCATAGGAGTTCATTTGTTATCACACAGATATTGTTAGCTTAGGGTTATATTGATCTTCTGTTGGTACTGAAAATGGTTTATGCTTCTTGGTTGTAGATGATTGGCTTATGTTACAGGTTTGCTTATGCTAACGTCACTACGTTAAAATTCACCTTTGGCCACGGAAAAAAAACCGTGACCAAAGGTGTTTGGTCACGTTTTTTTTCTTCCATTCCAATCGACACCAAAGGTCCCGTCACCTTATGTACCCTACGGCCACGTTACAATATCAGTGGCTGAAGCCACCTAGAAGCGTGGCTAAAGGGTACCAATATTTGTTGTTGTAATCAAACAATTCTTCCGAAAAGCGTGGCCAAAGGGTCCCAATGGCCACATGTGTTTGTTTAACGTGGCCTTTGGTATTATATGGTCACGTATATTTGTGTTTTAGCCACATATGTTAAAAAAAACGTGGCCAAATGGGTTGCTGAAATTATAATTTTTGTCCCAATACGCGTGGCCAAAGGGTGGCAATGGCCACGTTAAAATATGAATAGTGTGACCTTCGGTATTATATGGTAACGTATATTTGTGTTTTAGCCACATATGATATGAAAAAACGTGGCCAAATGGGTTGCTGAAATCATACATTTTGTCCCAATACGCGTGGCCAAAGGGTGGCAACGGCCACATTAAAATATAAAAAGTGTGGCCTTTGGTATTATATGGTCACGTATATTTGTGTTTTAGCCACATATATTTGGAAAAACAAAGTGGCCAAAGGGTAGTTGAAATCAGATATTTTGTCCCAATACGCGTTGCCAAATGGTGGCAACGGGCACGTTAAAATATAAAATGTGTGGCCTTTGGTATTATATGGTCACGTATATTTGTGTTTTAGCCACATATATTTGAAAAAAAAAATTGGCCAAAGGGTAGTTGAAATCATACATTTTGTCCCAATACGCGTGACCAAAGGGTGGAAACGGCCACGTTAAATATAAAAAGTGTGGCCTTTGGTATTATATGGTCACGTATATTTGTATTTTAGCCACATATATTTGGAAGAAAAAAAAGTGGCCAAAAGGGTAGTTGAAATCAGATATTTTGTCCCAATACGCGTGGCCAAAGGGTGGCAACAGCCACGTTAAAATATAAAAATTGTGGCCTTTAGTATTATATGGTCATGTATATTTGTGTTTTAGCCACATATATTTGGAAAAAAAAAGTGGTCAAAGGGTAGTTGAAATCATATATTTTATCCCAATATGCGTGGCTAAAGGGTGGCAATGGCCACGATAAAATATAAAAAGTGTGGCCTTTGGTATTATATGGTCACGTATATTTGTGTTTTAGCCACATATATTTGGGAAGAAGAAAAAGTGACCAAAAGATTGTTAAAATCAGATGGGTCCTTGCTATACGTGTGGCCAGTTTAAAAGATATTACAAATTTAAAAGATCTTTGTTTGGTACACATCTCACCATTTGTTCCAACAATCCCTAGCTAGCCCAAGTGTTTGAGGTACCAAATAACATTTAAAATGGGACTACATGACATTACCAAACAGATTACTGTGAAACAATGGAATAAAACTTGACTGACAAATATTTACCTTTTTCTTTTCAACTGCTTCAGACGAGGTTGATCGACCACCGATTTCACGCCCTACAGTTCAATTAATTACTTTATGTAAATGAGCAATCAAACCGATAATGAGTTTGACAAATACTAACCGTTGTGTGTATGTCAGCATGATTAGTGATGTGGCTAGATCCAACAAAAATCTCCTTAGAATTTACCTAGAACAATGTTTTTGAATTGGTAAAAAGTTAGAGCAGAATAATGATGCGGACCTATCATGAAAGTATTTATACTGTTTCTTTAATCTAACATAAGTTGTTCCAGTTTTATTCATACAGATAATGTATATACTCTATTTTTTCATATTAACATAATTTTCAATGAATCATAGCAGAGCTTCATTTAACTCATAACTTTGTTCTTACATGAAGTATATATTCTTATGTACCAGGAACTTGCATCTATTTGTGTTCTTCAAGAACAAGAGTTCATCCAGATTGTGTTCTTCAGGAACAAGAGTGTATGTTATTAAAAGGTACTTGAGAATAGTATGACTAAGTTGTGATGTAAAGAATTTACCTCTGTAGATGCCGGAGCATTAAGTTGGTGTGGTAACGGTGTTTCAAGTGCAGATAGATGAGCTATAAGTAGATCAAGTTTTTTCTCCGATTCTTGAATCTTCAAGAAGAGGGCCTTAAGTTGTTCAATTTTTCATCCCTAAGAAGTCTCTCCTCTTTAAGTTCGAACTCAAGTTTTTCCAATTGACCATCAGTGTTGTTGGATCGATCCTTGAATTTTGTACAATTAACACTTCTGTCTCAATGGTTTGTAGTGTCTTCCTTTCTTTTGACTGACCCAGGTTCAAGCCTTGTTTTTTGACTGACCCAGGTTCAAGCCTTGTTTGCTACAATTTATAATTTTTTTATTGTCTAATAGTGGATGACATGATTTATAAACTGGATAGATTTTAATTCTTCAGTAAATTGGAACAAGAACAAAACCGTATGAACTAACATGAAAAAAACCGTATGAACTAACAAGAACAAAACCGTATGAACTAGAATTCCTCAGGAAGAAGAGTTCATCTGAAATGAGAGCAGATGAACAGAACCGGATGACATTTTTAGACAACTGTTTCACTGCCTTGGCGGACTGAGATGATTTATAATTAAACAGGATCAATTTTAGTTATTCATTAGAGAAGAAGAAGAATAGAACCGGATGAACTAGAGTTCTTCAGGATCAAAAGTAATTATTCAGTAATAGAACAGGATGAACTAGAGTTCTTCAGGATGAACCGGATAAACTAGAGTTCTTCAGGATGAACTATTCCCTTATAAAACAAAAGGAAGTTCAACTTGCAAGTTTTTATGCATATGTTACAAGTTTGTCAAGCATATATGGTTTTTTTGGTACAAGTTCTTATGCTTATGGTACATATAGTTGCTTTATTATCTTGAGGGTGTTTACGTCTTTTTGTTGGAAGCAGAAAAACCGTAAAAGCTACCTGCTGCCCCAGTCCCACCCATCATCATCACAACCTCTCCAACCTGCTCCCATCACCATTCCAAATCATCTCTTCCAACAATCCGTCTTCTTTCTATGGCCCCAATTCCTCGGCTGGATTTCGAGTTTTCGATAAAGAGGAAGACGGTTGGATCATTGATAAGGTGTGGATGTTCGATTTGGGTGACAACTGCCCTTTTTACTGGATTGATTTTCGTCACTCGCATCACCATAGGTGTTTCTTGCCTTTATTCATCTGATATCGTAGGTGTAACAACAACAATTCAAGGTACTTTTCCCTTATACTTACTCTCCTTGAAACGAATTTTGTGATGTTTCTCTAGCTAGGGTTTGGGTTTTGTTAGCGAACAACATGAACTTTTGTTGATGAAAACTGAAGGATGCATCTCTGAAGGTCTGATCTGAAACTAATTTCTCATTTTCTAGGGTTTTTTTTTGGGTTTGCGCTTCTTCCTCTTCAATTATTTTTCATAGGGTTTCGCTAGGTTCAGTATGTTTGAACTTTTGTTCTTTTTTTTTATTGGTAATCTGCATTTAGTGTTTTCTCCCATGAATCCCTTCTTTCAGTTCTAATCGTAGGGGGTTAATTTTTGTTTGTTTTCAGCAGGATTAAGGGCTATTTATGAAGTCGGTTCCACAGCTAAAAGCTTCGTCAGCTTAAATCAATTCTTCTGGTAGGTCTTCTGGTCTTAATTTTGCTTAGATTGATGCCCGTTTGTGTTCTTCTTCTTCCTTCACATCGATCTTGTTTCATTTTAGCAGGTTAGTATAATAGAGGTCATGCTTTGTGATTAACATATGTATGTGGTTAGGGGTGCATTAATAGAGGATATAATCGTTGGTTCAGGGCCACATCTAATTCATCCCAGGTTAATTTTCCATTCTATACCGTTTGTGTTGTGTATTGTCTTCAAACCCTTTATTTTAGTTTTGCAGTACATAACTGTTGCTACACCAAGTTTTATTTTAATTTTCTTTTCCTTATGACAAAGCCCTTGAATATCAGGTTTGTGACTTTTAGAAGATTTCCAGCTTCAATTGCAAATGTGGTTTTCTCTTGGTGATGTAACACCAGGTATGCTTCTGTTTCAAGTTACAATGATGATGATGATGATGATGATGACATGCCTAAAGTTACGAGAATCTTTGATGTTTATTGTTCTCCACTACGATTCTGAAGCATTATTTGTCAGTTCTAAATAGTTACCTGAAGGCTGAAACACAATTCTAAATCAAATGTTATTTGTTCCTAATTTTTTGGCCCTTAAATAGTTACTGCTCTGCTTATCTTGGTATCTCCGTTATTTTCTAATTAGCAAAACTGATGTAATTTGCATATTTACTTGATCATATCACTTAAAATTTTCATGATTTAGCCATGTTCCTCTTATTCGTTTCATTATTTGTGTGCTGAAAGTTTCATTATTTGTGTACTGGAAATTTATTAGATTTGTAAAGGTTTGTTACGGGAATTGATATGATTTACCTGTTCCGAAGGTTGAGACACAGGAAGATGTCAACGGTGGGTTACAAAATTTTAGGGTTAAGTTGTCGGCTGAAAGTGGTGGCCAGAGCACCATGGATGTTCTTTGTCAGGTACTACTTTCTTATAATTCTTTTGTGGCAAGTTAATCTTTATGTTAAATGGCATGTTATTTTGTCTTTGATGAATTTTACACATCTTTACGGCTTATCATGTTGGTATTCGTAGGTGATACTACATATATTTCATTGTGGGGTACAATTTTGATCATCCATCTGTGTATACAGGAAAGGTAGCCATTGGATTTATAAATTCTATGGGGGTTTCAAAATTGGTTATATTCTCTATTTATGGGTGGAAATTTTTAACAGCTGATTTCATACTTCAGTTGTTAAATAGGTTTGTGGGAATGAATTCTGAACAAAGATATAGAGTCAAGGTGGAATGGGCCATTCGGGTCATTCATGTTTCAGCCATGAACTTATACGGCAAGTCGGCAATCAGTTAGGTTGATATCTATGCATGAGTTACAATGTAATACACTCATCAGGTTTTCTACTTGCACCAATAAGAAATATTGACTTTTATATGTATTGAATTAAGCTTCTGAATTGCTTATTTCATTCTGGTTGTTTGTGATTATGTTTTTTTGATGGTAAACAGTTTTAGGCTTTATTTATAGACACATGTATCTTATATGAACAAGTCCTGTTTGCATTTTATATATATTTGGAATTGATGTACTTCCCTCCTGATTTTTTGAACCATAGTTTTATGCTAACAATTAGCAATGGTGCTGATTTTTTCACAGCCTAAATAGTATTACATCTTGATTTTTTTTTCACCAATTGAAAACCATATGTTTGGGAAATTTTGGTAATAGATAACCGTAGATTGATACACACGGTATGTGGTGTACCGACAAGCCATCAACGTTAATGTCATACGCCAAACAACACATGAGCCTGGTTCAAAAGGCACATCGCGCGCAACGCGCACTCATAGGAAACTTGTATATACTATAAATAACCAAAGTTGTTATTTCTGTTCGTAGTCTATAGGATATTCTCATGTATCTAAATCCATTATTACAATTCCTTATACACTAATATTTAGTCACACAACCTAATATATGTAGAAGACAACCGGATAAACTAGAATTCTTCAGGAAGAAGATCGAGTCAAAAGACACATTGGATGCATAACACATCAACAATTAATTACATATATAATACAAAATATGTGATATCAGTTAATTAATTACAAATATATATAATAAAAAAACAACATAAACTTAAAACATGCTCCCACTAGATATAGTATATATATAGGGTAAGGATCCTATGAAAACAACATTTATTGCGAAAACATGAAAACAAATGTTAAAACCTCTATAACTTTTTCATACGTTAATTTTGTTTTTAAAAATTATACCAAACTCCTTAGAATATTGTTATCTTTAGTTCTAGAAAATATTAAAAACAAATCAAGATTTTTTTATTATTATTGCACATGTGTAATAAATTTTTTTACTATTATTGCACATCTGCAATAATATTAAAACATCTATAACTTCTTTATACGTTAATTTTTTTATAAAAAATTACAGTATAAATCATATAATTCTCTTATCTTTAGTTCTGGAGAAAATAAAAAAATAACATTTTTTTAATTATTATTGCATATGTGCAATAAAAAATATTTAATAATATTAAAACCTCTATAACTTTTTCATACTTTAATATTTTTGATAAAAATTTGCACCGTAAATCTTATAATTTCAGAGATTTTTTTTACGTATTTCAATATTGCACATGTTTAATGTAATTAATACTTGTTATTGCACATGTGCCATAATAAAAAAATCACGAAATGTTAATTGTTTATTTTTTTTGTCCCAAAATTAAGGTTTTAAGACGTTTGGTGCAATTTTTTTTAAAAAAAATATTAACGTATGAAGAAGTTATAGAGGTTTTAATATTTGTTATCGTGGTTTCTCAATAACATTTTGTTTTTATTTGATCATTCTCGCCCTCAAAAAGTGATATATTCAATATTGATTCCCACCCCGTAGGAACAAATGATAATCTCTAGTAGCCTGAAATGGAATCTCGACTTAACTTTTAATCTTTAGTTTGTGTAGCAAGATAATCTCAGACAAACGTTCGAAAGTAATCACACCCCAGTTTCTGAATCTCTGTCCATCATCAGAAACATGTTTTTGACTTCATGCCCATCATAAAAAATTGTGACTACCCATAATAGAATCGGGTGTCGAAGACTAGGAACACGTACTAACGAAATCAATGCAAATGTAAATAACACCAAGTAACATATATAGAATATTGGAAATGCAAATAATAGTAAAAGCATCATCTTGATTTAGAATTCACTTGCTACAATTACCAATTATTAATAAATTTTTATGCTCACTTTTCCTAAGGATAACTAGGCCAATTGCTAAATTCAACATAGTTCTATTAAACCAGTTATGAATGCAGAACGCCCGACAAATCACCGCTAAGACACACATTTTAGCAACCCTAACATAGTGCTATAGACACACATTTTAGCAACCCTAACATAGTGTTATTTAATTGATTAATTCTATGCTGATTAGAGAGTTCCTGACTAGAATCCACCATAACAGAGTTATCTAACTTATGGCACATAACAAGATAGGAAAAACTCTATAACTCTGGAAGCGATTAGACTCTAGATTTCACAGAACACATATTAACACAATCCATGATAACAATGATCCATGTCCCTTTCGAGATACAACCTCTGGTCAAATTCATTCAGTCATAGTAATCATAGTACAACTAAATATTGCAAACAAAACTCGAAACTAAGTTTAACTACGAATTGAATGAAGAAAACTAACTATTACTGAGTCGATGCGATCTGATTACTTCTCTCTGGCTTCCAAGTAGCTCTGCAACTCTGGAAATACGTCTTTGGCCGTCAAGAGTCACCAACCCTTGCATTAGAATCGAAAAATTATATTTATAGTGAAACTTAGGGTTTTCGGATTCTTGGGCGTAACGGCCCGTAATGCCGTCACGGGTCGTTAAGGCCGACTTCCAGATTTTCTTCTAAATTTAGCTCGATTTCATTCTTGGGCAAAAAGCAAACTTGTAATCCGGCTTTAGCTCGAGAATTTCACTATTTACCTTTAAAATCCATAACTTTACCTTTTTCGTACCTGAAATCCTGTTTTTACTAAAACTAGACAATTTTATGTTAATTGTGACAGGAAATGGCCAGTAAATAACCAAAAGATGTGTGAAAATGTGTATAAAAGCATGCTACATTTGAAGCACATCAGGTTCCGTAACTCAAAACAGAACTCAAGTTACGTCAGTTTTAGTGAAACAACCAAAAATCACATTTGTCTTCAATAACTAATCAGAATGTAAAGTTACTGAATCAATGGGTAATTCGGGTAACTTGTATCTCTCATGAAATCCAATTAAAAAATGCTTTAAGAATCTGTTCAGCGAAACACTTCATCAACTCAACGAACCATTTTGGTTCGTCCGGCGAACCATTGGTTCGGCCGAATAACTGCCACGAACCATTGGTTCGGCCGAGTAACTGGCGCGAACCATTGATGAAGATAGCCCTGCGAACCAATATGAATATATACTAGCGAACCAGTGAACAACGAACCAACGTTGAAGATTGCCTAGCGAACCGTGATGAAGATTGCCTGGCGAACCATCAGTGAACCAACATATTTAACCGGCAAACCAGCACTCAAAAACACCAAATTCACTCCAGAATTGTAATTTTGTCGAATATCTCTGTCAATTTACATGGGGTGGGGGATCCTGTTAAACGGGGTTAGATCTCTCAGTTAAGATAAAAGTTACGTGTGAATTTTGTATGTATCCAAGAAACCCAGTCCTTGGACGCGAACAAGATTCAATTTGATCGTATCAGGGGGAGCAGGGGTGCGGTTTGGGAGTGGGTTTACTCTCCACATGATATTAGGGGAGAAACGAAGACTGTGGGAGAAACTCTTGAGGGTTAGAGGTCGATGGAGGGGATGTGGATCTTTGCGGGGGATTTTAATGAGGTCAGAAACGAGGAGGAGAGGCTTCATTCTGATTTCAGTTTGACAGGGGCTCAGGAGTTTAATTCCTTCATTGAAAGAGCGGATTTATGGGAGTACCATATGGGCGGATTTAGATTCACCTATTCTTAAGGGAATGGGAAGTCCTTCAACAAGATTGACAGAGTCTTAGTTTGTTTGATGGTTAAGTCGAAATGGCCATTTGCGTCTCTTATGGCGTACCTTAGGCTCTCATCAGATCACTCGCATTTGGCCCTTAAGTTGTCACATGCCGATTTTAGGCTGTGTCTGTTTCATTTTTTAGCTCTTGGTTGAAAGAGAAAGAAATTGAGGTTGTTGTGTTGGAGGCGTATATGGGTATGGACGGTGGGGGTGAGCCGGATTCCCTTCTGTTGCGAAGGTTGAAGGCAATCAAAGCTGCAATTAAAAGGTGGGTTAAAAATATTAAAGATGGTCAGGATGAGGACAGAGTTAGAGTTGTTGAGGAGTGTAACTGGTTTGACTCAATTGGGGAGATGCATCATTTGTCGCCGGAAGAAATTGAGGAGTGGGTGGTAAAGAAAGCGACCCTTAAAGACCTGGAACTAATTGCTAGGGGTGACTATAAAACTAAAGCGTGTGTCCGGTGGTGTGTTGAGGGAGACGAAAATTCTTCCTATTTTCATGGGTTGGCTAATCAAAATATGTCGGCTAATAGGATCAGTGGGTTGTGTATTAATGGAATGTGGGATGAGAATCCGGTTAAAATTAAGAAGGAAGTGTGGTCCTTCTTTAAAAACAGATTTAAAGGTTTTAGGGGGTGTAGGTCTAGTCTGTTGTGCGATGGGGATTAATTCTTTGTCTCCCTTTGATGGTGTTAGTCTTGTGGCCCCGTTTTCTAGAAGAGAAATAAAAGAAGCGGCTTGGTCTTGTGTTAGAGGGGTATAAGGGTATGGACGGTGGGGGTGAGCCGGATTCCCTTCTGGCATGCGAAGGTTGAAGGCAATCAAATCTGCGATTAAAAGGTGGGTTAAAAATATTAAAGATGGTCAGGATGGGGACAGAGTTAGAGTTGTTGAGGAGTGTAACTGGTTTGACTCAATTGGGGAGATGCATCCTTTGTCGCCGGAAGAAATTGGGGAGTGGGTGGTAAAGAAAGCGACCCTTAAAGACCTGGAACTAATTGCTAGGAATGACTATAAAACTAAAGCGTGTGTCCGGTGGTGTGTTGAGGGAGACAAAAATTCTTCCTATTTTCATGGGTTGGCTAATCAAAAGATGTCGGCTAATAGGATCAGTGGGTTGTGTATTAATGGAGTGTGGGATGAGAATCCGGTTAAAATTAAGAAGGAAGTGTGGTCCTTCTTTAAAACAGATTTAAAGGTTTTAGGGGGTGTAGGCCTAGTCTGTTGAACGAGGGATTTAATTCCTTTTCTCCCTTTGATGGTATTAGTCTTGTGGCCCCGTTTTCTAGAAGAGAAATAAAAGAAGCGGTTTGGTCTTGTGTTGGAGGGGTATAAGGGTATGGACGGTGGGGGTGAGCCGGATTCCCTTCTGGCATGCGAAGGTTGAAGGCAATCAAATCTGCGATTAAAAGGTGGGTTAAAAATATTAAAGATGGTCAGGATGGGGACAGAGTTAGAGTTGTTGAGGAGTGTAACTGGTTTGATTCAATTGGGGAGATGCATCCTTTGTCGCCGGAAGAAATTGGGGAGTGGGTGGTAAAGAAAGCGACCCTTAAAGACCTGGAACTAATTGCTAGGGATGACTATAAAACTAAAGCGTGTGTCCGGTGGTGTGTTGAGGGAGACGAAAACTCTTCCTATTTTCATGGGTTGGCTAATCAAAAGATGTCGGCTAATAGGATCAGTGGGTTGTGTATTAATGGAGTGTGGGATGAGAATCCGGTTAAAATTAAGAAGGAAGTGTGGTCCTTCTTTTAAAACAGATTTAAAGGTTTTAGGGGGTGTAGGCCTAGTCTGTTGAACGAGGGGTTTAATTCTTTGTCTCCCTTTGATGGTGTTAGTCTTGTGGCCCTGTTTTCTAGAAGCAAAATAAAAGAATCGGTTTGGTCTTGTGGTAGTGACAAAACGCCCGGCCCTGATGGGTTTAATATCGGTTTCTTCAAGCACTTTTGGGGTGTGTTTGAGGTGTTTAGATGACCATTTCTAAAGTGGAGAGGCTGCTCTTTAAAAAAGGGGTTAATTTGAGTGAGTGTATTGTGGAAGATGAAGACTCTTGGAGCTGGAAAGGGGACAATGCTGGATGTTTTTCGGTTAAAGGTATGAGGTCTTTGTTTGAGAACTCGTATAAGGTGGACGGGGCGCTGCCGGTTCGGTGGTGTAAGATGATACCTCGAAGGTGAATATTTTCTTCTGGCGTGTGATTCTGGGGCGTATCCCTACGCGGTCGAAGCTGAGTAAAAGGGGAGTGGTGATGCATTCGTTGAAGTGTCTGTTTTGCGAGATTAGTAAGGAGACTGGAATGCATTTATTCACAGGTTGTAGTTTGGCCTGTGTTGTTTGGTCTATTATAAATTTGTGGTGCAAAGTCCATGTTGGGGCGGTGTTTGATGTCGGGGATTTACTTATCGAGGTTTCGGGTGGAACGGTCACTAAAGCGAAAGCTTTCCTCATGGATGTGGTGTTTAGAATGGTGGTTTGCTGCATATGGAAGGCCCACAACGATCATGTGTTAATGGTAGAAGAACTTCTTTGGGACGTTGGTGTCGGAGATTAAAGCGTTAAGTTTTATTGGGTTTCTAATAGATCTAAGGGTTGGATTGTTTGCTGTCTAATGTAATTGTTCTGTTTGGGGGCGGGTCGGTTTTTTAGCGCCTTGCTGCCGGCCCGCTTGGGTAATAAAATTCCTCTGTTCAAAAAAAGTTAAGGGTAAAGAGGGTTTCAGGAAATTCCATGTTGTTGTGATTAATGTACCTGGTAAAACCATGCATTTAGTGTTACAAATAGATATCATAAAAATTTCCAATTTTATTTGTTTTTTTGTTATAAATGCAGGCCCTAAAGTTGATCGATTCGTAGCAATGAGGGGAAAATATATAAAGTATTCTTGGTGATGTGAGTTATTAAGAGAGATGAATATACCTTTTAGTGCACTGTTTTATTTTTTTATAATCAAGTATGTTGTTATCTTGGGAAGCAAATGCTCGTGACTTTGGAGCGCAAGATATGGGGATTTGGTGATGCTATGATAGACCGATAGTGAACCAAAAGTACTATACATTGAGTGTTTCATTGGCTCCTAAATTACTTGAAAATGTATATTGAAGATGTTCATTTTCATTTCAAGAGATTTGACATGTGAAATTTGTTTATTTTCACTACAAGTGGGTCGACCCGCGCTTCGCGGCGGAGATCGACCCATTTGCAAAGTCCGTTACGAATACATGAGCTATATTTGCGGGTCGTAATCTACTATATGAAAATCAATATATAGGAGGTAACGGATGTTTATTCTCAAGAGGTATCATTGTAAAGACAAAGAAAGTAATGATGTCTAATGTGATGAAAATACTATTGAAAAGTGAACATAAGGAGATCAATGTGATGAAACTGCTATTGAAAAGTCTAATGTGATGATATATTTAAGTCAATAGATATGCAAGACAGCAAATGCCATATCAATGTAATGAAACTGCTATTCAAAAGTGAACATGAGTAGCTAAAAATCCGCAACACATTTCATATACTGAAGTGAACAGCTTGATTCCCACGCAACTTAAATAATGCTATATCAATGTAATCAACTAATGTAATCAAAATGCTATTCAAAAGTAAAGATGAGTACATACATTGAAGTCAACAGTTTCATCACCAAACATTTTGACTTGTAAGCACCAGAATTATACCCTACTCATCTCCAACCATCTTGACCTCTAAGCAGCACATGAAAAGTGCCAATTTGCAGGAGAAATAAGCATTCAATCAGACTGAAAGATGCCCAACAGTAAAGAACTGTGCAACAACTGAAATCAAAAGAATAAGATGATGCCTAAAAACTGCTGTACTTCTAAAACCAACAGGCTTTGAATGAGCAATTTCACGAAAACTGAACGAAATACAATGAACACCAATGAAAAAAACATATAAACCTCTCAAGTACTGAGTTAGCAGGGTGCAATATGCATATGTATTCCGGAAACAAAAGAGACCTATGATCTAAAACTCATTCACATGAAGGTGATGAAGGAAAGACAATGTATAGCAATGAGAACAACATATAAGGTTAATCCCAAGTACTAAGTCAGTAGGACATAATATACATATGTACCCACCCAAAAAAATACACCTATCATCTAGATGAAAACAAATAAAGTTAACAAAACCATATAACACATGAAGCAAGCATTAAAAGGTAATCCAAACACCATCTACATTAGGACAATAGAGAACGAACAACATTTTAATGACCCTAATTAAAGCACTGTTATCATATAAGACATGAATCAAGTAATAAAAAAAGCATCATTTTACCAATATGGGTGAGATAATAAGCAAAGCAGCAAACAACATTGGGATCAACAAACCGGAAAACTATTTTCTTATGAGTTTATGACAGAGAAAAACATGAGATAGCCTTTCACTGTAGTTAACAAAACATCGAACAATTAGAAGTAATTTAACTTGAAGCCATCGTTCACCATTGATGAACATACTAATCATCTTTTGTTTCTCTTGGAAACATGACACCACTAAAAGCAAACCACTAACACATAAGCAAACTATATGAAATAAGAAGTAAACTTACAGTGTATAAGTCCTTCAAACCTATATTCCTGCGAAAAGAAGAAGAAATACATAGTTAGTAAGCTAATGTGTAGTAAATAATGTGGTAAGGCAACCTGAAACCAAACTACAATAAAAAGTGAAAGAAAACTATAAATAGCTATAAATGAAAGGCTATGTAAATGATATTGCAGGTGACTTACTATAAGTCAACCAAAAATATGAACATTCACAAATGAGATGACTTACTATTAAACATTACATGAAGTTTATGATAAGCATTTTCACAAACACTATATATGCATATAGAAAGAAGGACTGAGAAATCAAATGAGCCACTATTAAACATTAGATGAACTCTAGGATGAAGCATTTTCTCAAATACTATATATGCATATAGAAGGAAGGCCCAAGAAACGAAACAGTTGCTCTTAAAAATTAGATGACCCTTTGGATCAAGCATTTTCACAAACACTATATATGCATAGAGAAGGAAGCCCCAAATGAACAACAGAATCGAAAATTAAACCCCTAAAAAATAATAACACTGAGATAAGTATCAGAATCTTGAAAACAGGGGAGATGATCGAAACCTTGTCAGATCTTAAATACCTTAGCAAGCAATCACCCACCAAATGTATTCCTAATCACTAATAACAGGAAATATTTAACGAAAATGCAGATGCACATAAGGAAGCCATGACCAGAATCCAATCTCGTAACTCAAATCAAAACCAAAGAAAACAGAAAGCAACAATTTCTGAACCCAAACCAAAAGAAAAGCAAACGAAAAACAACTTGGAGTGAATCGAAATGTGCTATAAACGAAGGAGAACATTTGAATTTACCGTAGAGATGATGGAGCGGAGTGTCGACTTGCGATGAAGGATGTGGGTATATATGAACATACAGAGGACAATCTCCTTTCACCCTTGACCCGAATCAGTCCAAGCGACAGAAAAAAGAACCATCCAAAATCACCTGAAATTGCAACAATAGGTTTTAGGGTTAGATTAACTCATAAAAGCAAATCAAGAGAAACAAATTAGTACATGAAATCCTAGAGAGGAAATTGATAGCAGGTAAAGATATGGAAGCGAGGCTGCTCCGATCGACTTTGCGTGTTGAAATCAGGGATTCTCTCCTGATTTTCTGGTCAACAAATCCCTGGTTTTGTGGTGATATAAAGCTTATCCAGACCTGACCTGATTTTGTGGACTTTGTGGTGACACCAAACACCCTCGCCAGTACAATAGCCACCAACCAAAAGACCCTCAAAGTTTATCAAAATTACAAACATGCCACTCTTTACAATTCAATATCTTGTGTGCATTAGTGGCTTGTACCTTATGTTTTAAAGATGGTACCACAGGTTGTCTTATGTTAATATAGGGTAATAAGAAAATTAGTTTTTAGTGGGGAAGACTAAGATGGGAACACAGTCCCCACCAAAGGTAAGGTTTTATTGGGGACATTTTGCCACTTAGTGGTTACTTGTCATTTTTTATTAAAGGTACTCTTTGTATCCTTGATTAAACCCGAACCGATTAATTTGTATTTAACAGAAGTTTGATTAATTGTTTTAAAGGATACATATGTGAATGAATTTTGATAATTGTTTTATTGGGTTAAAAAACCTAGAAAATATAAAAACTAATTTTTTTTAAACAGTGCCTATATATGGTGGCGAAATGTCCCCATCATAGACTCTGTAACATTATTTTTGCAAAGCTATGGTGGGGACATTTCACCGGTACTATAGGGACTCTTAGAAAATATATATAAAGAAAATTAAATTAAAAGTGAGGAAAAGTCACCACCGAAGGATTGGATTAAAAAACAAATAAAGGCTATGGTGAGAACATTTCGTCATCGTAGGTAATATTTTAAAAATTATTGGCAATGATGGGGATTGGGGACTCGCCACCAAAGATCAATTTAAATTCTTTAAAACTTTTTTTCTTTAATTTGTAAAGTCTGACACGGCGACCTTTGATGGTGACTTGTCGCCACCGTAGACATACCTATGGTGACCTTTTTTAGCTACGGCCATGGAGTTTAGGTGGCGAGCTTGTTCCCACTGAGAGCTATGATGACGACTTGTCCCCACCAAAGGATGTATAATTTTCGCCACCAAATGATATTTTCTTGTAGTGTTTTAGTGTGTTATGTGTCTATTAATAAAGTCATTTATTTCTTTTACTTATAATACATCATAATACATGCATAGTAAGTGTATATAGTTTTGTCACTATTACACTATCTAGCCACTCAATGAGTATAAAACTAGTTATAGGTGTTACACTAAAGATCAAAGGGAAGCATGTTAACTTATATATGCAATCTAAAAATATCAAAGTGATAAAAAAAATTTGATACGTCGACGAAACTTATGCACAAATAAATTCTATCTACACATGTGTTGTGTAATTTTATATCGAATCCAGTAGTGACATAAAACATACTCAAATCTCGGTCACAACAGGATTATACGAATCACTCATAATTTTAGAACATGACACTTCTTTCACACTTTTAATACATTAAGTTTGCACTGATTTCTTTTAATCCAAAATACTTTCTGATTTTTAAACAATTAATTATTTGTGTGTGAGAGGATAATTTAGTGGTAAAGTATATAATTTTCTTGAAAGAATGTGAGTTCAGATCTTGTAAAAGAAGAGAATGATTGATGTCTTAGTGTTGTTAAAAAAATAGTTATTTTTAAAAAAAATACAAATTGCACATTTGCATGTATACTTTTAGATTTTTACTATGTTTTCATCCAAATCTTTTTAAGAACTTTGATAGAGTTTTGACAAAAGATTCAAATTGGTTTGTTGAAAACCTAATTAAATTAAATTGTTTGTAAAATATATATAGATATTTATTTAAATAAATCATCTATATATGCCATCACCATGTGTTCTTAACATTCATTTTTATAACAGCATTACTTTTTTTTTCATTTTCTTTAATTAAATAAAAATCGAGTCGAATTTATGCTTCTTAGTGCTTATTTTTTTAGAACACAAGACTTTTTATTAATTTCCAAATATAGATTCATGACGCGTTTTCTTTATCCACTTTTTCATATTTAAAAACGAACCATCACCTTATACGCGTATAACCACGTCGAAAACCCATTAGCTAGTACTAAGACATGCACAACCTTTACCAATGTTATAAATACCGGTTTTTTAGTTGAACCGGAAAACCTTTCGGGACCGGTTCGACCGGTCGAACCGGCTAGACCGGCCGGTTGAACCGGTTAGGGGATTTATATATATTTTTTATAAAAATGTTAATAAACTTGTACACCCCAATAAAAATAGTGAAAAATAAAGTTCAAAAAAAAAAAGTCAGAAAACCGGTTCAACCGAACCGGTTGAACCGGAATAAACCGGAAAACCGTCTGGTTCGAAACGGTTCGATTATGTCAAAAAAACCGAAAAGTAAAAAACCGATATGAGCACCGGTTGACGGTTAAACCGGTTGAACCGGTTTTTAAAACATTGAACTTACTTTACTAGTTCATTTTAAAGACTATAGATGTGGCTTTATATGAACCACACGCTATTTATATAATTATTCAAAATTGCATGATATTTTAATAAATAAACTGAAAATGTAAGATTATCCCCACTATAGATGGAGATCAGACAAAGATACAAAACCTAATTCCGTCTTCTCATTGGTGATATAATACTACCGTGGAAACATGTGAAAACGACATTACTTAAAGAATATTCAAGGACCAAGAGAGTGTGTAAAGTTTAAGACTTGCTTTTGAGCAAACTAGAATTTTGGTTTGTACTCAATTTGCATGTTTAGTCCACCAAGAATTTCTTTTTTCCCTCTTGTATCCAAAATCAACTATTTTATCTAGTTTTGGTCATGGACTTTAGAGATTGGAAGTGTCTCTAGGGTAGTTTTAATGTATATTTGTTCTGTAGTAAAAACAAAAAGATGGAGATACATAAAAATGAACATGGGTGGGTGCACATTTTACCTTTCTACCGTTTTATGTGGTATATTATGCTCAGTAATTCATCATGTGGTAAACTTGCAGATTGAGCAGAAGTCTAAGGAAGAAATATAAAGTCCACTTGTTACATTTGATATTTGGGTTTGCCTTTCAAGTTAGTGCATAAAAGTGAGATAAGTGCTCTTCCCATTCCATAGTGAGGATACTAAACAAACAATTGAAATAAACTATTTACATTCACAAATTTTGTTCAAAAGTAAGCATGACCTAATTCCTTTACTTTTTAATATATCCAAAATTATCTTGCATTTTTCTATTGAATAAGATCAGATTCAATAGCACAATAAAAATTTTAGTGTGAAGACAATTCTGTCACTACTAGAAAACATTCATTCTTTCTACAAAAAATTATGTAGTAAAGATTAGGTCACTAATTGCTACATTTTGCGAGCCGTTTCAGAAGAAATTAGAAACCCTAGATTAGGTCACTAATTGTTAAGTTACTTTTCTAACTGTCGTTAAGTTACTATTCAAAAGCAATCACAATTGTAATATTTATATAAATGTGTCGCAAATTTGAGACACGTTTACGACAAAACTAGATTTAAAAATTAAGTAAACTATGTGTTGCAAAAGTGTAGTAATCACCATCTTTATATTTTTATTTCGGTAGAAATTATTATATCATAAATAATAATGATACTAAAACGTACAAATATGATGGCCATGAGTATACATGGGGTGGACGATCGCCTAGGACCGACTCCTCCGAAGTGTCTGGAATTTTTAGTTTTTGTATATAATACATATATATGTAGTTAAATTCACAAATTAGTTAAGTAGGCCGGTGGTTCTTTTAAGGGCATACCTTGAATTTGGGAAATTCCGAACTAATTAAAAAGTGAAGATGTTGAGAATATACCCTTCGAAGAACCACCGACCACATATTTGGAATATCCAATCTTTTATGGTCTAACGACAGAGACAGTTGCTCACACCCTTGCCTAAACAACTGCATACATACATTGGTCATCCATTTATCTCTCCACTGAATTTTGTGTTCGGCTCGCAATTCATCTGAATATTGTGTTATCTGAGATTCTTGATTTAGCCGGTAATTCGGAGGCCGGTCACTTCGATGGTAAGATTTGCTAGGGAGTTAGGTAGGTTCCAGTCGTACCACCGACCATATGGAGTCCATTGGTTTTGGCGGCGTCGTTGTCGTGGCCAGATCATCGGCAGTCAAGGGCATGATGCCATTGACTAGAGGATTCCAAATGACCCACTTCATTTCACGGTCTATTTCAATGCTGTTGGGTTGACTGCTTGGCTTGCCATAGCGACATCGTCGCCGGCCGTTGGCATGGCGCGTTGTGTGATCCAAATTTCATCTGTTTTTTTATCGGGGTGTTGATTCGGAGATATCTATGTTTTACGCTACGTAGGGCGCCATGTGAGTATGATTTCGTTCATATTTTCCAGGCTATAATGATGATTGTCGCTTCATCTGAGCCTTTTCCTAAAGTGTGTCCCACCAAATTCTGGGCTATGATGATACATTTCATCTTTTAGCATCTTTTGTTTAGGTGCGGTAGCCGTGACGACGGTGTGAGTTCTTTATCTACTCTCATGTTGTAACTAGTTACAGCCCCAAAAAATTAAATATGTGTTTGAGCCCGGCGATATCTTATGCCTCGGCAATGAGGTATCACTAATATATTGTACACCTCAGCACAACGCGCAAGGGCAATCACATAATATTAAACAGCAACTCCAAACGCGTTCGTAATGCGTCACAATACACATCTAGTTATTATTATTAATTAACATGATGTGTTGGTCTAATGTCTATGACAATAAAAAAATTAACGGCCAACGAAATAATATTAACACACCAAAAGCACTCCCCCCCCCCCTAGAAGGGAGCATGAACACCAAGTAACCGAAAAGAAGCAAACGAAACAACAAAGACGAAACAAGCAAACAAACAACTAAATCACATCGTCAAAGCGGGAAGTACACTATTGATCCCAAGTGATGGGGTGCTTCGACCGATTCTAGAGCCAAAGGAAGCCAAGGGCTTTAATGTCATCAATCATCATGACTTTAAACACCAGAGCGTTCTTGAACACCTTTTGATTCTGATGCTTCCACAAAACCTAAAAAGTAGTAAGAACCACAAATTGAACAATATTCTTCCTAGTCGCGGAGCCGAGTGAAAAACGGTGAATCTCGGGGAGGTCTTTTATGGAGAAGAAGAATATACCACTACACTGACACCATTGGGAAACGGATTTCCAAATAGATTGAGCCAAACAGTAGTTGATGAAAAGGTGCTCTCCCTACTCTTTAAAATCGTTACAAAACAAAGGGAGGTGTAGATGTGAACTCTATGAACCAAACGATTGTCCTGGGTCGGTAACCGATCCAAGAAAAGCCTCCAAGCCAAGAATCCAACTTTCTTCGGAACCCAGTTATTCCACATGAAGTTGTATTCAGGAAGGAAGTGCGTTATGTCTGCAACTTCACCTTTATGCTATGAACCAAGAACTCCCCCGAACTATCCAGATCCGAACGCCACGTACCGATCCTTAATAAGTACAAATAACATTGATCAAGCAAAAGAAAAAAGGTTAGACAGCTCTATCGTCTCGTCCGAGACGGCACCCTAGCCCAATTACCCGTAAAAATCCAACTCCTATTAATCCACTTTATGCGGTCCAAGATAAAACAAGCTTTTGACTGGTTCAACCTAAAGAGATGAGGAAAACGTATGCCTAGGGGGTGGCACTGATCCATTTATCAATCTGGAACATGATATCTGATATGTTTCCAACCGCCGCGGTGATAATAGAATCAAGGTTCAGCCTAACATTAGCAAGATCAATAGAGTTCCGGTGAATTTGCTTCCATTGGCTGGCTCATGTAAGGCAAGTGGGGATGAAGTTCCAAGAGTGATTTTGCTATGAATATCCCAGATTACTCTCCACCAAAGAGCCCCACTCTCATTCTTAAATTGCCACCACCATTGGCCAGGAGGGCCATGCTGTCATCACAAAGCGATCCTGTAACATTTGCATTTTACCCGATTAAGAAATCCGACCTGTTTTAAAATTCCGAGTTAATCCTTTCTGATTCAGCCCGCACGTCATTGAAATCACCCATGAAGATCCATAAGCCCTGCATACCATTTTTAATTTGCAATAAATCAAACCAAAGGCCACTTCTTGCCACCGGGTCATTCAGGGCATAGGCATTAGCAATGTTAATAATGTGATCGGAGCCCGCAAGGGTACCGGAGATGATGAGGAAAAGTCTTCCCCACTGAACCGAATAAGCAGAACGAATACTAGGGGCGCGTTTAGTTGTGGAAAACAGATGGTGTTTTCCATTTCCGTTTTTCAAGAAAACAAGGAAAACAGAAAACGCGTTCAAATTGTATTTTTTAGAAAACGTTTTCCAGGAAAACAGAAAATAGTGTTTTCTAAATTTTAACTAAAAATGGAAAACACCTTTTTACTGTTTTCTGATTTCTATTTTCGTTTTCCAAATATATACAAAAGAAAAGGGGCGTTCATTTTATAGGGTTTATACGCACAGCCACCCGACCTCTCCTCTGTTAAGAAATACTTATTATTTTAAATCTTTTATATATGTATTGTCTTTACTTTATGTGTTTTATTTTAATATTTTTGTTCTTTAATTTGTCATATGTAAGGAAATCTAATGAAATGTAGAGATAGTAAACAAATAGAAAACAGTTGATTTGAACATGTTTTCTAGTTTTCTAATTTTGAAAATGAAAATTCCATCTTTCAAATTTGAACGCGTTTTCAAAAATTTTCATGCGTTTTTCTAGAGATGGAAAACTCATTTTATTTCTAAAAACTAGAAATGGAAAACTAGAAAACATTTTCCACAACTAAACGGCCCCTAGGGGTCCCAAATCGAGACCAAACCCCCAGAATGACCTCTGCCCGAAGTTTCCACCACTTCAACCATGAATCCTTCTGACCCCAATAGTTTCTAAACCGAATGCAAGAGTAATCAGCCGTTTTGGTCTTCTGGATGGTGATGAAATTGACACCGTTAGAGGTTTTTATGTCCCTGATCCAGTTCGTCTTGTTCGAATCCCTAATTGTAGGAGGTTTTTATGACAATAACTAGTTTTGATTTTTTTTTTACTTCTATTGATCAATTTGCATTCGTTATTCGTTATAAACAAAGCTCAGCCTAAGATCCCACTAAATAACTTTAATTCGCTTTAGGTCTTCATATTACAAAACAAAAATTGAAAATGTGTTCTTAGAAAAATTTTGCGCGCAAAATGGTCACACATTTTGTCACAATTTTCAAGAAAATTTCTTTACGACAAGCATTTTCGCAACATATTGTTTCGGTCACACTTGTGTCGCAATTCATGTATTAATTTGTGACCCATTTTGGTGTTGCAAAATGAGTTTTTTTTCTAGTAGTCGATTAACCCTTTAAAATACATAATCCAATCAGAACTTAGCAAGACTTGGGTTGCTTGCTTGGGCATGTCCGATAAATGTACATTTTCAATAAGGAAAAAGCTAGAGGTACACACGTCTTGAAACAACAAACTTATGCTAGTTGAGCTTCTAATCATCAACTTTTACACATATGTCACGTGCGTACATGCTTGTTGAGATTAGTTCCATCTGAGAATATTAACATACAACAACGTACGCAATTATGAATCTTATGACCACGGAACATGTCATCTCATATGACTTTACCTAATTATCAGAAGAAAAAATGAAACTCAACTAATGTAAAGGATGAGTTCAATTAATTAATTAATAATATATCTCATTCTCCAAAGAAATAAGAGCATTCTATTTAGTGCATTTACGTAAGGAAATTAACTATGTTAATCTATAGTGCTTTGTGAGTGTTGAGCATTGTTGTATGATAGAAAGTGACATATGTATGTCATACACCATATCTTGACCTACCTAACCAGAAAACATGATGTTACATAATATTATTTAGATACAGTAGATTCTTCTTATTTATAATATTTCTTCTAAGATATATAGACCTTTTTATAATATTTCTTCTAGATATATAGAAAAGAAGTCACCAAATCTTTGGGTATAAATACATGCACTACATGTCATTAGCAAATCCATAAAAAGCATAGCATATCCAACATTTAACACCGTTCTCTTGAGGGTCTTGTGCTTGTTCTCCACCATCATATCCGTTTTGTAGAAATGTCTAACAAGAATGGAGTTGAGTGGAGTATCAAGGTCGGTGATGGATCATCAATGGTGCTTGAGCCCGAGCACAAGCATGGAGTGATGAGATTATGGGACCGATTTTACGGTTTG
Source organism: Deinandra increscens subsp. villosa (assembly GCA_039602395.1). NCBI lineage: Eukaryota > Viridiplantae > Streptophyta > Magnoliopsida > Asterales > Asteraceae > Deinandra > Deinandra increscens. The sequence goes on along the minus strand of JBCNJP010000007.1, from coordinate 111,686,288 downwards.
GTGGTTCGCTTTGTGATGAGAGTGTGGATGTTTCTAAACAAGGCATGGGGTTTAGGGGTAGATGACCCTAGGAAATTCTTTCATTGTCTTAAAGTTGGGGTAGCTTTAACAGTAGTTTCTTTATTTTACTACATGAGACCTTTGTATGATGGCGTTGGTGGCAGTTCCATTTGGGCTGTTATGACTGTAGTTGTCGTCTTTGACTATACTGTTGGTATGTGTTTAATTTAAATTTTTAACACACCTATCACCTAATCTTTGTTTTAAGAAAAACATGCTGATGTGTACAAAATGTTGCAGGTGGAACTTTGTATAAGTGTTTGAACAGAATCTGTGCCACTTTCCTTGCTGGATTTCTTGCACTTGGGATTCATTGGATTGCTAGTCATTCAGGCCACCAATTTGAGCCTTATATCATAGGGATTTCTCTTTTCATCCTAGGTATATAACTTCAAGAAATCATGATATAATGAAAGTTTGTTCATTAAACAAACATGTAGCCTAAGTTTCACCAGCAAATTATTAATTAATACTTTCTTGCAGCTTCTGCTACAACTTTTTCAAGATTTATCCCTGTGGTGAAAGCTAGATTTGACTATGGTTGCACCATCTTCATTCTTACATACAGCCTAGTCTCAATCTCGGGGTACCGTGTTGACCATCTCCTCCACATGGCTCACGAAAGGCTATCAACCATAATCATAGGAACTTGTTTGTGCATTATAACTAGCATGATTGTTTTTCCTGTTTGGGCTGGTTTGGAGCTCCATCTTCTCGTCACACGTAATATGGATAAGCTTGCAAAATCGCTAGATTGTAAGTACTTCAAACGTTCAAATAACGTCATTCTAATCTACACTAGCTATTTGACCAAGCTTTAATCATTATTGTATTCTTATAAAGGTTGTGTAGCTGATTATTTTGGTCATGATGATGAAGAATCTAAGAAAACATTACAAGGTTATAAATGTGTGCTGAATTCAAAAGCCTCCGAAGAATCCATGGCGAATTTCGCTAGATGGGAGCCTGCACATGGCCGTTTCAACTTCCGCCACCCATGGAAAAACTACCTTAAAATAGGAGCATCATCGCGTTGTTGCGCCTATTGCATTGAAACACTCACCAGTTTCTTGGATTCCAAAAATCAGGTAAATCCAATACAAGAATAATATATAATACTTTTCATACACGAAATCAAGTATTAATGATTACAAGCTTTGATGGTTGTGAAAATAGGTCCCAGAATCAATAAAGAAACATCTTGAATCCGCATGCATGAATCTAAGCTCAAGTTCATCAAATGTTATTAGAGAACTAGCAACAAATGTAAGCACAATGACAAGATCACTGGAGATTGATATGGCCATTAAAGATATGCAGAATGCAGTTCAAAAACTGCAAAATGACTTAAAATCTCTTCCTGGTTTGCTGATCCAACCACATGATGAAGATGAGAAAAATGAGCCTGTTTCAAGCAAAATTACCGTAATGCCCCTGCTGGAAGTCATCCCGCTAATGAGTTTTGCTGCTTTACTGATTGAAACCGCTTCTAGGATAGAAGAAAACATGGTGAAAGCAGTAGAAGAGCTAGCACAATCAGCTCCATTTAAGCAACCAGAAGATGAAGTTAAGCTCAAACACA
>JBCNJP010000007.1:111594801-111684146 GCA_039602395.1 Deinandra increscens subsp. villosa | reverse complement strand
ACATGCAACCTACCATCCCTACCTTTCCATCTTACCTGGTCAGCTTCATCATTTCTGAGGGTAGGACAAGTATAATGAATAAAATTAGGGTATTTAACAAACCAGGTTAATGGACACCTCCACTCTCCATCTTCTATGATCTCTTCAACTCTTGTCATATCATTGAAACCAGCATCAAAGATATCCCTCCTAGTAATTATCTCATCCAGAGGTCCAATATCCATCCAATTATCATTCCAAGCAGAAGTACCAGCTCCATTTCCTATTGAATGCCACAAGTGACCTCTTATCTTTACTCTTGAATTGAGAATCTGTCGCCAAGACCAGCTGCACCCATCTTTAGGTTGTAATGTCCAGAAGTTCTTGTCCTTAACAAGATGACATTTATTCCAATTAACCCATATAGACTCTTTATCTGTTACTAAGTTCCGAGTATGTTTAGTAATCAATGCCAAATTCATAACTTTGAGAGGCATGTTAAATTTTGTCCCCAGGATGCGAGGCATTTTTGTTATAGCTGCATATAGGTATAACTATTATACCAATGTCAATGAATATATATAGAATACAGTAAACATAATTTGTTGTGGTGGATGGTTAATATAAAATTTGCTAACTTCACCTATTTAATAACATCAATAGTACTAAATAATAAGTTTTGATGATGAATTTACTTAGTGAAATATTAATATTCTTATAAGTTATAATTATAAGTTTAATAGAATAAAATACTAGGTTTCACATGTACTATGTAGTCCATGTGCTCTAAGCCTTATGGCAATGCTATAGACAGGCAGTTTGTCATTTTAAAATCTACTTCACTAGTTCACTTTATAGCCTGATCCCTTTAAGATATACATACAGTTACCTCTTACAGGCATCTCCAACTTATACTCTCTCAATTTACTACAAATTTGAAATCCATACATATCTTCATTACACCATATCTAACATCATCAACATAATTTAGAAGTCATTTCTTTCCTATAAAGCTAACGAGATTTGATTTTACTCTTCATTAAGAAAAGATAATATATTCATTCAAACTCTTAGGGAACAAAGTATCGAAAACAATTACATATTTCTGCTCTATCTTATTGGAAGAAAAGTAATAGAAACACCATTTAACTTCTTCATTATATGACTATAAACCTTCAAGGAACTTTTCCCTAAACTAACAAATAGAAAAGATAAAAAAAATTCATTCAAACTCTTAGAGAATAAAGTATCAAAAACAATTACATATTTCTGCTGTATTATTGGAAGAAAATTAACAGAACCACAATTCTAACTTCTTAATTATTTGACTTATAAACCTTCAAGGAACTTTTCCCAAAACTAACAAACAGATTAAAGACTTATACTTCTAACATGTTACCAACTTATGGAATTTAAGTCAGAAGTACCTTCGTTCACCTTCAGTTTATAAACAACTTATCTCCATCTCAAACATATGTTACCAACTTATGGAATTTAAGTCAGAAGTACCTTCGTTCACCTTCAGTTTATAAACAACTTATCTCCATCTCAAACATATTTCCTCCTTCAATGACTACGAAAATGGACAAAAATGATGATGTAAAAGCAGAGTGCTATATGAGTCACATTTATATGAGTGTGTATTCTGTTCAGAGTTTAGACTCAAGAAAAAAAGGTTTAAAAGGAAACGTGTTATAATCTATTGCTTATTATGTTACATTTCTATGCATGTAATTAGTAAATAGTCGTCCTAACTCTATGCGAGGCAATAGCACTATCGTTCACAAAAGAAAATGTCAACGGGAAGATATTGGCAGTCGCATCCGCTAAAGTCACCAAATACCAAGGTACTTTTCCATTACTATAAAAAAATTAGCAATCCCACTATCTCACTTCAAACATTTAGAGCAATTTAATAACACAAATTCAATAGGACGACTACAGTTGGAGTCCACCGATATTACAGTCACATACATCGATCCACCCATACAAAACCTTGAAGAAATATGCAACAAGTACGTTTCTTTTAAATGAAAAACCCATTCAACAATTATACAACTAGTCCTACATTGCACCTCTAAACTAACAAACGTCAATCTGATACAGTCTGAGGAACCTACAAGGTAAGCCAACACCCTACTCTAACTTAAAGTCAAACTTAAAGTCAACATAAGCTCGTGCAGAAAGCGGTCTCACATTAGCCAAGTTGAAGCACAGAAGAGCACAAGGTATGAAACATTGACTACACATCACAAATTCACAAAAAAAAAAAAAAAAATTCTAAGTATTAAAAACACCTACCTATTTTGTCACAGAACAAGTTGCTCACATTCAAAGCTGCAATGAGCCCAGTCATGGGCGGTTCAAAGCAAAATACCCTGATCCGAATTGAAATATGACCTTACACGAAGAAATATCAGATGATGAAGAAGAAACTGGAGAAGCACCAAAAATTATCTGCCAGGACGGTCATCCGTTCCACTCCCAAACTATAAGTAAGCAATCCATCTAAATATTTATAGTGCTCACTTACATGTAGTAACACATAACAAATTCTGTGTAAATGAGACTCTCATAGGTCAGACATCCACCCTAATGATCTAGTGCTGAAATGCGGGTACAATAATGCCAACATCATGCCCGATCCAATCCTATCACTGATTGGTGTTTCAATGTGAATTGCACAATCAGGATGAGGAGCAATACATACACAGTCGTAGAGTACATATAAAAACCCTCAACTGGAACTCAATCAACCCGTATGTCCCTCCTCATATCACATTCCCAACCAAAGACACCAGTAACTAAAATGACACGTAAGCACTCAGTTCCTTCAACAGGTACAAGAAATAAAGTCAAACAAAAACAAGACTTCAATTACACATATTCATCAATATTACTCACATAAGAATAATAATGTAGATGAGAAGTAGCTCTCTCCAAAGCGAGCAAAAGAAAAACAAGAGTAGCTGGAAGGCAATGCCACACCTAACGAAGTTTTCTTTTTGACATACATTAGGCACTATGTGGAACTATTTACTCTTATTTTTGTTAAGATAATGGTAAAAACATTTAGAAACTGCCACCAAGCAAATCTACACATAGATGCCATGGAAACTGCTTGATGTACATACGCGGTAGCTTTTGACAAATATAGCAGGATAGTTGTAACTAAAATTCCAACCAAATAGTAACATATGCAAAATGTTTCACAGAAATAGTACTACCACATCGACCTAAAACAAACCTTACAATTGCACACAACTATGGTGGCCCGTTACAACGCGCGGGCGGGTTATCTTCTAGTTATATTCAGATTTAATTTGTTTAGTAGGGTAAGGTAATTCACTAGTGTTGTTAAATAACTAAAAGTAAATGAATTATATCTCGAAATTTTTTATTTATTCAAAACATCATGGTTGTTCCTCATCAGAGGCGACGATCTCGTTGCTAGTCTGATTAATGTCTTTGAGTTGAACTTCATTTTTTGGTTGCTTAAATTGAGCTAGTTGTGCCAACTCTTCCACTGCTGTCACCATGTTTTCATCTATCCTAGAAGCGGTTTCAATCAGTAGCAAAACTCAATAGTGAACAGGGGTATTATGTGGATTTCGGTAATTTCACTTGAAACAGACTCACTTTTCTCCTCTTGATCATGTGGTAGGATCAACAAATCTGGAAGGGATTTTAAGTCATTTTGTAGCTCCTGAACTGCATTCTTCACATCTCTAACTGCCATATTAATCTTCATTGATCTTTGCCATTGTACTTACATTTGTTGTCAAATCTTTAATAAGATTTGTTGAACTTGAGCTTAAATTCAAGCGTGTTGATTCAATATAAATTTTTTACTGATTCTGGGACCTGTTTTCACAACCGTTAAAGCTTGTGTTGGATTAATATTTAATTTCATGTATGAAACGTATTAGATATTATTCTTGTATTTGACTTGCCTGATTCTTAAGATCCAAGAAACTATTGAGTGTTTCAATGTAGTAGGCACAACAACGCGATGATGCTCCTATTTTAAGGTAGTTCTTCTATGGATGGCGGAATTTAAAGCGGCCATGTGCAGGCACCCATCTAGCCAAATTCGCCATGGATTCCTTAGAGGCCTTTGAATTCAACACACAATTATAACCTTGTAATGGTGTCTTAGATTCTTCATCATGGCCAAAATAATCAGCTACACAACCTTTATAAACAGACAATGATGATTAGAAATTTGTAAAATGGCTAGTGTTGATTACCATTATTGATGTTATTTGAACATGGAAAGTACTTACAATCTAATGATTTTGCAAGATTATCCTTGTTGCACGTGACTAGAAGATGGAGCTCCAAACCATCCCAAACAGGAAAAATAATCATGCTAGTCATGATGCATAGAAAAGTTCCTATATTATGAACAAACTTTCATGATATCATGATTTCTTGAAGCTATATACCTAGTATGAAAAGAGATCTCCATGATATAAGGCTCATATCGGTGGCCTGAATGGGTAGCGATCCAATAAATCCCAAAAACAAGAAACCCACCAAAAAAAGTGGCAGATAATCTGTTCCAATACTTGCAGAAAGTTCCACCTGCAACATTTTGTACACCTATCACCCAATATTTGTTTTACTAATGTGTACAAAATGTTGCGGGTAGAGCTTTGTGTAAGTGTTCGAACAGATTATGTGCCACTTTTTTGGTGGGTTTCTTGCATTTGGGATTTATTGGATGGCTACCCATTCAGGCCACCGATATGAGCCTTATATCATGGGGATCTCTTTTCATACTAGGTATATAACTTCAAGAAATCATGATATCATGAAAGTTTGTTCATAATATGGGAACTTTTCTATGCATCATGACTAGCATGATTATTTTTCCTGTTTGGGATGGTTTGGAGCTCCATCTTCTAGTCACGTGCAACAAGGATAATCTTGCAAAATCATTAGATTGTAAGTACTTTCCATGTTCAAATAACATCAATAATGGTAATCAACACTAGCCATTTTGCAAATTTCTAATCATCATTGTCTGCTTATGAAGGTTGTGTAGCTGATTATTTTGGCCATGATGAAGAATCTAAGACACCATTACAAGGTTATAATTGTGTGTTGAATTCAAAGGCCTCTAAGGAATCCATGGCGAATTTGGCTAGATGGGTGCCTGCACATGGCCGCTTTAAATTCCGCCATCCATAGAAGAACTACCTTAAAATAGGAGCATCATCGCGTTGTTGTGCCTACTACATTGAAACACTCAATAGTTTCTTGGATCTTAAGAATCAGGCAAGTCAAATACAAGAATAATATCTAATACGTTTCATACATGAAATTAAATATTAATCCAACACAAGCTTTAACGGTTGTGAAAACAGGTCCCAGAATCAGTAAAAAATTTATATTGAATCAACACGCTTGAATTTAAGCTCAAGTTCAACAAATCTTATTAAAGATTTGACAACAAATGTAAGTACAATGGCAAAGATCAATGAAGATTAATATGGCAGTTAGAGATGTGAAGAATGCAGTTCAGGAGCTACAAAATGACTTAAAATCCCTTCCAGATTTGTTGATCCTACCACATGATCAAGAGGAGAAAAGTGAGTCTGTTTCAAGTGAAATTACCGAAATCCACATAATACCCCTGTTCACTATTGAGTTTTGCTGCTTTACTGATTGAAACCGCTTCTAGGATAGATGAAAACATGGTGACAGCAGTGGAAGAGTTGGCACAACTAGCTCAATTTAAGCAACCAAAAAATGAAGTTCAACTCAAAGACATTAATCAGACTAGCAACGAGATCGTCGCCTCTGATGAGGAACAACCATGATGTTTTGAATAAATAAAAAATTTCGAGATATAATTCATTTACTTTTAGTTATTTAACAACACTAGTGAATTACCTTACCCTACTAAACAAATTGTAATCATTACATTGTAAGTACTTTCCACGTTCAAATAACATCAATAATTGTAATCAACGCTAGCCATTTTACAAATTTCTAATCACCATTGTCTTCTTATAAAGGTTGTGTAGCTGATTATTTTGACCATGATGAAGAATCTAAGACAAACATGGATGCTATTTCCTTTCATAATGCTACCATAATTATGTTGTCACTGTAGGGAAAAATATAAAGTTTTAGTTATTTGTCTTTAGAGTAACCTGATTGTCGTTTTTTATATTTGCTTATTTGTTGTGTACCTTGTGTCCCTTAGCTTTAGGCATAGAAGGCTATTGTCATCATCGGTATCCACATGTATCTTTGACTTTTCCTATGAACAATACAACAAGTAAATTAATTATTCACATTTTTTGTAGTTCAGTTATTCACATTTAAAAATGTGTAAAATAATATTGTTCATGCTTGAATTGAGTGTGAAAAAAATTGGTGTGACAAAATGATATCAAATCTTCACACTTGAAAGCATGAACATATTGTTGTAATATTTCACACTTGAAAGTGTTAACATATTCTTATAATTTTTCACACTTGAAAGTGTGAACATATTGCTATAATTCTTCACACTTTCAAGTGTGAACATATTGTAAAAGTATGTTCACACTTTCAAGTGTGAAAAATTACAACAATATGTTCACGCTTTCAAGTGTGAAAAATAACATTGAGTGAGATGAACTACACAAGGCAGAAGGTGTATATGAGATCTAATATATTGGCAAGAGCATGTCATAACTTCTAGTTAACTAGGAAATGATCCTAAACTTTGTGGAAGTTCAAAACCTTCAAAACCTTATTCAAACAGTTTGCAAAAGCATTGTAATGTGAAGAAAATCATAGTTCTAAAACAAGCAAATCAATACATCGATCCATTTCGAAAACAAGCCAAAACAAAAGTAAAATACCCAAATCGTTTCTCCTCTCCTCACCAAAATAATGTCACACTCATTCCGGTTCTGGAGAACCATCATTCTTTGTGCTACATTCAAAATCCATAAGAAAAGCATATAAAGACCATGACAATTAAAAGAGAAAGTTGGCCCTTTAAATTTTAAATTAGACAAGTTTGACTTTTAAAGTCAATGCAACACACCTTGGTTTACAACAATGACCTCCTTGTTTCCAAGGATATCAAGTGTATCTTTCGTGATAGTCTACAAAACTCGCACTAAAGTTTGCTTAAAATTTTGTTTAATCACTTCCATGAATTCTAAAACCCATCAGACCCTTAACCATCCCTTAATACTTCCTTATAAACAATAAAAACAGGCCGAGCTCAGATTTTCACATACTATGCCTTAAGTTTTTCACATGATTCATCATAGTTTTTTAAGTGTTATATTTACAGCCTCATAACAGACCCTAATGTTACATTTACAGCAGGTTTAGCATATACAACAAGTTTCACCAGCCCTCTTTAACACCAGGAATCAACATTAGTCTTAAATCGTAATCATATTCTATCCAAGATTAACATGTATTCTCTTAATAAGAACTGTTATGCTTTAAGCAAATAAAACTACATTCCCTGTTTTATAGAACCAACATAGTGACACTAACTTTAAGCATAGTCAATCAAAAAAGCAATTTGTTTCATGAAATCACTCAATTTCCTCAACTTATGTAAAATATGTCATGACACTAGATCAATATATCTAGTGAGCTTCTCAGTTCTCACTTCGCATCAAATACACATCCATCCTACAAAATTATGAGTTTATCCTAGATAAACTATAAATCACAATCAGAATTCACGCGCATATTGATTGTATGATCTATGATGCTCAGACAATAAGATTATCCAGTCAAAATCCTGGAACAACATCAATGATGATTAACTATGCCTAATCTTAGAATGAACCTAATAGGATCCGATAAATTTTTATCAGACCTGGTGAAATACTGTATCTTTTATTTTCTTCCTCAAAATTATTCAGTAACATGAGCAAATCAAAGAGCCTAATCTTAGAATGAACCTAATAGGATCCGATAAGTTCATAAAAAATTAATCAACACAACCTGTGTAGATTCAACATAAAAAGTAAAACAAGTAAACAAGTGTTTTCATATCAAAACAAATCTTCAAAATCGACAGATAATAACTAAATTCATGAAAAACTATCGAATACCAGATTAAAAACATCAAAGTTAATCTATGAACAAGTGAATCGCTAAGGTGTTTACCTCCTGTAAGACTTCAATTCTTCAGTAACATGATAGGAATCGGAGAGTCCTATCACAAATTCAACAAAAGTATGAATCAATCGACTAAAATGAATAAGTTCATAAACAGTTCAAATGCTATGTTGATTTACCTCTTTAGGTCTCCAAATTGTACAGTAACAAGGATGAAAATCAAACAAGCCTGTCAATATTAGGTATTTCACTCAAATCTATGGAAATAAACACCAATTAACAAAGAACAACAGGCTAATTCATATAAATTCACATGGATAAGTAGGAATTAAGTAAAACTAAGTAACTGTAGATATGCAATAAGACAAGTGTTTAATTTCAATTTCAATTTCAACTGAAGTAACCAGATGAGGTTAGACGAGATACCTGATGAAAATCTCCGGAGCCAGATCCGGCAGAACTACCGGAGGTATTGTTAACACGAGCAGGACGCAATCTAATATGCGACGGAGCTTCGCCTCGAGGTCCTCCTCTTCCTGATTAAGTACCGGAGGCGTGTATTCAACAAGAACTGTAGTTGATCGGATTTCGGGGAGACGGAAGTAGGGCACAGAGGTGTAGAAGATGGTTCCTCCCCTCTCTCTCCGCCATTCGTCGCCGTCGAGCGAGTGCGTTCGAATTTCGGAAAATGATTTGGGAAAGTTCACACTTCTATTATATCTAAGATAAAAAGTTCACACTTATTAACGTAAAAATTTTGATTTTTCTTTCATATTTGAAAATGTGATAAAAAATATTTATTTTTCACTTTCAAGTATGTGATAATATTTCATGTTTCTTCACATGTATAAATGTGAATTAGTTTTATAATATCTATTTCACTTTTCGAAATGTGAACATTTTTGTTTACATTTAAAAATGTGAGGTTTTTAGTAACTTTTCACATATTAAACACTTATAAGTGTGAATAAATTTTAAACTTTTTTAATTATGAACTTTATGACAAAAAAAATCACGCTTTCATAAAATGTGAAAAAAAAAAGTGTGAATAATTCAAAATTTTGTTGTAGTGAAAGACTGCAAGTGAGTTTTATTATTTTTCATTATTATTTGGCATAGTGACATGTTTGAAATTGTTTCCATACCTGTTGGCAATCGGTGATCACCCACTTTTGAGCCTAGCTGCTCCAATGGCTGGAATTGAAGTAGTGCATTGGTATGTTGCCATCATTTTCCAACTATGAACAAGTGAATTTAAAGAGGCAAATTATAAACAAAGACACCAAAGGAAGACACTAAACCTTGTGACCTTAAAATGTCCGGTTCATAAAATTTTCAGAAGGAATAGCCAGCTGAATTATCTATCCGCAAAGGACACTAAGGGGTTGTTTGATAGTTATTGACTGAGTAAAAGATGACTGAGTTAGAGCTGATTGAGTAAGAATCTAACTGAGTAAGAAGCTATGACTGAAACTTGGTTGTTTGATAATTGCTGACTGAGTAAGAGCTGACTGGGAATGATGATAACTATTTGCTTTTAATGTATTAAAAACATTTTATAGAAGATATTTTTTGTTAGCGCCTTTTAAAAATGAAATGAAACATAATTTTTAGAATAAAAAAGTTGTTCTTTTTAATTAAATGGAAGTACATTTTTTAAACCTTAAAAAGTTGTTGTAAATTAAAAAAAAAAGAATGAAAATAATCTTTTCAAATTATTAAATATACTAGTTTGTTGTATAAATAACGGATTAACGGGAGAAACAAAACACAAAAAAACAAAAATATATATGAGAGGTATAGCTGGTCATTATTTCATCTCTACTTTTGCATTTGTCTTTTCCGTGAAAAAATCGACCAAGATAGTAGGCAGCATTTAATGAGGGACTCGGTCAGAGAATGAAAAATGAGGGACTCGGTCATGGGCTCTGACTCGGTCAGAGCTATGCTTCTACGATATCAAATGAGCGGACCACTTACCGGGTCAGTGGTCAACTCTTACTAGACCCGATAAGAGCCTATCAAACAGCCCCTAACTTGAATGATTAGTTCAACTATACGCACCACTAACTTTTGTTGGAATACATATATTTCCATTCAGTTATGGGTTTAAATGAATAAAACTATTATAATAAGAAATTCAGTTCATATCCTTCCATGAAATTATTCTAACAGGGATCTGAGCTAAGATAGATATCATGTATACCTACCTTTAGTCAGCAACTATATTTAGGCTAGGCGTTGGGTTTGAAGAGGGGATGGTACACCTTCCTCAAAAAAGGCTCCCAAATCTGCATTCTTTCAAATTATCATTAGAGTAAATTGCCATTTTCGTTTTTATGGTTGGTCAAAATTGCCAATTCAGTCCAATAGTTTAAAAATTGCCAATTTCGTCCCTGTGGTTTGCAAAAATTGTCAATTCAGTCCAAAACCAGCAATTTCTTTGGACTAAATTGACATTTTTTGCAAAACCACAAGGACGAAATTGACAATTTTTTATAATATATTGGACTGAATTGGCAATTTTTATAAACCACAAGGACAAAATTGACAAATTTTAAACTATTGGACTGAATTGGCAATTCTGAGCAAACCATAGGGATGAAAATAGCAATTTACTCAAAATATTAATAAATAATATAAAATATAAAGCAAGAAATTTGAAACCGTGATAAAAATGTTAATTAGATAGGAAAAGGGTAATAATAAAACATATATAACACTATGGATTTAAAAAACCTTTGTAACTAATAATACAAAAATAAATATAATAAATAATAAAGATATATATATACTCTCCCTATATATATATATAAAAATATAACTATACAACATTTGAAAATTGAACTTTTTATAAATTAATACAAATTATGAATTAATGGTTTAAACAAAGACAGTTAATTGTTTAATTAAAGAATATATTATAAATCAAAGATATTGATTTTTTATAACACAAGTAAATTATTATCGTTGTTTAATTAAAAAAAAGTCGATATTAATTAAAGGAAAACAAAAGACCGAACTTGATACTAAACTTGCGGGTATGACCCGACCCATTTCCAGTTAAACCGGATAATCTTACCCCAACCCTTGTTCATTTGTCTCAAAAATCTGAGTCGAAATTTTTTCTTGGAAATCAGTGGCAATCGATGCGGTTATCGATCACGAAATGATTTAATGATCAGGCGTAGATTTCATCTTCATCTTTGCATATGGACTGTGCTGCTTGAGAAGATCATCGATTTTCATCTTGCACGGCCGGTCCTCCCTCACTTTCAAATTCAACTAGTTTTAAATCCGGCCCCGCGTTGCGGCGGAACTGGTATAAAAAATAATTTGTTTAATTTGTTAACAAAAGATTGATTATATAAGTGTACAAAGAAAAAAATAATGATGTTTGTGAAAGAAAGCAAACAACAAAAAAATCTTGTGTAAACAGTTGTAAGTTTTTAGACTTTAGACAGGGTGTACTTTGTGACGCATATTAGTAAGGAGATGTTCATATAAATTTGTTTTGAACAGATAATACTATGTCAAAAAATTGATTTTTTAAAAATACATGGAATTACATAACCAAACAATTCGAGAAAAATGAAGAATAAAATCTAGAATAGCAAAAATGTATATGTATATTTATATATATATATATATATATATATATATATATATATATATATATATATAGTGAAAAGTTCATTGTAGACCCCTTAAAAAGTGTAGACCCGTAGACCCATTTTTTAACCATTAGATATTTTAATCTCACGGTTAAGATTGATTGTTCAATTTTAATGAGGAAATCAGGCGGAGGGACTGTAAGGTCTTTTCACATTTTACGGTTATATCAGAAATTCCGTATCATCTACATCGACGTTTCTCGGTATTCCTCTGAAATTCAATCTTCGATCTCCATCTCGATTCCTCGTCTTTGAAGAAAAACTGAGGCAGTTAGATCAGAAATCTCTCTCCGTCGTCGACACTTCTCAGTTGATTCTCAGTAAGATTTATTTTTTGGCATTTAGGGGTTTCGGTTGAAATTTTGATGGAACACCTTTTTTAGGGTTTATGATTCTGATGTATGTAACCTAGCTGTTAATGTTTGAAATTCATGACTCAAATTCCTTGTGAGTTGTTTCTTTCTAGGTTTTGATCAATTCCACATATGACAGCATGACTCATCTAATTCCATCGTTCTCTGTTGTATTACACTACTGGTTCTATTACATTATAAATAAAAAAAATTGTTTGAATCTTAAATTTCTATAATCGTCTTAATTTTTGTTTGAAGTCTTCATCTTGACTCCGCAAAGGCCAAATCTGTAATTTTAAATTTGAAGGTGCTTTCTCTTTTAATGGCTACATCCAGTGGTACAACTAGATGAGTTTTGAGTCATTTATTTCCAACATTGATTCTGATGGAACATTGAGTTTTCAAAACCAAAATCATTCATAGTTCTATCACATTGTCTTCATAGATGCCAAGGCAAAAAATGGTAGCTGCTGCAGGTAATGTCAATGTGAAAGTAAAATTTGTTACATTGTCTTGTTAAACTCCTTTTTTTGGTGTTTTTCTTTTCAATTTTAGATTCATTACTATGTTCAATCTCACTTCCACATAAATAAATACATAGACCATGTGATATTGGTAAGCTCCAAAACATGAAATTATGATAATAGTTCTGACTATATAAATCTACAGTAGCTTTTCAAATATGATAACTCTTATGTTTATCATAGCCATATGCAACAAAATAGTTTGAAAGACACATAAGCACTTGTGTCAAGGTTTTGGATATGACTGGCCTCAAACTCACATTTTAATTAGATCAAGGTACTGTAGTCATATTTGAACGATTGAATAAATTTGTCGTCGTTATTTTAATTATATTTGAAGAAACCTTCGATAAATTTTTATACTGTTTTCTGTATATTTTTTGTCGTGGTTATTGACCGGTAAATACAAACCAATTTTCTGCATCACCCTGCCTTACTATTCTGGATCAAATTTCGATTTGTTTTGTTGCACTCATAGTATTCAAAGACGCTAGGTGCACTCAAGGTGCAAATGACGAGCCATGGGATTATGGGCAAGGCTATTAAAAGCAAAGGTTTTCACAAGGAATTTACATTCTAAAACTATATTAACAAAATTCTATATATTACGTCTTCTTTCTCTTTTATTCTTGAACTTTTAGAGGTACGAGACCTTTGCCAGAGATGATCGTGAAGGCAATCAAATAGTGGACGAGTTTCCGGGTTCAAAATAGAGTCAAGTAACTTTTATGTCTAACAGAGTTTAAATGGGTTCTCTTTGCTATATAGCATTTTAGAACTGCAGTGAACGTCTCCCTATTTAAAGGTAAGCAAAAGTATACTATAACTTATATTAACACCACCAAAAAATAAAACTCCCTGTTGATGTATGTGATGATTTTTTTTGCATGTTTTTAGAAACATCTGATGTTAATACCTTACCGATGTCACATAAGTTCTTGAACATGTCTGGTGAGATTTAAAACTCACTACTGAGTTTGAAACTCATTGTTGTTTTTAAAACTCACTGTTTTTATATAACACTCTCCAGTGATGTTTTAACAAACTTAGTTGGATAATATATTAGTTTGAAATTATATTAGTTTTATATGTGTTAAAAAACTCTAAATTCACTATTCAGTTTTAAAACTCACTTTTGAGTTTTAAAACTCACTGTTGTGTTTTAAAACTCACTCTTGAGTTATAAAACTCACTGTTGAGTTTAAAGCTCACTGCAAACTTTAAAAGCCGACGTTCTATAAAACTCCCTATTTAGTTTAATATTCACTACAAGTTTAAAACTCACCCTGGTGAGATTTAAAACTCATTGTTCTGTTTTAAAACTCACTGTTGAGTTTTAAAGCTCACTACTTTTTAAACTCATTGCAAACTTTAAAAGTCGGCATTCTATAAAACTTGCTATTTAGTTTAAAACCCAATGCAAATTATAAAACTCACTCTGGTGAAATTTAAAACTCACCGTTGAGTTTTAAAACTCATTGTTGTGTTTTAAAACTCACTGTTGAGTTTTATTTCCGTTATTTTGTTTTGCAGATTAGATCAGTATGCTATTGCAAAGTTTGGTGAGAGCTTTGAAATGATACCAAAGACCTTAGGTGAAAAATGCTGGGCTTAATGCCATGGAGATTATATCTAGTTTATAAGCAGAGCATTCGTCTGGAAACATCAAAGTTGGTATAGACTTGCAAGAAGGAGCATGTAAGGACGTCTCTACATTGAATATACGGGACCTTTATGTTACCAAGTAAGCAGCTCTGCTCAGAAAACGGCCTTAATCATATCTTTCAAAACTCAAATTCACTATACGGTCAGCAGAAATAAGTTGTCTAACGTGTAATTTCTATCTAGGTTTCATGCGCTTAAGTATGCTGCAGATGCAGTTTGCACCGTTCTACATGTTGATCAAGTACTTGGCATGAACCTTTTAATATTATGTTGTTTAGTTTGTTTTATTTTTCTAGATTTTCTTCCATTACTTTTTCCGGGTTCCATTACCTTTTCCGGGTTGATCGTATTCTGTAAAGTATTGGCTTCTTGGTTTTAAATTCTGTGCATATTATGTATACGCTGGCGCGCTGCTTGGAGCGTATCACAACAGCTGGTGCGTTTTGTGTACATGATGCGAGGGTCACATGAAGTGCTACTGTGCACGCACCGTAAAGTTTTGTTTTTTAATTTTCTGAACTGTGTAAATGATATTTAACCTCTATGCTGTTAATTGTTCTAGAAATATTTTAGTATGTTTGATTTGGACCCCAAAATTCAATGATTTGTTTTCTTACCACGTGAGCTTCTTGTTCAAGTGTGTTTTTGTAAGTTATGTATAATTAATTTTTTAGTATTTATTTTTAATAATGTATGCATCGCAAAAACAAGATTGTAAATGTTTTGTAATTTTTAGTATAATTTTTTAGTATTTATTTTGTTTTGAAATATGATGGTATTATATTATACTTGTGAGTTTATTATTTTGTTTTGTAATATGATGGTAACCTACTCTTTGTTCTCTTTTTTAAACTTAGACAGTGAATTTGAATACTAGATGAGTTTTAATTCACATTGTTTTTTGCATTATCTATTCTGATGGAACAACAAAACCAGTAAGTTTTATTGTGAGTTTTAATTTCATTGTGCTTCATAACTCTAGTTAATTTTGTAGTGAGTTTAAAAAACAAGTCTCAAGACATATTGAGTTTTAAAACCGGTAAGTTTTAAAAACACACTAAACTCACTGTTAAGTGAGTTTTAATTAAAACTCACTGCAAGGTTAATATATGTAATCAATATATATAAGTGATTATAATTGAAAACTCACTGAGTTGTAATTAATATATGTAATCAACGATATCTATTCTGATGGAACTAGAGAGTTTTAATTGGGTTTTAATATGAGTTATAAATCCCAAGTGAGTTTTATACTTATAATGAAATGAGTTTTAAATGCATTGAGTTTTAAAACCAGTAAAACACACTAAACTCATTGTTTAGTAAGTTTTAATTAAAACTCACTGAACTTAAAACGAAATGAGTTTTAAATGCATTGAGTTTTAAAACTAGTAAAACAAACTAAACTAATTGTTTAGTAAGTTTTAATTAAACTCAATGAAATTAAAACTCACTGAAATAAAACTCACAGCTGCAATAAAACTCACTGAAATTAAAATTTGTGTGTAATCAATATAAATAATTGATTATAATTAAAAACTCACCGAGTTGTAATTAATATATGTAAGCAACAGTATATCTTCTGATGGAATTAGTGAGTTTTAATTGGGTTTTAATATGAGTTTTAAATCCCAAGTGAGTTTTATATTTAAAACAAAATGAGTTTTAAATGCATTGAGTTTTAAAACCGGTAAAACACACTAAACTCACTGTTTAGTAAGTTTTAATTAAAACTCACTGAAATTAAAACTCACTGAAATAAAACTCACTGAAATAAAACTCACTGAAATTAAAACTCACGGAAATAAAACTCACTGAAATAAAACTCACTGAAATAGAACTCATAGCTGCAATAAAACTCACTGAAATTAAAAGTTGTTTGTAAACAATATATATAAGTGATTATAATTAAAAATTCACCGAGTTGTAATTAATATATGTAATCAACAATATCTATTCTGATGGAACTAGTGAGTTTTAATTGGGTTTTAATATGAGTTTAAATCTCAAGTGAGTTTTATATTTAAAACGAAGTGAGTTTTAAATGCATTTAGTTTTAAAACCGCTAAAACACACAAAACTCACTGTTTAGCAAGTTTTAATTAAAACTCACTGAAATTAAAACTCACTGAAATAAAACTCATTGAAATAAAACTCACTGAAATAGAACTCACAGCTGCAATAAAACTCACTGAAATTAAAAGTTGTGTGTAATCAATATATATAAGTGATTATAATTAAAAATTCACTGAATTGTAATTAATATATGTAACCAACAATATCTATTATGATGGAATTAGTGAGTTTTAATTGGGTTTTAATATGAGTTTTAAATCCCAGGTGAGTTTTATACTTAAAACGGAGTGAGTTTTAAATGCATTGAGTTTTAAAACCGGTAAAACACACTAAACTCACTGTTTAGCAAGTTTTATACTAAACACACTAAACTCACTGTTTAGTGAGTTTTAACTATAAAACTCACTGAATTAGAACTCACAGCTGCAATAAAACTCACTGAAATTAAAAGTTGTGAAGTCAATGTATAAAAACTCATTGCAAACTTATTAACCAATTCGAGTAAGTAGTACACAACGAATTTTACTTATTAACCAATTCGAGTGAGTAGTACACAACGAATTTTACTTATTAACCAATTCGAGTGAGTATTACATAACTAAATTTATTACTCAGCAGTGAGTTTTAAACTCACTAAACAGTGAGTTGACTATGAGTTATGAATTTCCAGTTGGTTATACCATTAATAAAGGTCTAGAAAACAAAAAGATATCAAGCATTAACAGTTACATCATAGTGCAACTAAACTCACAGTGCAAATAGATTTCCTGTGTGTTTTAGAACTCACTACGAATTCATGAATAACAAAACTCCCTACAAACTCAAGGGAATTTTTATATAAAAACAAATGTTATGTAGCAACTTGATTAACCAAATTCATTAACCAACTTCATAAACAAATTTGCAATGCCTTCATCATTTAAACAAAACAAAAAATAGCAACATCCAATTTATTCAAATGTATCAAAATTGTATAAGAGATTTAATATTCAAAATTTTAAAATACAAATTACAAACCCAGACTGAGTATGACGATGATGAAATATTAAACCTAGTCCACATACTTCACCATCCTATTTTTAATTCTATCAAGTGTTGTTTCCTTCAAAAACATCCTTGCTTCTTCAATCATCTTCATATATTACTGCATTTCTTCTACCAAATTAACACTTTGCATGTTAATATGACAGGTAAGAAGCCTTTGCTACAATTATGACGAATATCAGTTAGTTCCTTAAGCTGGATACGATCTTGATCTTTTTCTTCTGATAACCTGCATCCCTAATTTTTTTATCTGTTCCAAAATATGTTTCCATATGTCGTATCATGAAGACCCCACAATCTAGATAACTTTTTAGTATTCTCCAGAGCATCTTCACACGTTTAATTTTGGCTTCTGTAGTTTCTTCCGGTCTTGTAACCCAAAAATATTAGATAATTCACAAATGTTATGCTTTTCAAAAAAAAATATGAGTACATTGAATTCATATTTAGTACATTGAGAAATCAGTTCATATGAATTCACTATTTGCAATGAGTTTTTCCAATTTAAAATGCATTGACACATTTTAGTCGAGCACAATGGTTTTATGAAACCATCTATGAACACTCAAGTGATATATAAATTTAAAACTCAACAATGAGTTTCAAATTCAATGAGTTTTTTAAGTCAATAGTTTAAAATACAATGAGTTTTAAAAGTCAACGGTGAAACGTACAACTCGAAACTCAACAGTGAGTTTTAAATGAAGTGAGCTTTAATAGTCAACAGTGAGTTTTAAATGCAATAAGCTTTAAAAGTCCACAGTTGAGTTTTAAACTTAGCAACGAATTTAAAAAATTCCCTTGAGTTTTAATATGAGTTGATTGGTTTTTATAATATTTATCAATTACAGTGAGTTTTGGTATGAATTTCCAATAACTTTTACCTGTAAAGTGAGTTTTTAAAAACACACTTAAGTCACTGGTTAGTGAAATATAAATAAAACTCACTTTAAGGTTACACATACACACACACACATATATTATATATATATATAAGTGATTATAAATTAAACTTACTGAATTGTAACTAATATATGTAACCAACAATATATATTCTGATGGAACAGTAAAACTGAGTTTTAGTTGAGTTTTAACATGAGTAATAAAACTAGTAAGTTTTAATTGGGTTTTATGAAACCATCTATGAACAATCAGTTGATATATAAATTTAATTGAGTTTTAACATAAAACAATGAGTTTTAGATGCAGTGAGTTTTAAATGACAACAGTGTATTTTACAACTCAAAACTTAACAGTGAGTTTTAAAAATCAATAGTGAGTTTTAATTAAATCTAATAAAATGACAAGACCATAGAGATATAATATCTATGTTACCGGAAGAAACAACAGCAGCAGTTACTGAATTGGAGTTTGGATCCTCAACATGGTCCTCACAAGGGTGCTTGAGACCCTTTCTGCCTATTGATTATATATAAACAAAATGTTAACAAATTACATGATAAATATATTAAAAAAAAAAGACAATCCTTGTTTTTGCTGGTTCTCTAACCTTTTCCACAATCACATTCTTTTTTTCTTCAACACCTAAATCGAATGTCTTCACATAAATCTTAGTCATATCACATCAGAAAATGCCCACAGAGATATAATCCATATAGTTCTCAATCAACATGGACACTCCATATCAATTATTATTGAATAAATTGAGCAAAAAGCTTACAAATACTAATTTCCCGGTTTTATAACTTCATTCAAATGGTTTAAATTTGGAATTTTTTACAAAGAAAAGCTCAAAACACAGTCACCAAGTGTTTGTTTTAATCGAATTACAAATAAATTAATTAATCTAAAAAGATATCAGATGACCTGTCTTGGATTTGAGAAATAAAACACGTCAAATTGGAGGAGCCATCATAGCAATATGCATCATAATCATGATTTGAGTCTCAGTTGCGAATTCAAACCATTGTTCAACAACAGAGATTTGCGATGAATATACTTTTTGCTGGCTCGTTACGACGCTGGTTTTCCGATGGCTATTGGATGTGCTCGGTGCAACGGTGGTCTTCCGGTGGCTATTCGCTGTGATCGATGGATCTCCGGTTGGATTTTAGGTTTTATTGGTGCGATGTGGTTCTTCGGTCATTTGTTTAAAAGTAAACAGGGATGGAGATTTAACAAAATTATATGACAATCGTACCCCTTATCTCTAAAAACGTTGTTTTAAGATCGGACGATTAAAAAGGGGGTCTACGGGGTCTACATTTTTTAAGGGGTCTACAATGAACCTCACCCTATATATATATATATATATATATATATATATATACATTTTTGGAACTCATCAATCTAGGTTTAAAACTAAAACCGCTTTTAAAATGACTCTAGCAAAACAAAAATATATGAAAACATCTTATAAAGAAAACACATATATATTTAAATTATTTTGAACCGGTAGAATTTTAATCCGGAAGAAAACACATATATATATTTACAGTATTTTGAACCGTTAGAATTTTAATCCGGAGGTAAGAGAGAACACATGGATGATTAAGATAAATATGTTTTTATATAGGAAAAAATTATATGCCAAATCTGAAGAGGAAAAAAAAGTTCCACAAGATTCGAATCTGGGCTGGTTCAGTGCCATACTTATAGCATGAAGGTAACGGGGGTCGAACCTAGGTGAATAACTTGTTCAACGCCAAAGCACTTACGGGTTTGATCATGCTTGGTCCAAACTGGTTTGACCGTAAATTTGGTTCGGATTATAGACCGGTTTGGTTGTTGAAAACTTAGACCCTGTTCGAACCGATATGGCCAGTGTGAAACAGGTTTGATTCAACCCAGTTCTTGAAATTGGTTTTTAGTATTTTTTTTTAAAAAATTTTAAGATACAATTATAAACTAAACAAAATTACTAAAATTCATCTTTAAGATAATTACCGGGTGTTATGACAGTTACAGTGGTTAGCGTTTATCAAACATGCTACTCGGGGAAAAAAGGGGAAAAAGAATGCTTTAAAAAAAAACCCGCACACGTTACGCTAGAACGAAACAATAGAATTTTAAAATTGTTAAATCTATGTTCGTAAGGAAAATGTATCTTTAAAAAAGAATTTTTTTAACGGGTGCGGAACTATTTGTTTGTTAATAAAAGAAAACGGAGCAATGAAGTTACTAAAAAGAAACGGAGGAGAAATTATTCACTATTAGGAGATGGTGTTAAACGTAAAAAATAATGTATTATGTTGTAGAAAAAAAATTGATCTATATCATAGCTAAGACCCAACAATTAATAAAAAAAAATTGATAATAACAAAAAGAAAAAAATTTGGATGTACCAAAAAATAAACCCCGCCCGTTTAGAACCCCGGTCAATTCAATTGAGGTACAGCCAGATAGCTGATGGTTTGTAAATAATATTAAACAAAAGATTATATAATGTAAACTAATTTCGGTAAGTAAAAATGTAGAATAGGTGTGTTTAAAAAAGAAAGTAAGTTGCCAGTTTCGAACCCTTGTCACTTATTATGTACAAACGCGTAAACCATTGAACCAGTTTCGGTTTTGTTAAGAATAGCAAGTAATATGTTATATTTTTTTTGGAACGGCATCGATCAGGCGACTTTGGTCTCACGTGTAAACCTACCCTTGCGGGGCTATGTCCAAGGTCGATTACTCGGACCTCCGTGAGAACCAAGACACCCCCTCCTGAAGCTTTCTCCTGGCAGAAACCCCCTCCTGGACAACATGGGGTAAAACTGCCTCCCCTTGGATTAGAACTTGGGTCACATAGTAACCAAAGCCCTAGAGCCAAGGGGGTAACCACTAGGACAAGTCCTAGTGGTAAGTAATATGTTATATAAACTAAACCTTTTGAAGCTAAAAAGTCAACAATCAAGTAGGCACACACACATGTTCCTATGTTGACTTTACCAATAATATAGAGATAATTAAGAAGGCTGCTCCCTCAACCAACCAACAGTGAGTGAGGGATGGCCCTGCCCTGCTTATATATATCTTTATCTTTACTACATTAAAATACATCTCTTTTTAATCTCTTACTCTCTTAAACAATCTTTAAGAGGTACAAGTAATGGAAGCAGGATGTACAAATCTCAATGCATATAGTCTTTTATGAACTCAAAATGGGCGGCCGATTCAAATTTTGAAAGTGTCCGACTTTTAGAATTTATCTAATTTCTCTCCCTCTCTAGGGTTAGTCATCCTCATCTTCCTTTTTTCCTCTGGTTGCGCTCCACACGCCCTCGAATAAGCTTCTTATTCAAGTCACCCTAAATTGATGGCAGAGAGTGGGAAATTGCTATCTCCAGGCTTCTACGCTCGACACCAGACAGTGATGAACTTCTTTTAGTAAGATCTTCCATATTCCTTCTTTTTTTTTTCTTCACGAAATCGCTTCTATAAACTCCTGATCTACTCTTGCTTGACGTGTATTTGTTCAGATCTAAAGGTTTTAGGTTGTTTTTATGATGCTCGACGACGGTTGTGGCGGTAGAGATGAACTCCGGCCGACGGAAAACGGTATTGGATGGTGGTGCAGGCGCGTCAGGTACAGATCTGTTAATATCGTGACAGATTTTGTTCATTACGGGTTTAGTAACTCTGTTTTAGAGTAATGGTACTTGAAGTTGCAGAAATCTTCATCTTAGGTGGTTTTTGGGTATGTGTTTTCATTAATTTATGCTACTTGAAGTTGTAGTAATCAAACGTTTAAAGCCTTTTTATTTTCTTTCAGGGCTGAAATAAGAGTGCAATTCGGACATGTGCCTGTTAATTTGTATAGCAAGAAGATTGGGACAGATCTCAATCTGGCAACAAATGAGCTTGTTATACGAGTGCAGCCCGATCAAGCTACATATCTCAAGAGCAATAACAAATTCCATCAAGCTGTGGAGGTATATTATGTTACGTGATTACAATTTAGGGTTCACTTTGTATAGTTCATGATCATAGGCTGCTGTTACAGATTTTTTCTGGTTTTTATATTTGGTTGCTGCAATGGGTTTTAATAAAACTGAACAAGAGCTCTTATATGTTCATTTTAGAAAAGAGAATAACAAATTGGATTCAGGTTTTGTTAATGAAATCAGTCTCATTTTGCTGCATTCAGGTTTGTATCATATCAGATACATGAAGTCAAACTGGATGTGGATATTTATGAGTTAACATAAGCAAGGCCGTTTGACCATAGGGCTGTTACAAGGTATAAATATGTTTGAAATATGATAGGTTTCATGGTTCTTTTGAAATTAGATTTTTTAGATGTTTCTAATTACCTCTTTTTAGTAATTCATGATTAATACTTTTTAGTTTGGACTGTGTGTTTAGGGGGATTTGACACTGATCATGTTGCAGCTGCTAATAATCTTAAAATCATGATAGCCGGAGTTGAATAAAAAAATTTCCACTATGAAAGTAGTTGACTTACTAGGATGAGCTATTGTAGATAAAATAGTTTCCAGGTCATTTCCTTTTTCCCGTTTTAATTTCACTTTTGATTTTGGATTAATTTATATCTACACGTTATATAATTTGATATCCTCAAAAATAATGATTTATGATCGGTTATAGTTGCCCAAAAGTGTTTGTTTGCTATTTCTCTCTGTTTGTTGTTTCTTACACATTCAAATTTATGTTATAGATACTCATATGATGTTTGGTTGTTGTGTCTTTCTTTGTAGACATTGTGTGTTTTCTACTAAGATTGGAATTCTACCTACAAATGTTCTTCGGTCGAGCAGCTTGAAAGCTTTAGTAAGTTACTATCTTTATTTATTATCGTTAATTACTAAATATGTTAACCTGAAAATCATTTCATGATAATGTTTCTTTTGTTGGACTATATAAGATATATAGGTATGCCGGTACTGTTTGTGACATTTTAAAAAACATGAATATGTTTGTACTGTCTGTAATTTAATAAAATTTTTTATTTGTTGTATTAAAGCAGGGAAGCAGGGAATTACTTGAACAGGTGATGAGTACATGCTCATACGGGCTCTTGAAATCTGTTTTTTTATATACGTTTAGTGTGACACATCTTTTTTTTGTAGGTATGCTAAACTGCGATATGTAAATACTTGGTGATTGAGGGTCTAAATGATGCAAAAAAGATAAAAAGAATACAAATACCATCTTTCGTTTATATAATTCTGTCTTCTTTATATTTACATAGATTTCGTTGAAACTAATTTGTGTTTGAAATAGGTAGTAAGAAATGGTTTATTGGAAAGGCTATGATAACTATCTGTAATAAAATGACTTTAAATTGTTTATTTGGTGATATGTAATGAATAAGTTATATGGGAAAATAGTTTGTTTCAGTCTTTTTATTAATAACAGGATATAGTTGGTTAATGCCAATGGGGGTGTTTTAAAGGTTTTGTTAGTCTATAGGGCAGGGACAAAGCAAAACCAGTGAAAAATATGATTATTTGTATGTTCTTTCTTTACTTTTTCGTCACCTAACTGCAGTTTTTAATACACTCTCAAATCCCCAAGATCATATCTTCACCTATCAAAGAAGTTCTGTTTCACTTGTTCCAAGAAGTTTTAGTTGCTCAATTATTTTGATTGTTCACACTAGACTAATATGTAATACAACAAATAATATTGCTATAATTTGTTGTATTTTGCAATACTTGAGTCTATACTTCAATATTGTTTCAATATTTGAGTGGGTATATCTTGCATTATTGTTGTTCTCAGTGAATTATTTGTTCTCATATCTTGCTTTGTTTTTAAGTTTATAAACTAGGCTTTTAATGGACATTTGAATTTCATGCAACACAAATTTTCTTTGTTCATGTGGCCTATATAAAGATGTCGTAAGAATAAAATTGGAGTGTTGCAACAAGAATCTGTTACAAATACCACCCTTCATTTAGGTATTTTCTTGAGGATATTTTGGTTTTGCAAGCATGTTTGGATAGATTTTGGAGTAGCTGATAGATTCTATTTTAATAATTTAATATATTGACAGATTCATATTTTATTATTTTAACTTTTTTCCCAAATTCAGTATAGACAATTGGTGCTTTTGGAGTAGCTACTTCTCTCTTATACGTGTATCAACAGAGGTATTTCATATGTGTTGACAGATT
The DNA here is from genome assembly GCA_039602395.1 of Deinandra increscens subsp. villosa. Classification (NCBI taxonomy): domain Eukaryota; kingdom Viridiplantae; phylum Streptophyta; class Magnoliopsida; order Asterales; family Asteraceae; genus Deinandra; species Deinandra increscens. The sequence continues at coordinate 111,659,646 of JBCNJP010000007.1, read as the reverse complement.
CTATCTTTTATTACTTTAACCCAAGCTCGAATGGTGCTAGCATTTTCCCTGATTTTTTTTGTTGTTGTGTTGATCCTTCTTTCCATGTGTTTATGAAGGTTGTGAAACAAAGGATGCTAACAGCCATTTTGCTTCAGCACCTAATCCTAATTTTTTTTTATTTTGGTTTGTTGGTAGTTGAATGCTCATTTGTGGACCGGCAGAGGTATGAATAATATTGGGCTTACTTCATATAGTTTTATTTATTCTTTTTATGTTGATGTGAGGGTGCAGGTTGTTTCTTCACTTTGTTTATGATGTAAATTCTTGAGGTCCTTTATATGGTTTTATTTACCTATGTTTGTACATGTCATTTTGTTTTTACTTATTTATACTTTCAATTAGTAAAGTCCTGTTAGTGACTGTACAATGAATTTTTATGTTGGTTTTTACTTTTGGTGAATTTGAATGCAAGTACTATTAGAAGTACTCTGGACTCTAACTAACTCGGTCCTTTGGCGAAATGGGAATGATAATTGCAGACCCCAAGAGTCCAAGGTAAACGGATTTCTACAATGTAACCATATTATAAATTGTCATCTTGACGCATCTTGCTAAGAGAATTGAATATGGCGTTGGTTCTCTCATACAATACAACTGCGTATTGTTACTGCCAATGAGCGCACATTATAAGTTGACCCCAGATCGTAACTCGCTAAAAGAAATGAGTACCGCGATGTAAATTGTTCCGTCGCCATAACAAGCGAACAAATGACGAATAATGCCCTATAAACAGTCGCCGCCGCAACGCGCGGGTATACCCCTAGTATATATTATATACACGTTTAGTTTAGCAGGATCAGGTCAGCTCCTTTTTCCTCCTCCTCCTTCATCATCTTCCTTTCTTTGCTGCGATTGTGGTTGATGTTTCGTTTCGTTTCATCTTGCCCTAATTTCTTTCAAGTCTTTTGGTAAATTTATGTCTGGAGCTACAGTTAAGGATTTCAAGTAAAGATTATTATTGTTTAACTTTTGTTTAATTCATCTATTAGTTCTGCTAATATTAATAAGAGTAAATTGCTATTTTCATTCCTATGGTTTGCTCAAAATTGCCAATTCAGTCCAATAGTTTAAAATTTGTCAATTTGTCCTTGTGGTTTATAAAAATTGCCAATTCAGTCCAATATATTATAAAAAATTGTCAATCTCGTCCTTGTGGTTTTACAAAAAATGTCAATTCAGTCCAAAGAAATTGCTCGTTTTCGACTGAATTGGCAATTTTTGCAAACCACAGGGACGAAATTGGCAATTTTTAAACTATTGGACTGAATTGGCAATTTTGAGCAAACCACAAGGACGAAAATGGCAATTTACTCTAATATTTTTATTAATTTAAGTTTTTACATTAAACTAGTGTTACATATAGAAATACGCATTTGGTTTTTTCTTTACTTTGGAACTAGCCTTTGAGACATTATTTTAGGGGGTGGCTATATCCACCGGAGACTTTTACTAAATTCACTCAAACCACACGGTCGTTTCTAGTGAAACGATCGTTCGGGGAGGCCCCCTGAATTTTAAGGTTTCGTCGTCGCGACACGTGGCGGCCGTTTCAAATGAAACGACCTTGAAACGATCGTTTGGAGCAAAACGATCGTAGGGAAAGGGTGAATTTAGTAAAACCATGGGTGTCTATATAAGCACTCTTATTTTATTATGTGTACTATTATTTGTTATGACTTTGTTGTATTTGAAGAAACCTTTTTTTTACAATATAAGCATTGAGTTTTAACGTAACCCTACCCGACCACCGGACGGGTATAAAACTAGTTAAATAGATTTCAGACACAAATAGCGACATTATATTGCATTCATGTCAGTGGCGGACCCAGGATATTATTTCTGAGGGGTCATTTTTTTTCAGAGATTTTTTATATCAATATCGACCATAAACTCTTCGGGTTGGGTCGGTTCGGGTATAAAACTAGTTAAATAGATTTCAGACACAAATAGTGACATTATATTGCATTCATGTCAGTGGCGGACCCAGGATATTATTTCTGAGGGGTCATTTTTTTCAGAGATTTTTTATATCAATATCGACCATAAACTCTTCGGGTTGGGTCGGTTCGGGTAAAATAATATTGTACGATATCATAAGTTCATAACAAACATACATTGTCAATAAAATGAAACAAAAAAAAAACAAAATGTTTTATAGTTGTCCTCTACGAGTTGACATCTTAGACAAATATGCCCGTCTAATATCATCATTTTAGTTTGGGTGATAGGATGAAATTGGTTTCCGTTGAGATGGATCTCATAGAAGATTATTCAATCCAACCATTTGAGGATCACTACTTGAATCCATCATTGATGCATTTCTTTTAAAAAAAAATCAATTGTCCCTAAAGTAAAGTTTAATCGTGTATCATTAAATCTACGCCTGATCATTAAATCATTTCGAGATCGATAACCGCATCGATTGCCACTGATTTTCAAGAAAAATTTCGACTGAGATTTTTGAGACAAATGAACAAGGGTTGGGAGGGTTGGGGTAAGGTTATCCGGTTTAACTGGAAGTGGGTCGGGTCGTACCCGCGAGTTTAGTATCAAGTTGGTCTTTTGTTTTCCTTTAATTAATACCGACTTTTTTTTTAATTAAACAACGATAATAATTTACTTGTGTTATAAAAAATCAATATCTTTGATTTATAATATATTTTTTAATTAAACAATTAACTGTGTCTTTGTTTAAACCATTAATTCATAATTTGTATTAATTTATAAAAGTTCAATTTTCAAATGTTGTATTATATATATATCATTTTATATTGATGTGCTGTACACTACATAACCACTGTTCATAACACTATAGAGTTTATGGTTGGCTAATTTTTTGGTGGCTTATGCGTGAGACATTTGTCAAGTACATGCTTTTATGTAAGACACGTTTCTTAGGCATTGGGAGTGGTTTCTTCATTTAACAGTTTTCTTCAAAATCTGTGTGCTGGCTACCAGTTTCACAACAACATAAATGATAGGTTTCTGTCTCTCCACCTCACTCACGAAATCTCTCTCTCTTTCTTCAATGAAGCTCCTCTCTCTCTCTCTCTCTCTCTAAACCTTATGTGATGCTGACGAAGGCCAGTAAAGGAGATCCGGGGACGTTGATGCTCCGGTGACGTCGAGCGACGATGCCGTCGCTCCGTTTCCGTCGAGTTAACGACGGGTGGCCAGAATCTTCATCTGCATGTCTAGAAAAGGGCACCGCCGCCGCCATACGGCGGAAACCCAGTAGCGGTTAGCGTCGTTGCTCCGTTGACGGCGATTTACGTGGCTGTCTCTCTCTCTTTCATCTCTTTCTCAGTTTTGAACACACATCTCTCTAATCGGATAACGGATAGGGACTTTGGGTCACTGTTTACGGCGGTGATGTTGGGTTGAGGTCGCGAAACTTGCAGAAAAGACCGCCGCCGCCGCCATACGGCGGAACCCTAGCAATTGTTAGCGGATGTCGCCGCCGTTGCTGGGTTACCACGCACGAAAGGCGCACAGTGGCTACCATTTATCTCTCCAAAGATCGGTCGGTCAACATGCATTTGTGATGGTGGTAGTGATGGCTTGAGTTTGCGGCGGCTAAGGTGTTACGGCGGTGCAGCGGGTTGTAGAGGATTGAAAGTTGCATGCAGTGTTAATCTTTGGAATCTGACAATTTTAGATTTAGAGGTTTGTGATATTAACAATGATGTTGTAGCCAACATTTGTGATGTATGTGGATTACAGGTTCAAAATCTAAATCTAATCAGTTTTAGGGTGAGGTTGTCTGACGGCAGTGACAGCGAAAGGGTGGGTCTAGGTTGTCGAACGGCAGCGACGGTGAAATGGTGGCATGGGGTGAGGTTGTCGGACAGTGGCAGCGACGATGAATACTTTCGGATGGCGGCGACGGAGAAAGGGTGGGGTGAGGTTGTCGGACAGCGTCAGCGACAAGGAATATATAGCTTATGCCTCGACAACAAGATGTCGCTAAAATATTGTACACCTTATAGCAACGCACAAGGACAATCACATAATATTAACCGACAACTCCAGACGTATTCACAATGCGTGCGTCAAAGTACACATCTAGTTATTATTATTATCATAATTATTATGATTATTATTCTTATTATTATTATCAATTAATATGATGTTGTACGTGTTGGTCTAATGTATATGACAATAAGGATGATCGCAATGGGTGCAGTGGTGCTAACTATGGGCACGGAGCACCGCTCTCATTCCTTCTCTCTTTTTTTTCACAGCTATAAACCTCATTTATGATTAATCTCCTTCTTTATCCCTTCAATGTGCTCCATAAATGATGATGAAGATGAGTAAATGAGATGGTCAAGATGATGAAGAGGGCGGCTGTAAAAGAAGATGGGGTTTTAGGTTTATTTTACTTGTAATAAAATTACAACTTTAGTCCCTTAGTTTTTTGGAATAAAACTTTTTGTATTAATGAATTACTTATTAGTTTGTTTATATAAATGTATTTTTTTTTCAAATACAACTCTTATTTTTTAATGAAGCATTAATTAATTTGGTTTATTAAATATTAATTTTAAATTAATTTGAGTGAGTAAAATAATACTAAGAGTAAAAGTAAGTGGTTGAAAAAGTGAAAGTAGGGTATATGTATTGTGATTAAAAGTGAGAGGAGTGTGGAGTGATGATGTGGCGTTGAGTTAGCAGAAAAAAATTGACAGAATATTAAAGTGATAGGAATCCATTGTAAACATCTTAACTAGTTTTGTGTTTTGTTTTTTACTTTTGTTGATCAATTTGTGTTCGTTAGAAACAAAACTCATCCTAAGATCCCATTAGATAACTTTTTTTTTGGAGCGGCAAAGCAAATAAAGAAAAAGGGCTACGACAAAATCAGCCGAAGCCCAAAACCAAAAATTACAACGTTAGAAGGGGATTCATCACCCATTGTGGCCATGAGACCTTACATGTACTATTCCTATTGGAGTACCAAAAATAAGAAAAATGAACTATAGTACTCAATATCTCACCGTTTCGAATCCTAGAAGGATTAAATATGAAGTCATTACGAAAACGCCACAGGATCCACCAAGTTGTAAAGCACACCACCTCAATGACATCTCTTTTACGTTTGCTAAGGTTCGAACCATCAACAGCCGCCATCAATGAAATAGGACAGGAAGGCCTAATACAATCAACATCTAGCCATTTCGTAATAGAATTCCAAACCTTTTTCGCGACAACACACGACCCAAAAATGTGAGCGCCAGATTCAACCGACACACTGCAAGACGGACACGGGATCGAATGAATCTCTATACCACGACGGCTCAGATTCAACCGAGTCGGAAGTCTATCCAAAAGAACCCTCCAACAGAAAATATTGATATTTTCCGGAACAATGCGATTCCACCTTGTCGGGATCTCCCCTACAGGAAGAAAACTTCTATCAATGCATTTTCTCACGACCTTGACAGAGAATTCAGAATCACCATTCAAACCCCAGATCCAAGAATCAGACCCATTAGACAAGACAACATTCTCGATCAAACTTCGAAGAGCTAATAATTATGATTCCTCTCTCCCAACGCGAATATGTTTGCGCCAATTCCAAGTCCCCAAAGGAAAGCGATCAAAGACAACGCAATCCTTTTCAGACTCAAGATTAAGCAATCTGGTGAACCTCAATGCTAAAGGCGAATCAGAGATCCAAATGTCTTTCCAAAACGAAGTGTTTTGGCCATTTCCAACTCTTATCTGAATCGAAGAACCTGGGATATAATCCTTCTCGTGCAGCCAAAGAACAGATTTGCAGATCCCATTCCAAACCCCACAACCTTCTGAAAGACGAGGAAGAAACATGTCTGACCCATGACTAACCTTTATGAATTTAACCCACATCGCCACGGGGTTATTCAGAAATCTCCAACGCCATTTATAGAGAAGCGTCAAATTCATGGCCTTGAGACTCCCGATGCCCAACCCCCCATGCAACTTATCCGCAAGCACACGGTCCCATTTCACCCACGCCATCTTTAAAGTTCCGTCCTTACCACCCCAAAAGAACTTCGCCCGCATAGATTCCAACTTCTTCAGAACATAATTTGAAACCCGGAATAAGGAGAAAAGATAAGAACCCAGTGAGCCTAATACTGAAGTAAGAAGAGTTGAACGAGCGCCAATAGATAACAAATTACAATTCCATCCAGACAACCACTTGGAGAATCTCTCAAAGAGAGTTTCCCATCCAACGCGCCGAGACTGACTCCCCCCTATAGGAAGCACCAAGTACATGAAAATCTCATTACAACGAACATTTTCACAACATATTGTTTCCGTCGCACTTGTGCCGCAATACACATATTTATTTGTGATCCATTTTGGTGTCGCAAAATGAGTTTTTTTCTTTTCTAATAGTCGATTAACCCTCTAAAATACATAATCCAATCAGAACTTAACTAACCCGCAAGACTTGGGCATCTCTGATAAATGTACATTTTCAATAAGGAGGAAGAGGTACAAGCGTCTTGAAAGAACCCAAATTTTGCAAGTTGAGCTTCTAATTATAACCTTTTACACGAAAGATTTAACGGGGCCTAGGATTAGTTCCATCTGATAGAATATTTACATACAACAATGTACGCAATTAAGAATGTTTTGAAACACGGAACGTGTCATCTCATATGACTTTACCTAATTATCTGGAGAAAAACTGAAATTCAACTAATGTAAATGATCAACCTCATCCTTGATAAGCATACTTCGGCCTAGAGGATGAGTGGCCTAGTCACCAACAATTATAAAACCCAACCAAGTGCACATTTCCTTACTCACGGCTCTTTGGCCCAAGCAATACAAGCCCACCCGGATACTAACTATACAACAAGAAAATGGGCCAGCTCAGTGAGCCCACAAGAAACCAACGCCTTAACATCATTACCAGTTTACCACCTAGCTATCCATCCTGCGCAACCCCAGTTCGAGCCTCCAGCTAAGCACTATTTTCGAGTCTGGCTAAATAACCAAAAAACCCTCAGATCCAACCCGCTGTTGAACTTTGCATTTCCCAAATGATCCTTATTATTTTTAATCACCAAAAATTCAATCAAGTACAATAGTGACAGCTTCTGTTTGATATAGTCATTCATACTGTTGATCCAAAGTTCGCCCATTGACCAAAGAGTCAATGCTGATCACAAAATCATCCTTATCCAATAAAAAACACAACACTTGAACCATTTTCCATACTAAGAGCCACCTGCTCATTTTGCTATTACTCCCAATAGTTCCAGCCTTTAGTTCCATTATGTTTCCAACAAATTCACACCATCTATATGCCATTTTTGCCCATATACAAACTTCATTTTTTACCTTAACTTTCTTGTACTTGCAATGTTGCCAACCCAGATAATTCTTTATCATCTTTACCATAGCTCCCAATATGATCCTCACTCCTATCAACAATAAGGCTTCTAAAAGCTTGATGTACCAACTGCTACTATCAAGAACTCCCCCATCATATGGATTAGTTCTAACATCAACCATATTCTTGCCTTTACTAAGATACCATCTTTTAGTAAACACTTCCCCATCAGATGATTAGTGCTACCAATAGACATATATTCAGCCCAAGCTACAGAAGAGCAAACAATAAACCTATATCTGTAGCAGTTCAACAGAACCTTCATCCAACATTTGCCAATACTAGCATCACACCCCATCTGAATCAGGAAAATAAGACAAATTAAAGCTAAGGCACCAGGATCGTTAGCCCATTTCCAATCCCATCAGTCCCTCCACCCAGGCCCAAAAGGGCCAAAGACTTAAAGATTTAAAAAAGAAAAGGCTTGACACAATCTTTATACATAGAGGGTTCTTGCATTGGTGAATGGGACTAAAAATGCAAATTTTTAGGGAGGAAAATAATGGCCTATAAGACCCAATGCAATCCAACCTTATATCTCCCATGGCTTGACAACACTGTTGCCCTTTAAAACCTAACCACCAATCCATTAAGGCTGACTTACCAAGGCCTCCATATGTGAGTACACAAGGTAACAGAATGCTAATGCATAGAATGGCTAGATCCCACAAGGAATCCAACTTAAAACAAATATGAATAACAGATAGAAGCAGAGATGATGCCAAAAGACACCAGATGACTACCCTGGCTATTTGTACAATCCCAATATCATATTCAATGACCCATAACAGCCCCCCACCCATCTCCTAAAAATTCCATCTCTCCATCTACCAGCTCCTGCCTCATCATAATTAAATTTCTCCTTTCTCTCCCCTCTCCCCCCTCTAGATGTCATAAAATGTTGTAGTGTGTGCTTAGTGTACCAATTCCCTCCCATACCCCTTCCCCAATCCTCACAACATTGCTTGGAGCCCATACTCACCACCACCTTCCACCCCATCATGATCCCCCCCACCCAAACCCAATTGGGTTGACTCAAGATTTTAAAACAAGAAAAGGCTTGAATCAAACTGCCATTTAATATACGGATTGCAAACCAGAAAAAAGAGCTACAAAATAGAAAATCAGTATAAAGAACAAGGAACCTAACTTTCCTGGTTTGCTCCAACCTTTTAACACCACGGCTAAGACACATCTCATGCCTTTCATTCCTATTCCTCCAATCACTAGCAGCAGAGGCATCTATTAGATTTATTTCAATCGAATAAGACACCAGAATATATAATTTTGATATATCAGGACTCAACCAAAACAAATATAAACAGAGAGAAGCATTACTACCTCGGATGACTACCCAAAGGTTTTTTAAGTTCTCAACATCAACAAAAAATCCCCAAATTAAGCCCCCACCCCAGTACCAACAAAACCAATGACTCAAGACTCTAAAGCAAGAAAAGTCTGTCCAACCATAATCAAAACAGGTGATTTCATGCCAACACCAGGAGCTAGAACAATAAAATTTTGGACTTTTTGACAACAACCTTATAGATGTGGCATGAGAGTTCTTCCCTGCAATCACTTTAGTGCAACACTATTGCCACCATCTTCCCTTCTCCCACCACAACAGAGATGTATAGAGAACTAGAATGCCAATTAGATCATTATAAATCCAACTTAGCTTGGAATGAACAAAATTCAGATCACAAGTAAAATATGACCACCAAACACCCTAAGAACTCTACTCATGAACCTTTCCAAAGAGGGTGTCAAAAGACACCAAATTATTCCCCAAGAGCTTTTTCTTGTCTCAACCTCACAATTTAAAAGACACATTAACCCCCACCCAAATTATACAACAGATGATTAAAGAGATACAAGAGCATATAAATCTTCTAACCATTTTGAGCAGAATTAAGAGAAAATGCCATTCCTCATTAGCCTTAAAGACTTGATCAGAATACCTTATAGTGACACTTACCAATTTCAATCTAACCTCCTCTTTTATAATCTTAACCAGCTCCTTAATTGTTCTTCTTTTCTGTTGGAACATTCTGAGATTCCTCTCCTGCCAAACAAAATAAACAACTGCCCCAAGTATCAGTCTTCTTATAATAACCCATACATTCTTACTGTTGGGCAGACCTACATAGAAGCAACAATATTATCCCAATCATTTCCCAACCCTTGCATTTGCATAAGATCACAGCAATCTTCCCACACTTTACTATGATGTTGACATTGAAAGAACAAACGGGAGTGACTATCAAGTTGTGACTTACAAAAACCACATAAAAGATTACCCACATTACTCCATCTGTCCAACCTATCCTGAGTCAACAATCTATGCTGCACAGCTAACCACAATATAAAAGAATGTCTAGGAATTCTGTTTTTGTGCCATACAAGTTTATTCCACCCCACCAAATTTCCCTCTCTTTGCAAATCAATGTAACCTTGACTCACACTATAAACATGCAACCTACCATCCCTACCTGTCCATCTTACCTGGTCAACTTCATCATTTCTGAGGGTAGGACAAGTATAATGAATAAAATTGGGGTATTTAACAAACCAGGTTAATGGATACCCCCACTCTTCATCTTCTATGATCTCTTTAACTCTTGTCATATCATTAAAACCAGCATCAAAGATATCCCTCCTAGTAATTATCTCATCCAGAGGTCCAATATCAATCCAATTATCATTCCAAGCAGAAGTACCAGCTCCATTTCCTATTGAATGCCACAAGTGACCTCTTATCTTTACTCTTGAATTGAGAATCTGTCGCCAAGGCCAGCTGCACCCATCTTTAGGTTGTAATGTCCAGAAGTTCTTGTCCTTAACAAGATGACATTTAATCCAATTAACCCATATAAACTCTTTATCTGTTACTAAGTTCCAAGTATGTTTAGTAATCAATGCCAAATTCATAACTTTGAGAGGCATGTTAAATTGTGTCCCCAGGATGCGAGGCATTTTTTGTTATAACTGCATATAGGTATAACTATTATACCAATGTCAATGAATATGTATAATACAGTAAACATAATTTGTCGTGGTGGATGGTTAATATAAAATTTGCTAACTTCACCTATTTAATAACATCAATAGTACTAAATAATAAGTTTTGATGATGAATTTACTTAGTGAAATATTAATATTCTTATAAATTATAACTTTAAGTTTAATAGAATAAATATTAGGTTTCACATGTACTATGTAGTCCACGTGCTCTAAGCCTTATGGCAATGCTATAGACAGGCAAGGCAGTTTGTCATTTTAAAATCTACTTCACTTTATAGCTTGATCCCTTTAAGATATACATACAGTTACCTCTTACAGGCATCTCCAACTTATACTCTCTCAATTTACTACAAATTTGAAATCCATACATATCTTCATTACACCATATCTAACATCATCAACATAACAAGGTGGAGACCACCCGCGCGTTGCGGCGGTCCTAGCCTCTGTTTCTGTTTCTGTAACCTGTATCGCATTGCGAGTCCTCTGGCCATGAGCCTTTGTGGTCTAAACTTGCAACGGCTCTTTCAATTGTAATTGGAATCGTATATAGATAAAGTGTGATAAAATGGCAGGCAAGATGATCAAAATATTTGTAGACATATATTTAAAGAAAGTCTAGTAAAAGGGAGCCTACATCAAGACCATGTCATACATATTAGCAAGTGGCCTTTTCTACTTCATAACCTAATTTATGCATCATTAGTAAGGCACACATGGATCACCAATATTAGCCATGTTCAAAAGTGTTGATGATGCATACCAAACCTACATGATATGCACCAAAAGTAGACCTACTTGTGTTATTAGTAAACCTATGCATCAGTAGTAGGCTGCATATGCAGATTAGCAGCCTTTTTCTTCGGTTTGAACACCGTAATAAAAATTTATGATAATCCGCAGCAGCTGCCTTACTTGCCCCTTTTTGGCTTTGTCTTGTCCGCGCCTGCGTGATTATACATATAAGTGTTTGCTTTTATATACACAAAATAAACATAACTATACATGCTCACACATGTGATAAGTCATAACATTGCAACATGGGTAATTAGATATGAACCTGCAACTCTTTTTAAAACTATTTGAAGAACCTATGAAATCTCAGCGGTGGTCTCTATATAAAGCAACACATAATTACAGAACTTGGAACTCTTTGTAAAAGTATCTTGAGAAATTGAGATGATTTTCTGCTCAAATGGCGAGAAAATAAGTTTAAAAGGACAACAAATATTTAATTATCTAACAACAGCTGCTAACTTAAAGTTTTAAACAAACGGAATGGGCTAACATCTTTAAATAAACGATCGTTAAAAAGTCAAACAAAGATCGTGTTCTGATACACCTTGATACCGACTTCGACGACTAAAGATTTTTGCCCAACAATATAAATGCCATTGTATTATCATCTGACTTGTAGGTAAAGGAAATTAGTAACTTTCAAAACAATACAAAATAACTCGTGTATAATCTGGCTTTAGAAAAGAAAATAAAACATATGCAAATTTTACTCCAATATATTACAACCATTGTCATAAAATAGAGTTGGTTAATACCAATGAAATTGATTAATATGACTCTTTGACTAATATATATATGTTGTATAGGCTGATAAGTTGTAAACTAATTTAAGAAAATAAGTTTAAAAGGTCAAAAACTCATATGGACTAACATGTCTTTTAAAAATGTCATATAAAAAAGTAAGAAAGATCCTTAAACACAGAAAATCCAACATCAGTAACATACCAGTAAGAGATCCAACTTTATATGACGGTGTTGCTACTCTTCAACCAAATTTCATTCTAAATCTTCTCAGCTGCAAGAAAAAAGATAAATCAGGTCAAATCTAACCATCTTTCACAAAAAACAAAAAAAATATTATGAAAACAAAATGAAACCAGGAAATTAAAAGAATAATATCTTTCTCTTTTGTTCTGAAAGAGGTTAAAGACACACATCATCTAATAACAACTACAAAGTTTACAGAAATAAATTCAGAACAAAGTTAAAGGCTATCTAACAGCAGCTACAAAGTTTATTCACAAATGAGTTGAGAACAAAGTTAAAGGAAATTAAAAGAATAACTTTTCTTTCTTTCTAATGGTACTCCACAACAAAGTTTAATATTAATACGTGTAAATATATAAAAATAAAATGACCATGAACTACAGAAAGAATAGTAAAGAACCAAAATTTGAAGCTTTAGCAAATTTGTACATTTTCCTCAATAAAGCAAAACTTTGAATCATCAAGCAAATGTAAAAAGAAAACAAAAACAAAAAAAGGAGAGAGATACCAACGGAGTAAACAAACGTGATAGGGTTACCTTTAACCCCTCTGGTACCACCAACCACCGAATGGAAGCAGCGATTGAAGAAGTAAGCATCCGATTGAAAGATGAAATTGTAGCATCATCAACATCTCCTCCGGAATTGAAGCATCCGAGGACCGACTGACCAACTTGTACTGTATGAAACAGAAAGAAAACTAAAAACAAAAGGGTTCGATTTTGGTTTCAAACGATATAGTTATGAGATGAGGCTGATTTAATGATTTAAGAGATGAGATTGAAAGATTTAAACTGAAAATCGATTGAAAACTTACCAATCACAACCGTCAGGGAAGACGACCGGTGAATACTTCTTCTGGCTCAGAAACGATGGAGGAGACTTGAGCTTCAACAAATCGATCCATCTTCTTCTTGCATTCGGACGGTGGATCGGAGGTATGGAGTGAAAGCACAGATAATGGGGGGATGATAGGGAGGTATGGTGTTGAGGCAGGTTGAAGAAAACGTGGGGGAAGAAAAAAAGGACTGGGTTAGGTTATTCAAAGTCAGCAGAAAAATATTACCCAGCTAATAAAAACACCCTCACACAGTTAGAGAAAACTATAAAACTGCCATTAAACACTATTCCTTATCTTGTAAATTAAAGATAGGTAATTTAGAAGTCAATCAACCCGTATGTCCCTCCTCATATCACATTCCCAACTAAAGACACCAGTAACTAAAATGACACGTATGCACTCAGTTCCTTCAACAGGTACAAGAAATAAAGTCAAACAAAAACAAGACTTCAATTACACATATTCATCAATATTACTCACATAAGAATAATAATGTAGATGAGAAGTAGCTCTCTCCAAAGCGAGCGAAAGAAAAACAAGAGTAGCTGGAAGCCAATGCCACACATAACAAAGTTGTTTTTTTGACATAAACTAGGCACTATGGGGAACTTATTTACTTTTATTTTTGTTAAGATAATGGTAAAAACATTTAGAAACTAACACCAAGCAAATCTACACATAGATGCCATGGAAACTGCTTGATGTACATACGCGGTAGCTTTTGACAAATATAGCATGATAGTTGTAACTAAAATTCCAACCAAATAGTAACCTATGCAGAATGTTTCACAGAAATAGTACTACCACATCGACCCAAAACAAACCTTACAATTACACACAACTTGGTGGCCCGTCATAACGCGCGAGCGGATCACCTTTTAGTAATATTCAGATTAAATTTGTTTAGTAGGGTAATTCACTAGTGTTGTTAAATAACTAAAAGTAAATGAATTATAACTCAAAATTTTTATTTATTCAAAACATCATGGTTGTTCCTCATAAGAGATGAGGATCTCGTTGCTAGTCTGATTAATGTCTTTGAGTTTAACTTCATTTTTTGGTTGCTTAAATCGAGCTGGTTGTGCCAGCTCTTCCACTGCTTTGACCATGTTTCCTTCTATCCTAGAAGCGGTTTCAATCAGTAAAGTAGCAAAACTCATGTTGGAAATTTCCTAGTCCTTAAGTTTGAGATTTGGTTAGATGAAACTCAACGTACCACTTATCGTTTAATCGTTCGTACAACACGGTAAAGTTTATCACTAGTGCAAATCTAACCAAATGCTGCACTCGGGTTCTTGTAAATGGTGCGGTTAGATTAAGGACCGCAGCATTTGATACATTTCAAGCTTATTTTTCCTATAACTTGTGTTTTCCCTCCTACACCTTTCCCTCTCACTATTCCCCCCAAACAAAAATGCTACCTCCTCCTCATTTTTCCATCTTTCCGGCGGTTATAATCGGTGAGCGCTAATCGATGACTACCATCTTCCCGGCAACGACTACCACCGGCGACCAAGACGCGAGCCCTAATCGGCGAGCCCTAATCAACCGGACGCGAGCCCTAATCGGCGACGGAAAGAGAGAATGCGAATGGTTTCCATGTGTTTTGTGATTGTTTGGGTCCCTGGTTTCTGAAACCGCTTAGTTAAGGGTGCCTATGCATTCCGTTTGTGAACATTGAGCCCTCTTTGACTGTTAACCCTCTCCAGGGGCGGATCCAAATAGGATCCACCGAGTTCACGGGAACCCAGTAACTTTTAAATTTTTAGTGTAAATATATATTATAAAGTAAGAGTGAATCCATAAATACATGCTGAGTGAATCCAAATAACAAACCTCCTAGCTCAAATGGAACACGCCGTCGTGTTTTATAACTGGAGGTAATGTCTTCGAAACTAGTAGTCCCCTTTTCATTCTTAATTTTTTCTTATTTCTTATTTTTTGTTTTGCTTATTTTTTAAACAGATTTTGACTAATTTAGGGTTTTATATCCTCACACACAGCCCTCACTCACGCAAACAGAAGTCTCGTTCTCCATCGGACCATCCCCTCTTACCCTCTTCTGATCTCCGAGCGACACAGCGACCTCACTCAGCCGGCGGCGACCCACGACCTTACTCAGCCGGCTCCCGATGACCTCTCCTCCGATGGCGAACTTTGCAGCTCTGCGCCCCTGCTCCTCCCCCCTCTCCCAGACTCTCTTTGTTCTCTACTTCTCTCACAAGTAAGTTACAAAATAACAAGAAAACTTTGATGAATTTGTTCTTGAATTGTTGAATTATTTGTTCTTCGCTTCTTGAATAGTTGAATTGTTCTTTAATGTGATGAATTTATTAATTTAGGTTTTTTTAAACTAATTTGGTTCTTAATTTGTTAAATGCTAATGGATTTGTGATATTGTTAAGAGGCAAAATCTTAGTACATTTTGTATCTGATTATATTACAATTTTAAGATAGACGTGCTTTACCTATATCTGAGTTGCTTTACCTATATCTGATTAATTTTTTATAATTGGATAACTTCTTTTTTTTTTTACTTAACAGGAAGCTATTCCGTTTCTAATGCCTTCAATGGCACAAAGCTATTCTTTAACGATGATAAAGTCAAAGAAATCGTTGAATTTAGGGATAAGTAAGAACATCTTAACCATGCTTTTAATGTCTCTATCTACAATTATAAAAGGAAACTTTTAAACTTTTCATAATTATTTACAACACAGGTTTCTTGAAACTTGGGATGAGCAGCCATCTTCCTCATTTTCTTCTTTATCAAAATGTGTTGCTTACAATATGGAGAAAGATTTCATCGAGGACACTAATTATAGTTTCACTGCTGAGGTTGATTCGGTCAACAAGGTATGTATTCGCTTTTTTTTACTCTTTACTATTGTTAAATTGAAGTACAATTTAATATTTACATTTGGATTTTTTGAATAGATCAAGGACTTGATTGTAGTTGGTACTATTGTCTTCATTGAACCTCGATGGTTTTACATGGCGTGCAATCATTGCACCAAAATTGTTCAACCCAGTGAAGAGGGTGATGAGGTTTCCTATCATTGCAGTGATGATGTCTGTATCAAAGAGAAAAGGGTTATTAATCCATATCCTAGGTACCTTTAAATTAGATTTTGTTAAGTATTGATTTATGTTTTTTTATAAAAATTCAGTTTATAAATTTACATTGTAATTATAAAGTATGTCATGAATTCGTTTTAAAACAGGTTCAAGATGATGTTCAAGGTCCAGGATTCTGCGGGCACTGTCGACATGACTATGTTTGAGGGATGTGCAAAGCAAATTCTAAAGAAAACTGCAACTGATTTCTTCCCAAAGCCGATATCAAAGGTACATTTACATATCAATGTTGTACTTGATATTAGTGTCATTACGGATTACTTCAATCCTTATGTTGCTATAATTGTTGTACATTATATTAGTGTCATTTTGGGTCTGATGTGTATAATTGTGTAGGCCGCTGCAATTGTTCAAGCAATCCCTAAAGAGTTGCAAGATCTCATTGATAAGAAATTCGCTTTCAAGATAGCCGTAACCGAGTTCAATATAAAGAATCGATACCGGTATTATAAGGTTGTAAAGGTTACGGAGGATCCTACCATCATCTTAGCTTTGGAAAAGAAACACCATCATGACCAGGTTAGTTTACTTAAATTATTTCTTTCAATTTACTAAAGAAAAATTGGATCCAACATGATTATTAATATACATACTTCTTACTTATCGATTAAAACAACAAATATATTTAATATAGAAGTCATTATTTGTCTCCTGTTATTTTTTATTATCATACAATATAATAAAAATGCGGTGTTTTTTGTTAAATAAATATTAACAAATCAGTTTAGAGAACTGTCCAACTGATAATTTTTATAACCCTATTCATGTTCTTATTGTTGAACTTGGATTGTTTGTGTAGGTTTTATACCTTGAAGGGAGTAACACCACCTTGAAGGTACAAAAAACACATCCTTCATATTTATTTAGTTGTTTCTCAAATATAACTTATTAGCTATTAATCTATTACACTAAAACTTCTCATTATGTCCACTTACTAAAACTTATAGATAATTATGTGATCATGTGAACATTCCAGTTTCTATTCTATGTACAACAACTTATTACATTTGATTGACATATTGCAGGATTGTTTAGGAGTTTCTACAACGGAAGTCACTCCCGACTCTGTTAACATGCCGCAGAAAGTTCTAGATTACCAAACAGAAGCTGATGGTTTGAAGCGCAACCTATCTGAAGTCTACGATGTTGATGATTTGTCCATCACATCCTCTTCTAAGACGAGATCAATTGAATCAGGGAATTGTTCAGTGTCCAGATGTGATGACCAGGAGGAGCTGCAAGGCAAGCTTATCATACCGAAACTTGAGAAGTGATCACATGATTTCTTTCACAATAATTTCGTCCCTTTTAGTATTACAATAACTACTTTATTTCGTTTGGTATTGTGGTGTGTTCACCATTCAAAGATACTTTTGTTTTCTTGAATAAGTTCAGCTTGCCAATGATTTGCAAGTAGACAGTTATATAATTTGATGCTTGCTTTGTTTAAAGTATTATGAGTGTTTTACAACTTTATTTGGTTCATTCACAATACAATAGTTTAAGATTTTTGTATGATGAGATTTTGGTGTATTGAGATATTTGCTCTTTAAATTTAATACATAACTACTTATAGGCGCCTAAATTAAACCAAAACCAAGAAATTAATTAAATTAGGTATTTATACAAATGAGTCTAATTTTGGTTATAAATGATCAAAACTTAAAACAAAAAATCGTGATTGGGTTATAAGATTAGAAACGTAAACTCGGATATTTAATTGTAATTCGTATTAATTTGACTAACATTTATAAATTTTATTCCGGATTAGGTTATTAAATGCCAAACATAAACTACTATGTTGAATTACAAATTGTATGAATTTTTTAACCTATTAAAGGTGCCATTTCATAAATATGTTATGTTTGATTAAATTTCATTCAATTAAATAATTTAAATTATTACAAGATATTACAATAATCATTTTTAGAAAATAATAAATATCTTAATTACAGATTTCGTTTAAACAAATATTTAATTTTGATTTGCTTTTTAAATATGTTAAGTATTCTAAATTAAAAATTTTGATTTGCTTTTTAAATTCCATTTTTACCTCTAATTAAAAATCTACTTTAATTTCTTCCAATTTACTCAAATTGAAAAAATCATCCACTTTTCCCTCTAATACTAAAAGTATTTTTAGTATTCTAAGTTCATATTATAAATTTTAATTTCGATTTTCATTTTAAAATTTTTGAAACATTCAATTTTCCCTCCAATTTTTATAAATTGTCATTAATGGAAATGCTTTCCATAATAGAAAATGTTTATAAATACTAGAATTCTCATAATTCACATTTGTATTTCACCACATACAGCAATGATGAACAGAAGCAATTGTTTTTAAATCTTCATCAACTATATCAACATCTACACAGATAAGTATTGCTTCTTATCTTACCTTTCTGTTTCTTTTATCTCTTTCTCCTATCTATGTTTCTCTCCATTGATAACACTTTCGTTAATGGTTTTTATGATACATGCATAAAAACTTTTTTATGCGATTTTTTTTAGAAATTCCATAATATGCAAATTTCATTTTATTTATAATCGTTTATTATATCCATGTTTGATTGGTAGAGTTGTTAAATACATAATTGTTTTTTTCTTATCTCCCTGTCTATGAGACTGCTACAAAGTATAAATTTTTATACAGTTCATCATTGAAGCAATATTATTAAATATATAGGATTTTATGTTTGTCATTTTGTAACCTAATTCGGCATTTTATACAGTTCGGAATTTTATTAAATATTATGCATATTTGATTGGTAGGGTTGTTAAATACATAAATATTTTTTTTCTTATCTTCATGTCTACTATGAATGCTCTGAAAATATATTTTTCCAATTAAATTCAACTTTCAAGTTTAATATTCATTTTTTGAAAAAATAACTTTACTTAATTACTTAATGACTTAAAAAAGATATTCTAAAATTAATTTTATTCAAACTTATTTGTGACCAAATTTAAGAATTTTCTTATGAAAAAAATATCAATTGATTTTGTCCGTAACTTTAGCAAAAGATTTTTGTTATTAAATGTAAATTTGCAATTTTATTAAATATTATGCATATTTGATTGGTAGGGTTGTTAAATACATAAATATTTTTTTCTTATCTTCATGTCTACTATGAATGTTTTGAAAATATATTTTCCAATTAAATTCAACTTTCAAGTTTAATATTCATTTTTAAAAAAAATAACTTTACTTAATTACTTAATGACTTAAAAAATATTATCTAAAATTAATTGATTTTTTCCGTAACTTTAGCAAAAGATTTTGTTATTAAATGTAAATTTTTGTAATGTAAATTCAATATCAATTTACATTTTTTGTTTTTTGTAATTTTACAATTACTTTATTTCAACTACAAATTAATCCATTGAAACAATAATATTTATATTTATAAATATATATAACAAAAACATTACAAAAAACACTTTTGCTAAAGTTACGGATATATTTATAAAAATACAAAACAAAAAACACTTTTCATGTACGATTTATGTTATGTTTACATATTTGTTTTTGTTTTATATATTTATAAATATCATCGAGTAAGATTTTTTACATCTGTGTTGACTTTTACTATCTTCTTTTCAACCAGTTTAATGGATAGAAAACAAGAATCTAAACAGAATCGTATTGCTAGAAAGATAATTCTTGATGGAAAAAAACGTAAAAGAATATGTACATCATCTAATATTCAATCACAATCATCTTCAGGTATGTTTTAAGTTTTTATTTTATACCGATAGAATAATTACTTTGTAATGCAAATTTTGTTATTACATCATTAAATATTATGTTGTATTCCATGTGCTGATTATAACTTAATATTTATTTTATATTAGTGGTTAATTCGTCTCTACACCAAGGCAATGGGAATTTTAATAGATCAATGTCTTCGTTCAGAGCCAATACATCAAAATCTTTTGTCTGCAATAGAGCTCCATTTACCGATGATTCAAACAGTTAGTGTTAAATATCCTTTTACTTACATGGAAATTAAATATTTATGAAACGTGTACATTATTTTATTTCACTATTTATTTATACTTATATAATCTTTTTAGTTTATTAAATCATCAAGCATTATTAGGTATTTATATATATATATTTTTTTTCGTATTAGTGGCTAATTCCTCTCAACTCGAATGCAACGAAAATTTGAAGAAATCGACGTCTTTCATCAGATCCAGTACATCAAAATCCGCTCTTTTTAATAGAGTTCCATTTACTGATATTTCAAACGGTTAGTTTTAAATAAATAATTACTTACATAGAATTATGTAAAGTTACGTTATTTTTTTTCAAATTTAGTTATACTTATATACATTTTTATTAGGTGCCCGACTCACTAATAATAATACAAATAAAAACCCGGAGAAAGTCGTTATTTCAAGATCAAATCGTGCCACCTGGAAGTCAACATTAAATTACCCTAACACATATGCATCACAACCGACTCCATCAAAGTTTGTTTCAAACGGTTAGTATTTCAACCAAAACTTTATGTTGATATACAAATGGAAACTTTATGAATATTATTTATTTAATTTCAATATGGATCACAAATTGAAATTTTATCTAAGTCGGTTGAAGAACATATCTATAGTTTCTATATCCTAATTTCGAATTAGGATATAGAAATTGAAACTTTATCAACATCATTTATTTACTTTTTTTTTCCTTCATTCGTATTCACATCTTTTTTTCCCCAAATTTTTTGATAAGGTTTTGGTGTGGACTGCACTCAATATTCAGGAAATACAAATGCAACCAGCCCTATGTCTGGAGTAACAACTGGTATTTCAATATCACATTCTCTTATAACTAGAAGACATTTTTTCATTATACATTACAACTAACTTTTTCATGTATGTATATAATTTTAACGTTTGCGCATCCTTATTTTTTCAGGAATACATGTCTCCAACGAGTGCACACCATCGACAAGCAGTGCACGAATGCCTCAATTTCGAAATACTATCTCTTCCAACAGATCCACTTTGACTCATTCACGTTCTAATCCTACAGTATCAAAAAGGACAATGTCATTAAAGAGGAAAAACTATAACAACGAACCTGTACCTATGGCTCCTTTGATGGGACCTAATGATGAGGATGTTCAACGAGTTGAAAGAGATGTATTTGTCGGACTATCTAAAGGTAATCAATATAAAACTAAAATAAGATTAAAAGATTTTGACTATTTTTTTAAATTTGTTTAAATTCAAATTTAACAGATTATCTTGATCACGGTGATCAAAGTATTATCTGTGACATTTGTAAGGCAAAGTTATGGAAGAAAGAAACTTTGTTGGGCAGAACAAATAATATGGGCAAGAGTTATTTTTTGTGTTGTGGATATGGAAAGGTTGAGCTTCCAGATTTGAGCGAACCGGATGAAAGTTACAAACAACTATTCTCAAATGTCGGTCCGAAGAGCAAATATTTCTTGAAGAGTATTCGAAGATTAAACTCTATGTTTTCATTCACTTCAATGGGCGGCAAAATTGATAAGTCTATTAACAAAGAAGGTGGAGCTCCGTATGTATTCAAACTAAGTGGCCAAAACTATCATTCAATTGGAACTTTATTGCCTAAATCTGGAAAGAAACCAAAGTTTTCACAACTATACATCTACGACACAGAGAATGAAGTTGCTAATAGACAGGGAGTTCTTGGGTAAGTAAAAAAAATTTTCTCATTAGATTTTAATATAACCCCGTCTATTCTATTATATGTTTTTGAATTTTTAATTATTAAATATTTAAATTTATTTTTTGTATAAAATTAGGTCGGAGGCATCTAATCAGATTCTCGACGTAGAACTTATAAAAGAACTAAAGGAGATGCTGGATACATTTAATCCTTTTGTGAAATGTTATAGAATGGCTAGAGATCGACTATCAAATGATCCTACAACTGATCTCAAGCTACGTATACTTGCCAAACGAGACAAAGATGGAAGAACATACAACCTACCGTCTGCATCTGAAGTTGCTGTTCTTATTGTTGGAGATGTTACTAGCCTCATCGATCATCGTGATATAGTTGTCACGTCTCACTCCGGTTCTTTAAAACGCATAAGTGAACTTCATGTCTCATATCTTCCACTCCAATATCCTCTGCTTTTCCCTAACGGTGATGATGGTTATAGGGTTGATATTCCTCACCGAAACATTGCTCTACTTGATGATAATGTAAAGAGAAGATGCACAATGAGGGAATTCTTTTCTTATAGAATTCAAGATAGAGTAGGAAAGTTCTCACTGATTCTTAATTCACGAAGGCTCTATCAACAATTCTTGGTTGACGCATATACCATGATTGAAAGTGAACGGCTTGGTTACATACGAAACAAGCAAGGAAATCTCAGGAGTGAGTGTGTTGAAAACCTTCGAACATCACGTGATGAAGGTAACACTGATTTAAAACAGGTTGGGCAACGTGTCATTTTACCATCATCTTTCACTGGTGGTCCACGTTACATGATGCAGAATTTTTTAGACGCAATGGCTATATGTAAATGGTATGGATATCCTGATTTGTTTATAACCATTACATGCAATCCCAAATGGCCTGAGATCATGAGATGTCTAAACGACACGACTATAGCTCCTAGCGATCGTCCTGACATCTTATGTCGTTTGTTTAAAATGAAACTTGAGTCACTTTTAACAGATTTGAAGGAAAAATCAATCTTCGGCAAGGTTCAAGCAGGTATCTTCATCTTATAATAATCAATATTTATAATACTTTAAATTTATGTAGATTTTTTTTCTTTTATTCCTTTACTTATACTTTTTAATTTTTTTTTCAGTTGTGTATACAATAGAATTTCAAAAACGAGGATTGCCACATGCTCATATCTGCATATTTATGCACCCTGCTCATAAATTACCAAGTCCTGATCATATTGATCGATTCATATCTGCTGAGCTACCTAACCCGAACGAAGATCTGGAATTATACACACTGGTCCGAGAATTTATGATACATGGACCATGTGGAAATCATAACAAAAAATCCCCATGCATGGTAAACGGTGAATGCTCAAAAAAATTTCCTAAAAAATTCCGTGAGTTCACGTCAACCGATGCTGATGGCTTTCCACTATATAGACGACGTAGTGGTGGTCCAACTTTTTGGAAATCTGGTGCCCAAATAGATTCAAGATATGTTGTGCCTTACAACTCATTTTTGCTGAAGAAATATCAATCACATATAAACGTTGAATGGTGCAACAAGGGCAATGCTATAAAATATCTTTTCAAGTATATCAATAAAGGCCCTGACAGAACTACATGTTATCTAGACAATCCTCAATCTCCAGATCAACCCGTTAAAGTTGTTAATGAGATTGATAGATACTATGACTGCAGATATGTATCGGCATGCGAGGCCTCTTGGCGTATATATTCCTTTGAAGTTCACTACAGATATCCTTCTGTTATGAGACTTCCTTTTCATCTGCCTGGGCATCAACAAGTGGTATTCAATGGAGACGATGATATCGATGATGTTCTTAACAAACCATCTGTTACATCTTCAATGTTCCTGTCTTGGATGAAATGTAACGAAATATACCAATAAGCAAGGGATCTTAACTACGTCCAATTTCCTACAAAATTTGTTTGGAAGTCAAATGATAGATGTTGGAAACCAAGGAAACAAGGAATTTCTATAGGAAGAATTCATACTGTGTCCCCCGCCCTTGGTGAAGCGTACTATTTGAGAATTCTTCTTAATAAAGTGAAAGGACCAACATGCTTTGAAGACATTAGGACCATAAACGGAATTCAGCATCCTACTTTTAGAGATGCTTGCTATGCTCTTGGCCTTCTCGACGATGACAATGAGTATATCGAGGCCATTAAAGAGGCGAGTCACTCTGGAACCGGACACTACTTAAGAAATCTATTTGCAACCATGTTATGGTCTAATACTTTGTCTAGGCCGGACCATGTGTGGGATCAATCGTGGTTGACGCTGTCAGATGGAATTGAGTACCAACGTCGTCAGAGAAATTCAAATACTCAAGGTAATATTGATATAACCTATTCTTTAACAAATACTTTGTTTATTTTGTATAAATTTAGAATTACAGTTACATATTTTTTTGTGTAGGATCCTCAACCGATGATGATGTATTGAAAAATCTAACGTTAGTTGAAATACAGAAGATACTACTATGCAACAACTCCACATTGGCTAATTTCACATGCATGCCGTTTCCAGACTTTGATGCCGCAGAGAGTGCAAACAACGTATTGATAAGTGAAGAACGTTCATACGACAAAGACAATCTCATTGTTGAATTTCAACAACATTTCGTCAAGCTAACAGATGAACAAAGGTCCATATTCAATGAAATAATTTCTGCAGTGGAGGCTGGCAATGGTGGTGTGTTCTTCGTTTATGGATATGGTGGAACGGGAAAAACTTTTCTATGGAACACATTATCAGCCGCCATAAGATCAAAAGGGCAGATCGTGTTAAATGTCGCATCAAGTGGAATCGCATCATTGTTACTGCCTGGAGGTAGAACTGCTCACTCAAGATTTCGTATACCTTTAAATATTACAGAAGATTCGATATGTTCAATCAAGGCAAACAGTGATGCAGCAAACTTATTGAGAGAAACGAGTTTGATCATATGGGACGAAGCTCCACTTATGAATAAATATTGCTTCCAGGCACTTGATAGGACCTTGAATGACATACTACCGACTCAGTCAGCATCAGGTAGTAAATCATATTTCGGAGGTAAGGTGGTTGTTTTTGGAGGTGATTTTAGGCAATGCCTTCCAGTTATTCAAGGTGGAACACCTGAAGAAATTGTCAGCTCATCCTTAAGTTCATCAACTATATGGGATGATTGCAAAGTTTTGAAATTAACAAAAAACATGAGGCTCACACAAGGTAGTCTACCATCAGATGCTGAAAGTATTAGGGAGTTTTCTGAATGGCTTTTACAGTTAGGAGAAGGCAGACTTGGTGGACCAAATGATGGTCGGGCAGTCATAACAATTCCTGATGATATACTTATTCAAGATTCAGCTGATCCTCTTCAAGATCTCATTGACTTTGCATATCCTTCTATACTACAAAATTTTAATGATCCTACATACTGGAAGGAAAGAGCCGTCCCTGCACCCACCAATGAAGTTGTTCATGACATTAATGACAGGTTGCTATCTATCATTCCAGGGGAGGAAAAAGAATATTTTAGCTCTGATTCTCTATGTCAAACGGAGCGTGTTGAAGATGTATTTAATCCGAACATGTACTCGCCTGATTTTCTCAATGGATTAGAATTATCAGGCTTGCCACCCCACAGATTAGTTTTAAAAGTCGGTGCACCTGTTATTCTTTTAAGAAACTTTGATCAAAAGAATGGCCTTTGTAATGGTACAAGGCTTCAGATTGTTTCTCTTGGAAAGCATGTGATAGAGGCTGAGGTAATATCAGGAAGCAATATTGGATTTCGTACATTTCTTCCAAGACTTTCAATTTCTCCTACAGACAAGAGCATACCGTTTAAATTCCAAAGAAGACAATTTCCAATATCATTATGCTTTGGGATGACAATTAATAAGAGTCAAGGACAATCATTATCAAAGGTTGCTTTGTATCTGAAGAATCCATGTTTTAGTCATGGACAATTATATGTTGCCTTATCAAGAGTAAAGAGTAGGTCTGGGTTGAAAGTTCTCATTTTAGATGAAGATGGAAAAGTTACAAACAAGACCGTAAATGTAGTATTCAAATCTGTATTTTCTAATTTATAATTTGTCAAACATCTTACTTAGATATAATGTAATGGATCTATGAGTGTCGTTATAATATTATTTTTATTCAACAATTTTTATTACTCCACAGCCGTGCGATGCACGGGTCTAAAAGGCTTGTATATATTATAAAGTAAGAGTGAATCCGAGTGAATCCAAATAACAAACCTCCTAGCTCAAATGGAACACGCCGTCGTGTTTTATAACTGGAGGTAATGTCTTCGAAACTAGTAGTCCCCTTTTCATTCTTAATTTTTTCTTATTTCTTATTTTTTGTTTTGCTTATTTTTTAAACAGATTTTGACTAATTTAGGGTTTTATATCCTCACACACAGCCCTCACTCACGCAAACAGAAGTCTCGTTCTCCATCGGACCATCCCCTCTTACCCTCTTCTGATCTCCGAGCGACACAGCGACCTCACTCAGCCGGCGGCGACCCACGACCTTACTCAGCCGGCTCCCGATGACCTCTCCTCCGATGGCGAACTTTGCAGCTCTGCGCCCCTGCTCCTCCCCCCTCTCCCAGACTCTCTTTGTTCTCTACTTCTCTCACAAGTAAGTTACAAAATAACAAGAAAACTTTGATGAATTTGTTCTTGAATTGTTGAATTATTTGTTCTTCGCTTCTTGAATAGTTGAATTGTTCTTTAATGTGATGAATTTATTAATTTAGGTTTTTTTAAACTAATTTGGTTCTTAATTTGTTAAATGCTAATGGATTTGTGATATTGTTAAGAGGCAAAATCTTAGTACATTTTGTATCTGATTATATTACAATTTTAAGATAGACGTGCTTTACCTATATCTGAGTTGCTTTACCTATATCAGAGTTCATTTGTGAAAGATATCTGAGTTGCTTTACCTCTCTGCCTTATTTCTCTGCTAATTGGTTCTGACTTTTTGGGTGCAGGTGTTGGGATTGCTCTCTGCTTATTGTTGTATGTGATTTAAGGTGAGCTTATTATCTTACTTCAGTTGCATTTCTTTGTTGTCTGTTTTCTTAACCGTAACGAAGGTCTATGTAGTTTTTGGTATATGACAGCGCTATAATGTTGTGTTTTGTTTGAGAGGTTTAAAGTTTACATGCTGTATTTTGTTGGGTGTTTTGTTGATAGAGATTTTATGTGGTTTTGGGTGTTGTTGTTTTGGGCAAAGGTGGTGTCTTTCAGGGGTTTAGATTTAAGATGCTTCTGTTTTAAGATGCATCCCTCTATTTTCATAGTGGACTCGTGGCCGAGAGAGGCTGCAGCTGGGAAGAGAGAGGGCGTGTTTTGTCCATGCCTATGGATTGTTCGTGTGAGAGGGAAAGACGAGACTCGAGAGGCAGAAAAACCATGTAGAGCGTGTCGGTAAGTTCTCCCACTTACTATGATATATACTTTAATACAATCATATCACAGTATTCTGCAAGGTATAGGTTCTTGCATTTGTGAGAGTCCCAATAGGCTATCTGATTACACTGAGTGTATTTAGTTTGCAAAAGCAATGATTTGTTATATGATGGGTGACTAGATCAGCATCATCAGCCAGAGATGTAATGCATTTTTTAATCAATAAGATAGAAACTAGAAATTAAGGTGGTCAAACTATTTGTGTTAGATTATATAATAGCTGAACTCCTTTGATAAAAATCATTGGATATAAAAACTTTCTAGAGACTAAAATTATAAATATTGTGAAGAACAATAGATCACCAGCTGTGTGTATGACTGTATGCACAACTGAATTATAACTGAAAATGCTATAAGGATATAGAAATTTTGGGTTGTAGAATGTAGATGGGGCATATATTACATTCATATGATCATAATAAGAACCCAAATTATTACTACACTTATTATTGATAATAGTATATTATTAAATAAGTCCTATAGTTATTATTTAGTATTGGTAGATTTTTACTTTAATATAAGATTAGGTATATATTAGAGTTTTATTACAAATATATACTTAAGCAAGATGCAAGTATTAACGGTGAGCAACTAAGGTTGATAAAAGAAGGAACTATGATAGCTCAAAGATGAAGAACAAATAAAGAATGAGATAGATAAAAACGTATCTTTTGAAACCATGAAAATCAATCGTAATAAGTTTGTAAAGAATCACACTTATAGGATTATGTTTCTTAGATAAAAAGTTTACCATTCTAATTATGCGATAATGAATAAGTAAAATAAGATTTATAAGAATGAGTTGTAGCATTTTTCAGATTGAGCTTTTATGTTCTTATTAGTTAGCACATGTATCTACAAATCAAAGAACAATTACAAGGTTTAAACGGTTGTATTTGATCCAACAAGTGTGATCCGATTCCGATCCTATCACTGATATTAATAGTAACCATTGTCACATTCCACCGAGGATTGAGTATCTTATATGAGGCTAATTATGAGGCTGCTGTGATTAATAGGCAGGGCTAAGTCTTCTGGTCCTAAAAATGGTCCTAATAAATCAAACAAATCTGATTCTAACGAGGCTGCAGGTATTTCGCTTGCAAAGGTACTCAAAGAGTTAGTAATTTCAATCTGTTTCTTTATTTATATATCTTGACATTATGTTTGAACTAAAACTCCTATGATTCTCACAGTGATATTGATGATCCTCACACCTTTGCTGACATACCTGTATCCACTTCTGATCCGTAAGTAACAATTTTTCGCTTTCTTTCCTAAAAGTTCTAACTGTACTGTTATTTATGGTTTTTTTCATGGTTCAAAGTTGAGAAGAAGCAAGATGCAAGATATAGAAATTAAAAAAAATTGGAATTATGCCATAGGCTATGTGCTTGGAACCAGCAGCCCATTGAGCCCGTCATTCAACTTCGGTCTTGAACTTGAACAAAATTCACAGGTTTGTCACCCGGCTAGTTTTCCTTACCTTATCATTGCTCCATATTATTGTTTTACTAAATTTATTCCTCTCAAATTTTCTTTATAATATCCCTTATGTAGTTCATAGCCTCATTTTATCAGGGCATATATAAAAGAAAAAATTAGCAGTAGCATTAAGGAGTCGCAGGGCATATATTAAAAAAATTAGCAGCATCATTTTTTTTCTAGATTCTACCAAATGGTGCACAATTTTTTTTTTCCTAGTAAATAGCAAAGCTGCGGTTCTAGAACCGTAGCATTTGCCCACATAGCAACCGCAGCATCTGATCAAGACCCAAATGCTGCGCTATCAAAAGCTGCGGTTTTAAAACCGCAACATTAGGCAAATTTAACCGCAGCTTTAGGTCATTTATGTACTAGTGTATGACTCGAAGACTCTCACTAACCGAAGACTTGGCATTAGTGACTTTATTATTTATTGTTGTATTATTTATGTCACTAGACTAGTTGTGTTATTTACTAGATTGCCCTTGGTCTTAGTTGGTTAGTATATATAGTAAGTCTTTCTCATGTGAAAGACTTGATGAGTGATAGCTATGAGAGACTTAGTCATGATGCTTTGAAGTTGTGTGGGTTCTTGAACACTTGTTCATGAACCTAACATGAGTGGGATAGGTAAATGTAAGCTTTCGGTTATATTTATACATTTATCTTCATCTTGTTCATCACATCTTCTATATTTATTCTCATCATCATCATCACATCTCACAACACCATCGTTGATGTTCATCCGGGTGTTTATTTGTTCTACAAAGATGAGCTCACAAAGTCTCCGACCCGCTTCCGCTATGCCATCGGGGTTTGGCTTGGCTCACCGACCCCGGTTTCTACAACTCAATAGCGGGATGGGTTCCAACATGGGTATTACGTGGACTTCGGTAATTTCACTTGAAACAGACTCACTTTTCTCCTCTTGATCATGTGGTAGGATCAACAAATCTGGAAGGGATTTTAAGTCATTTTGTAGCTCCTGAACTGCATTCTTCACATCTCTAACTGCCATATTAATCTTCATTGATCTTTGCCATTGTTCTTACATTTGTTGTCAATTCTTTAATAAGATTTGCTGAACTTGAGCTTAAATTCAAGCGTGTTGATTCAATATAAATTATTCCGGGACCTGTTTTTACAACCGTTAAAGCTTGTGTTGGATTAATATTTAATTTCATGTATGAAAAGTATTAGATATTATTCTTGTATCTGACTTGCTTGATTCTTAAGATTTCATTGATCTTTGCCATTGTGGTTACACTTGTTGCCAGTTCTTTAATAAGATTTGCTGAACTTGAGCTTAAATTCAAGCGTGCTGATTCAATATAAATTATTCTGGGACCTGTTTTCACAACCGTTAAAGCTTGTGTTGGATTAATATTTAATTTCATGTATGAAAAGTATTAGATATTATTCTTGTATTTGACTTGCCTGATTCTTATGATCCAAGAAACTATTGAGTGTTTCAATGTAGTAGGCACAACAACGCGATGATGCTCCTATTTTAAGGTAGTTCTTCTATGGACCCGGAATTTTTAGCGGCCATGTGCAGGCACCCATCTAGCCAAATTCGCCATGGATTCCTTAGAGGCCTTTGAATTCAACACACAATTATAACCTTGTAATGGTGATGGTGTCTTAGATTCTTCATCATGGCCAAAATAATCAGCTACACAACCTTTATAAACAAACAATGATGATTAGAAATTTGTAAAATGGCTAGTGTTGATTACAATTATTGATGTTATTTGAACGTGGAAAGTACTTGCAATGTAATGTTTTTGCAAGATTATCCATGTTGCACGTGACTAGAAGATTGAGCTCCAAACCATCCCAAACAGGAAAAATAATTTTTGCTAGTCATGATGCATAGAAAAGTTCCTATGATATGAACAAACTTTCAGGATATCATGATTTCTTGAAGTTATATACCTAGTATGAAAAGAGATCCCCATGATATAAGGCTCATATCGGTGGCCTGAATGGGTAGCGATCCAATAAATCCCAAATGCAAGAAACCCACCAAAAAAGTGGCACATAATCTGTTCGAACACTTGCAGAAAGTTCCACCTACAACATTTTGTACACCTATCACCCAATATTTGTTTTACTAATGTGTACAAAATGTTACAGGTAGAGCTTTGTGCAAGTGTTCGAACAGATTATGTGCCACTTTTTTGGTGGGTTTCTTGCATTTGGGATTTATTGGATGGCTACCCATTCAGGCCACCGATATGAGCCTTATATCATGGGGATCTCTTTTCATACTAGGTATATAACTTCAAGAAATCATGATATCCTGAAAGTTTGTTCATATCATAGGAACTTTTCTATGCATCATGATTAGCATGATTATTTTCCTGTTTGGAATGGTTTGGAGCTCCATCTTCTAGTCACGTGCAACATGGATAATCTTGCAAAATCATTACATTGTAAGTACTTTCCACATTCAAATAACATCTTGTAATCAACGCTAGCCATTTTACAAATTTCTAATCATCATTGTCTTCTTATAAAGGTTGTGTAGCTGATTATTTTGGCCATGATGAAGAATCTAAGACACCATTACAAGGTTATAATTGTGTGTTCAATTCAAAGGCCTCTAAGGAATCCATGCCGAATTTGGCTAGATGGGTGCCTGCACATGGCCGCTTTAAATTCCGCCATCCATAGAAGAACTACCTTAAAATAGGAGCATCATCGCGTTGTTGTGCCTACTACATTGAAACACTCAATAGTTTCTTGGATCTTAAGAACCAGGCAAGTCAAATATAAGAATAATATCGAATACTTTTCATACATGAAATCGAATATTAATCCAGCACAAGCTTTAACGGTTGTGAAAACAGGTCCCGGAATTAGTAAAAAATTATATTGAATCATCACGCTTGAATTTAAGCTCAAGTTCAGCAAATCTTATTAAAGAACTGGCAACAAGTGTAAGCACAATGGCAAAGATCAATGAAATCTTAAGAATCAGGCAAGTCAAATACAAGAATGATCATGAAATTAAATATTAATCCAACACAAGCTTTAACGGTTGTGAAAACAGGTCCGGATTCATAAAATGTCTGGTTCATAAAATTTTTAGAAGGAATAGCCAGCTGAATTATCTATCCGCAAAGGACACTAACTTGAATGATTAGTTCAACTATATGCACCACTAGCTATTGTTGGAATACATATGTAAATACACATACAGTGCTACATAAAATGATTATAATCAGAAAATCAGTCCATATATTTCCATTCAGTTATGGGTTTAAATGAATAAAACTATTATAATAAGATCGAAATTCAGTTCATATCCTTAATTCCATGGAATTATTCTAACAGGGAGGGATCTGAGCTAAGATAGATATCATGTATACCTACCTTTAGTCAGCAACTATATTTAGGCTAGGCGTTGGGTTTGAAGAGGGGATGGTACACCTTCCTCAAAAAAGGCTCCCAAATCTGCATTCTTTCAAATTATCATTATTAGCAGAACTAATAGATGAATTAAACAAATGTTAAACAATAATAATCTTTACTTGAAATCCTTAACCGTAGCTCCAGACATAAATTTACCAAAAGATTTGAAAGAAATTAGGGTAAGATGAAATGAAACATCAACCAAAATCGCAGCAAAAGAAAGGAAGATGATGAAGGAGGAGGAGGAGGAGGAAAAATGAGCTGACCTGATCCTGCTAAACTAAACGTGTATATAATATATATATATATATAAGCAGGGCAGGGCCATCCCTCACTCACTGTTGGTTGGTTGAGGGAGCAGCCTTCTTAATTGAATTTGAAAGTGAAGGAGGACCGGCCGTGCAAGATGAAAATCGATGATCTTCTCAAGCAGCACAGTCCATATGCAAAGATGAAGATGAAATCTACGCCTGATCATTAAATCATATCGTAGTTCTCCTTGAACAGATGAAAAGAGAGAGGGGGTTCCGAGTTCCGACGAAGACATAGAAAAGAGAGAGAGGGGTTTCGACCGGTAGTTTCGAAATCAACAGATGAAACGCCGTCACGATTTAGGTATGGCTTCAATCTCTCGCGATTTTAGGTGAGTGTATGAAACCTTAACATTTCGTGATTCCTCCTTTTTCCTTTCAATTTTGCACTGATTGCGCTGATGTAGGTATGGCTACAATCTCTCCCGCCGCTGCTGCCAATCCACCATTTGTAGTGCTGCAAACGAATCTCGAATCAGATTATGTGGTGGGTACGATTTCATTATAAATAGTTGTAGCAGTTAGGGCTTATTAATCATTTTTCTCTTCTCTAATTTGCGGTTGTTTTTGTTGGTGGCGCAAATCAGAGGTTGTAGAAGGCCTTATATTTCATGAGATCACTTCAATTCCTGTGCGTGTTACTTTTCCTTTCTGCGAAGGTTCTGAATTTAAGATGCAGATGATGAAGAAGATGAACATGATGGTGACTATGGAGACGAACTGAGGATCAGTTTCCTTGCAACATAAGGTCAGTTTCTTTTGGCCACCTGTTCTATTGTGTGGGTAATTAATCTATCTCTTTATTCTCTTTGTTTCTTAACAACTTTTATGCTCTCTTCGAATTGTTATAACTTTTTCTCAAATCATGTTGACTGAAGCGATTGTGAGTTTCTTATGTTTTTGTTGTTATCAGGTGTGTATGGGTCCATTTCTCCAACAGGTATTTTTTATTTATTTTACATTGTGATGTTTAATTTTTCTTGGATTCTTGACTTTTTACCAAAACTGCCTTCTTTCAACTTATCTGACTCTAAAGAAGATTGAAAAGATGAAACTTCAAATGCCATACCTCTCATCTGTACACCATGGTTAAAAGAACATGCATTAAAACCCTAATTTTTCTTAAAAAATTAACAAATAATCAGTTATTTAAATGATTTTTTTTGTGGGTTTTATCAGATATTGTATAGGATAGGATTGGATGGCAAATCTATACTTGAGTCAAATTTTGGAGTATTATGTCACATAATAGTATAGCCCTGATGAAAGTTTTTATCAATTTGTGTGATTGAAAGCAAAAAAAAAAATTTCTAAATGGTTTGGGATGTGCTTTTCTAACCTTATTCCCCACAGCTACTACAATGTTTAATGTTTTTCTCAAGATGTTCCATAGTATGTTTGTGTACGAGTTTTAAATGCTATTGAATTATTAATGACATTTGGTGATATAGATAGTGAAAAGAAATTAGAATTACTTTCAGTCTTTAAGTGCACAGTCTCAAAGCAATTCAGGCCAGCAGTTTGCTTAAGGATTTTGATTGTTGTAGCTTATGGAAGGAAGCAGAAGGAAGAGGTCGGCGACTATTGAACCACCATCTGAATTCTGAATAAAAGGTATGTTGATTTTTGATTTTCTTTAAATATTTTTGTTTCAGTTGGTTAACCTTGTTTTATTTTATTGGTTTTGTTTGGGGAATGCTTAACTTTGTTTGGTTGGTTCCATAAATTGTTCCATCTGTAGTGTTTATTTATAACCATCTTAAGGTGAAGTTATTGATGTCTAGGAAGAGGAATTAAAGAAGCAAATCAGTCCAACTTCTTATATCAAATGCATCTTTAAGACTCGACAAGTATTAGATCTTTGTATATAATAACGATTGTGCTAAATGGTCCATTTTTCTTATCTCACAGTGAATAGTTTTATAATGCAATTTCCAACAGCCTTCATTTAAGAATCCTTTAGCAGAAAAATATTAATTTACCTGCTTTCTCCATATTCTTTAAATGGTTTTTATAGTTTTTCTTCCTGTTTGGTTATTGTGGTGTCTTTGCATATCATGAGTGAGGTGTTTTCTTTTACCAGTATTAGCTTCAATTTAAACTATGTTTTGTATTTAGAGTTAAGTATTTTCTTCTTTGTTCACCAGTTTTAGGCTCTTCATACTTATGGTCTATGTAATTCTATTGTTGTGTTCTATTATACCATTTCAGGTGTTCCAAAAAAAAACCCCTTCTTCTTTAAGGACCCTTTGTCCTGATGAATTAGGGGACTTGGTCTGCAAGAAGGTTAGTAGAGGAACTATATATATATGGTGTGTTCTGATGTGTATTCTGAAAATGAGGAGATTTGCTTTTCAGTAATCAGAATTAGAATTCAGCTGTAATCTTGGTTTTAAAATATGCTTGCATCAAAGTCGGATATATTTTAAAGAATCAGAGCTACGATGTGTTTATCTCTTTTTGGTTTGGTAATTTTAATTTATG
Organism: Deinandra increscens subsp. villosa; assembly: GCA_039602395.1. Classification (NCBI taxonomy): domain Eukaryota; kingdom Viridiplantae; phylum Streptophyta; class Magnoliopsida; order Asterales; family Asteraceae; genus Deinandra; species Deinandra increscens. The sequence continues at coordinate 111,624,528 of JBCNJP010000007.1, read as the reverse complement.
TTGTTTCACATATTTCTTCTCAGGTTCATATTTTGGTATCTCAATGTTTGATAACTTCTTTGATAGTTTCTGTTGGTTCACATATATATTTTATTAGGTTCATTATGTAATATCCAGCTGTGTTTGTACATATGTTTTATAAGTTTGATTTTTGGATGTATATATATGGTTCACGGTTTTATTTTAATGGTGTAATGTTTTATGTTCGTGGAACCCAACATTCATAGTAACTTGATAGCTTTTCACGATAGTGAATAGAAGAAACACAATCTAAAACCGGTTACAAAAGTGAAGACCAACGTCGCCGCAATGAGCGACGGGTTATCTCCACCTTGTTTGTATTAATTTATAAAAGTTCAATTTTCAAATGTTGTATACAAACTTATATCAGTTGTATATATATATATATTTATTATTTATTATATTTATGTTTGTATTATTAGTTACAAAGGTTTTTTATATCCATAGTGTTATATATGTTTTATTATTACCCTTTTCCTATCTAATTAACATTTTTATCACGGTTTTAAATTTGTTGCTTTATATTTTAAATTATTTATTAATATTTTTATTAATTTAATTTTTACATTAAACTAGTGTTACTTATAGAAATACGCATTTGGTTTTTTCTTTACTTTGGAACTAGCCTTTCAGACATTATTTTATTATGTGTACTATTATTTGTTATGACTTTGTTGTATTTGAAGAAACGTTTTTTTTTTTTACAATATAAGAATTGAGTTTTAACGTAACCCTACCCGACCACCGGACGGGTATAAAACTAGTTAAATAGATTTTAGACAGAAATAGCGACATTATATTGCATTCATGTCAGTGGTGGATCTAGGATATTATTTCTGAGGGGCCATTTTTTTCAGAGATGTTTTATATCAATATCGACCATAAACTCTTCGGGTTGGGTCGGTTCGGGTAAAATAATATTGTACGATATCATAAGTTCATAACAAACATACATTGTCAATAAAATGAAACAAAAAAAAAACAATATGTTTTATAGTTGTCCTCTACGAGTTGACATCTTAGACAAATATGCCCGTCTAATATCATCATTTTAGTTTGGGTGATAGGATGAAATTGGTTTCCGTTGAGATGGATCTCATAGAAGATTATTCAAGCCAATTATTTAAGGATCACTACTTGAATCCATACTTGATGCCTTTCTTTAAAAAAAAAAATCAATTGTCCCTAAAGTTAAGTTTAATCGTGTATCAATTATCTAGTACTAAATTCCAAGTTTCAATCATGTATCAACTATCTAGTGTCAATTTCAAGTATCGGTTTCAAGTTTATAATCAAATATACAAAAGAATATATATACTAACCTATGAATTTGGTTCGAGGCTTCGTACAATTTGAAAATCCTCAAGACCCACCCAATGTCCTCCCTAAACAACAAAATCAAGTTTAAAAATTTGCTTCTATTCACTAATTAAGTCAATGTAGCATCAATGTAGCCCAATGGTAAGAGACAAAGTCTCTTTGGTGAAGACCAAGGTTCAAACCTTGGCAATGGTGTAAAATTGATGGAATAAAAAAAATTAGCCGTTAAAAAAAAATTGGATGAAAATACATTTTACATACCAAATTGGGTGAATAGGAGAGAGGTAAAATAAAAGAGCAACAAATGCCATTTACCAAATGTTGCATCTTGATTTACCAAAAACCTGCAAAACCAAAGAATGTTGATTTTGAAGCAAAGTTAGCCTCCTTGGCATCTAGAAGTGGCTGTATAGTGAGAATGAAAATGCATCTTAGGATATAACTTATGATGTTATGAGATAAAGAAACAAACATACGCTGTTTAGATCGGAGGAGTCGAGGAGAGGCGGAGATCGTTGTTTGGCTATGGGAGGAGCCGCCGGCTCACCGTGGAAAGGGCTGCGTCGCTGCTGCCTGTTGCGCTGTGCTGCTGTTTACAGTGGCGGTTCCAGACTTAAAGTTCAGGGTTAACGTTCAACGAAAAAATCATTTTAAGGGTAACGAAATACATAAAACGTTAAAAAATAGAAAAAAAACTTCCACTACGCGGTACAAGTTCAGGGGTAGCGGACGCTATCCCTGACAATAAGCTAGGTCCACCACTGGCTGTTTAGACCGGCAGAGATGCGAGACTCACGAAAGCGTTGTTTTAGCGAATTAGGTTGTGCTGCATTGTTTTAGAGAAATAGCGACTAGGGTTTTATCTTCTCTGTCTTGTTTCCGAGTTACAAAAAACGCAAAAGAAAACGCTTGAACTAGGTCTCGAACCTGAGACAGCTCATTGTTAAACGAGCGGCGTTACCATTGGACTATACTTTATTTTGTTAACAGAATGGGTGTCACTTATATTTATTTATGGGGGTCATTAGGATTTTCGTTTAATAACTTTGCACTAGTAGTACAAAACCGATAGGTGTCGCTTAATCCCCACCCACTCTACGGAGGTCCGCTACTCATTCATGTCTAGCCAACTTGGCATGTCTTGTACGACTCAAGATTTAGTGAATAGTAGGAAAAGCTTATATATTATTGATAGATTTCAGACACAAATGGTCCAAGTATTACTAATGAATTTTTAAATTTTATAAATTTACCATAACTTTTGTTTTCTAATTCTAAGCGCAAAAGCCGAAGACGTAATGGAGGTATTTAGGGATGGATTTGAGGTTACACGCATCTCAGATAAGGTGGATATGTCTAGTGTGACTCAAAATTCAAGCGTGAAAGCTGAAGAAGACAGTAAGGGTGTCGAGGTGGATGTGTGGACGTACGAAGATAGACCGAATTAGAATTGAGGTCAGGTTTACACGCATCTCAAATAAAATCAAATTACTTGGTTTGTAGCTCACCTTTTATCATTTAGATCATGTGTTCAAGTCTCATCTTTTATAATATTTAAGACTTTTTATTAAAAAAAACATTAATTCTTTTTTCTCTTTTTCATATATATTTCTTTTGTTTATAGCACTCATAACAATTTTTTTTCTTTTTTTAAAGTGGTCCTTGTATGTTTATTGTGTTTCATACACACAATTGAACATTCTAATTTGTTAAACTAATTTAAATAAAAACTTCTTATATATTTTAGTTAATCAAGTTTACTACAGGAAAAAAAATATTAACCAAAGTACTATCACATCGTGTTTGTTATACTATTTTTTCTCTATTTAAATATTGTATCACATATCATTGTATCACATCGTCTAATGATCCTATTACAATCTTTTCATGCGCGATATAAAAAATAATCTAATATACTTTCATAAATAAAAAGTGAAAGCTTTATCCAAAGTAAATTGAGAAACTCTTCCAAACCGAGCCGAGCAAACTTGGTTTGCAAACAAGTCAAATTAGAGCTTATGTATTCAGCTCGGTTGAGTATTTTGAGTCAAACTTAAAGTGTTTTTGAAATTAAAAAAAAAGGCCTTGATTATTCAGGTTCTTTTGGACTTCTAATATGGTTAAGACGTCCTCCAAGTTTTTTAAATAGAAACAAGTTTGAATAATGACGGTATTGGTCCTCCACGTCATCACAAACTAACGGGGTTAGTTTTTTTAACAGAAAGATTATTAGAAAAAACATGGTGTATTTATAAGACTAATATTGTCCAAAAAAATAGGTAGGATTATTTTTGTCCAATATCGAATAGTTGGGATTAATAATGTCCATTTTTCATTATAAAAATAGATAAACTTTTATAATGACTCTGTACAAATTTATAATAGCACTAAGTAATTTGTAATACTTATAGCAACACGATAATAGTACCATATTGTTTTTAAATCAGCACTGTTATAAAGCATATTTTTATAAATATTTTTTTAAAATGTATTACTTTCTTTAAAAGAAAATTATAGCAATAGTATACACATATTAAAGAAAAAAATACTAAATTTTATGGTGTATTTAAAAAAAATAAGAAATGTATTATATAATATTTATTTTAGTTTTAACAAATTAATAAAATTAGTATTTATTAAAAATATACTAAGTTACCCTTATACCTAATCATAAAAATATAAAAATAGTCCATAAAATCAGAAAAACGACAAATAAGGGTATTTGTCACGAACATGGGAATTTTGAATTTGGTTAACATATACACTCCATTAGTTTTTCTATCTTAAAGTCTCTATCCACTTGACACTTTCCTGTCAAGAAAAATGACAAATATTGAAGTTTTTTCTATTATTGTATATATATACAATAGACAACTCAACCTATGAGTTTGTGCCATTTGAATCCGGGTCGGATCCGGATCCGGATCTACCCATCAAAAGCAGTCACGGCGTTACCCATCCATTCATTCTCCAATCGACCGCCAACCTCAACCTATCATCGCCATGCTTCAAACCTTCAACCCTCACCTGCTCACCTTTTCTCTCTCCCTCTTCTCCTGTAGATCTTATTTGTGTGCATTTCAGTTTCAAGAAACTAGAAGGCGACAGAGAGAGAACGGAAGAAGGGAGAGTCACCGATTTCGCTTCCATGCTTCCTCTTCTTCATGACTCCGATTCACCATCATTCGAGGACTCGGTCCTTGAAACCAATCTTCTGTAGACGCAAAAGCCCTTTCTCTTTTCTTTTCTGAAAGTCCTCCTGTGGCTTCAACGACGATCTGCTTCCTCCTCTCTGTTTCGTTTTCGGTTATTTCTATAGTCTCCTGAAGGTATGTTGGCCCTTCGCTTTGATTCTTTAACGATTTTGCTTTTGTTCTTTATTTAGTCACACCAACGGTGGTGCGATTGTAAACCCTAATTTGCGATTGCAATAATTTTGTTCTTTATCTTAATTAGGTTCTGTTATTTTTAGGCACATAATTACGGTTTTGTGTTTGGCTCCATCCTAGAGCTATATTGGAATCGAACGCGACTCCAAATTTGCTTTTAGCGGTTAGTATTTTGTTCTAAGTTAGGCTTGCATTAACCGAGGTTAGAGCCAAGGTATGTCAAATAAGTAAATCGATGCTTTCTTTTGCACATTGCTAAGTTATTTTCATCACAACTCATCTATCTGGCTTAGCATACCTTCTTCGTTCAAGATGTTAACATTGCTCCAGTTGTCTCACCCGGTGCTTTTAATTTCTTTTTAATATACCATTGTTTCATTTAGTTGTTATTTGTGAATGTGTATAAAAGCATGGATCTATTTTGTAATCATTTAGTTACTTTCTTTATTGAATTGTTTATTCGCTTAATTAATTTGTTGATGATTTTGTAAACATGTGTTGCTAGACATGAACAGGTAAGCTTCCCCTAGCCTATTATAAATCCTTTTTTTGTTTGTGTGTGTTTGTTGTATTATCGACTTTGAGTTCAAACTCTTTTGTCAAAATTTTAATTTAGAGTGGTTTGTTTTAAATATTGAGGTTTGTCATATTGATAAGTATGATCTGAATTCTCAATGTGTTCTCACTAAATTTAGGGTTGACTATTTGTATTGTTTTCCCTTAATCTTTTGTGGATGTTTAGATTTATATGGTTATAGTATCTCATATATATTTTAATATGATTTTGTTTCAGGTTGGTTGGGTTTGTGAAATTGTCGTAGAGCATATCATACTTACGAGAGAAGGTATTTTGGTTTAGTGTTTTAGTGTATTGTGTCATTTATGAAATCTTTTTTACACTTAAAAGTTGATGGTTGTAGTCTCTTAGCTCATCGTCGCTTCTAAGCCTCAAAGTTGTATCCAATGGGACCTTTGCTACTATTAAAATCGATATTTGTTTAATCTTAGTTGTGGGTTCATTAGCAACAGATAGAGGCAAAGGGACTTTAGGAATTTCCCACCATTACTTGATTCAGGTATCACCGTACGGTTTTGGTTCTTCAATTAGGTTTTTTGTGTTGTTGATTAGAGTTTCTTTTGGGTTTTTTTTTTCTTCCTTCAGTTCTATATTGATTAGGTAAGGTTTCTTTTGTTGATTGATTAGGTAAGGTTTATCGTATATGCTTTATCATAGGAGGTACAATACATGAGAGTAAGCATGAAATACAAACAGGCTGAGCAACCATTGATCTGTGCTTCGCATGTATTAATTTTCACTTCAATCTATGTATGTATGTTTTAATACGCTTTCGTGTGTTTTTTTTCCCGGTTTGAATGTTTAATAACCCTAAACCCTACATTATGTTGTGTACTCTTAGATTTGGGTTGTTCATTTTCTTCTTTGCAGGTTACCGTCCAGCTCTTTATATTGTACATCAGTGTGAAGGATAGGACACAAGTTGATAGAGAGAGGTTTATTAAGTTGCTTTACTCAGTTTACCGCCGTTCCAAAAAAAAAGTTGCTTTACTCAGTTAAGTTATGTGTTTTGATTTGAAGAGTAGTGACATTATATTATTCATTTGAACCAGGTCATCTATCTATCTCATTTAGTTGAGATAGCAAATACATTATTCATTCATTATAATTTAAATACAGTTGGTCAGCAAGCAACCCATAGAGGTAACATTGGAATCATGATATCTCCCTTTGATGGATAATATTTTCATTGGAACTAGCTCTTTAGTTGTCAGTTGCTAACAACTTTCACAACAACCAACGCCAGCATAAAGCTCCCTTGACTCTAAAAATCTGCGCCCTCGCGCACTATGTTATATTATTGCTATTTTTGATTAATTGTAGTTATATTCATCATAAAGTATGTATTTTTGGACAAATATTGTTAACATTTCTCTGGCGTTATATTCAACATGTAAAGGATTGCAGCTCTTAATCTTTCAATGACTATTTCTTACTTGGGTAAATCTATGGTAGCTTTTGTTCAGTTTCTAGCCATTATGCACTAATCAGGAGCATCAAGCTAGAAGAAACAAGACGAAGAGGCAGGGCTGCTCTTTTTCGTTTTCTACCGGTATGTGCTCTTTGGTTCATAGTCGCTTTCTTATTTTTGTGAAATGTGATTTTATAATGTACATTTTCACCTTAGTTTCTAACTTGTGTGATTAAGTAACCAAGCAAATGGAATTTTTATAGTAGCAACTTTCTTTGTGACTTTCCCATTGCTCTTTTTTCCTAACTATATACTTATATTTTGAAATTGTGGACTCATAATGCCTATTAAAATTGAAGTAATTTTATAGATCCTGGGGTCATTAACTGCTCATTAACTGTTGATGGAAGTGTGTTATGGAGACATGTTTTGAATGAAATCTACTATAAGTTTATTACAGGATATGTTTGCTCTTAATGAAATTTACAGCTCTAATTTTAAGCCACATTAACTACAATCAGTCCTCAATCAGGATCAAGAGTCTAATGTTAATTCCTCTTTTCTTATTTGATTTTTTATTGTAAGTTGGATTATTACAAGAAAGTAATCAACTTATGTTCGAAAATTTCTTATATTTTAACACTTTTGTTTGTAAATTTTGTTTTTTTTTCTAAAGAATTTGTTAGCATAGCAACTCCCATTGCCTTCTCGGAGCGTGTTAAGGATGATTTTGACACTAAATATGGTGCAGGCAAAGGAAAAAAAAAATTGGTGCCAAGAACCTGAAAAAAGAGTTTGGGTGGGTATATTATGTACAATACACACACATCTTTATTAAATTAGGTGATGTTTGTATATTGTATTGTTTTTATTTGATTTGATGAATCTTTTTGTGATTTCAGATCCAAAATGAAAGAGCATATGCGCTACTGTGTCTCTTATCCTGAAGTCAAGGGAGTTATGATGGAGGTGAAGGCAAACAATTAGGCTCAAGGTGAAGGCTCATGTTTCTGAAGCCAAGGGACTATATTGCGCGTTGAATACAACCACACAACAACACATACGCCTAGCGGCAACGCGTATAGAGGATAAACAGGAACTGTTGGTGCTCGAGGCAGAAGTTGGTACTCCAAAAAGAAAAGCAAATGATGAGCATATCTAGGGTTAATTTTACCAGGTTTTTTTTTTTTTTTTTTTTAAGTGTTCTTAAACCGATACATATATGCCAGGTTTGTAATTTTCTCATAACTTGTGTTCAATGTTCATCACTTCATTGCAGTTTTGAGAAGTTGGTAATAACTGTTTTCATGAAATTGGATTGGTGACAGGGAATGGAGGATTTGGTTGTGCCACCTGTCATGACCGATTATGTGACACGTGTCCTACACGATTATGGAGGATTTAAGGCAGAGGTTGGTACTCCCTTGCACATTGCAGAAGAAAGACATGATGATCAATAAAAAGGCAAAGGAGGAGGACTACATGGTGTGTAGGGCATTAAGGTTAGCATGAATTTTCCTAATGACTGGCGAGGCGTTTATTGCAGCCGTCACTTAGATCTATGCCATTTTAAGTGTCATCGTAAATGGCGGTATGCCGGATCTATTCTTCTTCTTTGATTTTCTTTTGCCTCTTTTACAGGTGGCGATCAACGAGTAAAAAGGATTTGGAGTGGGAGGTTGATTCAACCTTCAAATTTGAAGGTTGTTTGGGACTAAAGGTTGTTTCTATGTGTCCATTTGATATATGGCTGTGACATTTTTTTAGTTTTATTTTAAGGTTTTCTATCATTTCTAAAAAATACTGGCATTACAAGTGTCATATTTTAATTTGATATGGCAGTGACATTTTTTTAGTTTTATTTTCATATTTTAAGGTTTTCTATCATGTGTAAAAATAGTGGCCTTACAAATATCATATTTTAAGGTTTTCTATCATCTTTTGCATACGAATCTTTTTCTAAATGTACCTGTAATTTCAATACAGGTATTCTATATAGATACAATAAATAATTGATCTATCTTCAATACACCAGTAAATCCATTTTATATATATTTATATAAATATATTAAGTGGTTACTTTTTTGATTTATAGAGTCTTTGTTTTAGTTTAGCACGAGTTCAAACTTTCCCACTTAAAATTTGGCCTGTAATTTTTTCACTATAACATTGCCTTATATTTTTATATAGGTTTATAAGTGTATTAAGTAGCATATATTTTATATGAAGCAAAGAAAGCCGCAATACATAAACTATTTTATAATAAAAAAAATTATAAAATAAAAGCAAAAAATAAATGATACGGAGAGCTTTATTCCAAACGTCACGAAGAGTTAGCTGCTGCTAAGGAAGAGTGCATGCAAGGAAAATATAGTTTTAAAACTTATAGCAAATCTTATTTTTAAATATGGGATGTAATACAGATATTAATAGCACTGATATAAACAATTAAAGATTAAAGATATAGAATGTAACATCTTGAATTTATGGAAGTGGTGTTTATACAAAAGTTATATAACATTGAATAAGAGGTAAATGAAATTCTCATAATTGCCTAATACACTTATAAACCTATAATTTTATTTAATAATTTACACTATTTTCCTGTTTCTTTCTGGATTGCCGCAGCAACGCGCGGTCGATCTCTAGTTATAAACATTTGAATTAGTCACGGCCGTTTTTAAAAAATGATCGCAATTCCTTTTTTCTAAAATTAAAAAAGAATAAATAACTATCTTTTTAGATTATACTGAGATATCATTTCAAACAAGGACATCTTCTTACAATTTTGATTTTGAATAACTTTATTAGTGTGTTAATCATGTCTGTTTTACGAATTACATTTTCAACAAATTGGCATGCTAAAATTGTTCAAGTCAATCACGATACATGTTTATGGTCTTGACCAAAACAACACTAAGTCATACAAATTAGCTTAAAATGATATATTAGATAACCCGTAAAATAACCTTTTGATTAAACATGTTAACCAATCACGAGCCGAGCCATTCTTTAAACGAGATAGATACACCGTATACATAGGAGTCCAAAATCTAATTTATTTTCCAAACATGTTAGAATAAAGATTAACACTCAGATCGGTTGACATTTATGTCTTTAGATGGATGAGGGACGGGGACGAGTAGAAGCTTATTTTCGTTATAATTTTTATTTTTAGTAATTTTTTTTTGTTTTCATTCAAATGTTTTTTTTTTTAAAGTTTAAGCAACTTAATGTCATTTGTTTATTTTATATAATATTTAGTATTTTAAAATATTAATATAGAAATAATAATAAAAATTAAAAGTGTGAGGTTGAAAAAGTGAAGCATAACCATTACGCAGAAAAACACTAAAAGTGTAGTAAGATGATGTGGTGCTGAGGTGCCAAAAAATAATTGTGATGAATAAAAAGTGAAGCGTATGCATTACTAACACTCTAACATGGGTTTCCTCTCTCGTGGGTTTACTTTTACGGTAAGTACGAGAAATGTGTCTTGACAACCAACATGTGTTTCTAGTTTCTATCATTTGCATTCAACACCTTTTGTTTTCTCGTACCTGAGGTTGTCGAGTAGGGTCCAACGTGTCATGCACAATAATGTTATAACGCCAAGATCTATGAATGCGGATTTTTAATGGTTTGGTTTTACTATACAAAAACGTTTAGCGATGAAACGTTTTACTCGTTCGCCTTAGGGGTGTGCACGGTTCGGTTTGGTTCGGTTTTTAGCTCAAACCGAAACCGAAACCGAAAATTCGGTTTATTGGATTAAAAAAACCGACCGGTTCGGTTTTTAACCGGTTCGGTTCTTCGGTTTCTGTCATTGGTCCGGTTCGGTTTTCGGTTTTTAACCGAAACCTTCCATTTTTAACAGAAACAATTCAGATCCAAACACATTTATCCAAGAAAAACTCAGATATACTCGCTCAAATCGAACCATTTAGTTCAATTCATGACTGATGGGCCGAGTTGGAAGACTTGGAATATTGCATTTCTTTATATAGAGAGGAATGAGCTTGACAATTGTTCAAGGGGTCGATGTGGGATTATAGGATTAGAGCAATGTGAATATTAAGGGAGGGGGGAACTTGAGATTTGTTAAAGACATCGATGTGGGATTGCATGATTAGAGCAAACTAAGAGCTGGTAAGTAAAACAATATTATTGTTTAAAGAGGGACTCGAACCGGTCATCTTTCGGTAAGAAGACAAGCAATTAACCAACTCTAAAAACAGAGCTTTTGTTTAATTTTCTAGTTACTACAATTTTATAATGATCTTGCATGCCTGAAGGTCGTTTGTTAGGTTGAGAATTTTAGATGATTATATATATATATTATAAAAGAAAGCTTCTTATATAGTATGTATGGCAAATGAATGCAAACCGTTCATTCATACATCACAGAAGAAAGTGAAAATTAGGAGATGTCTTCTTGTCTTGTTCTTTATATAGAGGGGGAGGAAAATCAAAGTTTGTTTAAAGACAAATGTGGGATAAAGGTATAGTGATTGATAAAAGAAAGAATAAGAATACTTGCTAGATCCAAATGGATCAAGCTAAAGTAAATTTAATGGATGTTATCTTGACTTCTTCTTTATGTAGGAGATGAGGAGCTTCATAATTTGTTTAGGGATCAATGTGGGATAAGGGTAAATTTGTTAATAAAAGAAAGAATTATATGAAAGAAGAAGATTTATGTTTAATAAACTGTGAAAATAAAAAAGTTGATTTTGAGAGGGATAAGAATCGAACTCACGACATCTAGGTATGAAGAAACAGAATATACCAGCTGCACTATGGAAGCATTTGTTTAAATCTGCAATTAACATTCTCTTGTAGGTTAGTAGACGAACATTTTTTATATTTATATATTGAATCGGTTCGGTTCGGTTTTTTTCGGTTTTTTTTTATATAAAACCGAAACCGAACCAAAAGTCTCGGTTCGGTTTTTTTCGGTTCGGTTTTTTCCGGTTTCTAGTTCGGTTTCGATTTTTTCGGTTCGGTTTTTACGGTTTTTTCGGTTTTTTGCTCACCCCTAGTTCGCCTTCGCCTTCTATTTGCTTCTAAACTTTTGTGGGTATTAATATGTAGATAAATAATAAAAAGGAAAATCACGAAAATGACCAAGTTTGATCAAGAATATTCAAATACAACAATCCCAAATTTGTCTTTTTTAAATGACCAACACTCAGTCTTCCAATCGAAACCCTCCATGTCACCTAATCCGACAACCACGTGGCAAATTCAATCAATAAATTATTAACACCTGTCATCCTCTGACAACTCTGCAACCACATGGATCCACCTTCCAATCATTGAACATTCTGTGGGTCCCCCTCCCTTCCAATAAAAGATTGACACGTGTATATTCCGACAAAAAGGTAGTCGTCTTTAGCTGAACTCGACAACCGTTAGCCGACGGCTATCCGAACCACCCGAGGCTGCCACGTGGTGATTCTTAGCCGCCAACTTTTAAGCCGGTTACCATTAAGCCATGTATTTCAAAGCCATTTGTAAAGGAGGTAATTATAAGGGAGGTAATCAGTCGCACCATTTGTAATTGCCCATCTCCCACCAAAATAAACAGCAACGTCAACATAAGTCATTGATGAAAAAAAAAAAGCAAACAAAAAGTTTAAAGATCACGAACCTTAAGAAATTGCCACTAACTTGAAGATATAACAGAAAGGGTTGTGTTTTAGTAGTATGTCTGACAAGAATCAATGAGGGATCCCGGAATAAAAGTGGACGTTCTAAAATCCGGCTATGTTTGCCGCAGTAAAACAACTTAACGGGCTAAAACAAGCCATCTGCCACGAGCCGGCTTCGAAATACATGGCTTAGTGGTAGCCGACCTAAAAGATGGTTTCTAAGAATCACCACGTGGCAGCCTAGGATGTTTTGGATAGCCGCCGACTAATGGTTATTAGGTTTAGCCAAAGACGGCTACCTTTTTGTCGGAAAATACACATGTCAATCTTTTATCGGAAGATGGGTCCATGTGGTTGTCGGGTTTTCAGAGGATGACAGGTGTCAATAATTTATTGACTGAATTTTGTCACATGATTGGCGGATCAGGTGACATGGGGTTCTGATTAGAAGACTGAGTGTTGGTCATTTAAGCAAGACAAATTCAGGACGGTTTCGTGATCTTCCCATAATAAAAATATCAAGTTTGATTTGTGTGTGACCATTTACCATGACGTCTTGAATTCAAATCCACTTATAACTAAAAAAATAAAAAATGGAGGTTACAAGTTAAGCTAGGAAGGTAAGTGATAATCCAAATTTAACGTTAAAAAAATTATTTAATCAATGTCAAAAATTGAAAGACTTTTATTGTAAAAGATTATTTACCGACTCGATCTCTATATATTAATCAACTATTTCACCGGGTCCACGTGTTAATCAAGAGCGCCATTCGTGTTCAAAATTGAACTTACGTAGGTTGTTAGGTACTTAGGTGGCTCTTCCTCGTATCCTGTCTTTTTTTCCATATTAATATTTTGGTCTCCGTTTTAATCATCTGACAGATTCAAAACCACCAAACACAACCTTATATACTCTCCACCCGACAAACTTAATACATAACATACTGCCCGTATGGCCTCCGGCGATGAAGAAGAAATCCGAGCTCCACTTATCCAACCGTGCAACGACGGCGATCGTAGTTTTCCTCCGCCGGAGAATTCGCCGATCAAGCAGGTGGCGCTGACGGTGCCCACCACCGACGACCCGTCGCTTCCGGTTCTCACGTTCCGAATGTGGGTCCTGGGCACGCTTTCGTGCGTACTCTTGTCGTTTCTCAACCAGTTCTTCTGGTACCGAACCGAGCCGCTTAGCATCAGCGCCATCTCGGCTCAGATAGCGGTTGTCCCGCTCGGGCGGCTCATGGCGGCCAAAATCACGGACCGGGTGTGGTTCAAGGGATCGCGGTGGGAGTTCACCATGAACCCTGGCCCGTTTAATGTGAAGGAGCACGTGCTGATCACGATATTTGCAAACTCTGGGGCGGGAACGGTGTATGCGATTCATGTGGTTACGGGTGTGAAGATCTTTTACAAACAGCATATAACTTTCTTCGTGTCACTCATAGTTGTTCTCACCACTCAGGTAATTAATTGATTTATTGAATTTTTTTATATGGCGGTATTTGGATTATTGATAGGGGCTGAAAAGCCATCACCCGATCATCTTCAACTCCAATCTCGAGACGACAGTAACTAGTAACTGGTACCTTTCTTGTACATCATCTATGCACTTAATCGGGTTCCCAGTTTAAATAAAAACTATCTGTTTCAAGAAATCTTCAGGAAGAATCGAACCTATGATACTATCAGTCACAAGCTTTTCCTCCTATCCCAAATGCCAACTAAACTAAAGTCAGAGGCAATTAATTAATTAATTAATTAATCTGGTTCATATATAGTACTTATGAAAAATTCATAAAAATGATCCAACTTAGACTTTTTTTTACAAAAAAGTTATTATTTTATAGTGTGTTTTAAATAACCATTGACCTATGTAGCTAATAAGATCTATATAAGATCTATATAAAAATGATGCAAGTTGACTTTCTTTTTTATACAAAAAAAATCACTATTTTCTAGTCTTCTTTAAATAACCATTGACCTATGTAGCTAATAAGATTCTAATAAATTAGCGCTGGTGATTAGCACATATGTCACGTGTCTCAAACTAGACACTAACTTGTCGCCACGTAGGACCGTGTCACGTAGAACCACTGGTAACAACGGATGGCATGAATGTTGACGTGACATTCCCTTCGATCATATTTTTGGTTCATCACGTAACCAATCAGCAACCGTCACGTCTCTTAGAACTCTAAATTTGCCAAAATGCTAAGTTTGATGCCGACTTAGTTGTCGGTAAACTTAGCCTCCGGACAAATTTAGCCTTTTTAGTCTTCTGAGACATGTGGCGGTTGCTAATTTGTTGACATATTAAACTATAGAATATTCAATGATTAGAAGGTGAATACGTGTCAAACATTAGTTTTGCTTTCTTAGATAGTCATGCTTATGTGACATGTTGTGATTGGCTTGATCAATAGTTATAATAAGAAGGCAAGCTTTATGATTATTTTGAAAGAATCTATGGTCAACTTGATTCTATTTTTTGTGATGCTAGAGTATAGTTACTAACTTATTATTGTGTTTTGAATTTTGTTAATTAGGTGTTGGGGTTTGGATGGGCGGGAATATTCAGAAGATATCTGGTGGAGCCGGCTGAGATGTGGTGGCCGTCCAATCTGGTCCAAGTTTCTTTGTTCAGGCACGTGAATTAATTAATGATTTATTCAAAATACCTGGCTACTTTCAAAATGATGCTGAAAAACAACCAAAATAAAAACAAAGAAAACAAAAAAGATGTTTGTTTGTTGGTCCACCGTTTAATTTATTTATAATTTCATCCATACTCAGAGGCGGGCCTATAAGGGTCCAGGGGTAGCACGGGCTACCCCTTAAACTCGTACGTGAAGTAGAAAAAAAAATTGTTTTATCATTTTATGTACTTGTGTTACCCCTTAAATATTTGATTCATTAGTGTTAACATATTCTTATGTAGAGGAGCTGATAGGTGCTCCTTGTTTTTACTTGGAGGTCTTGTGTTTGAATTTTGGGCCAAACATTTTCTCATCTTATCATTTTTCAGCTTTATTTTTATTTTAAAAAAAAACATTACCCAAGACTTGAACTTGGTTCAAAGTGTTATCTACACTTAAATTTGGATATGCAAACCACCAAGTTAGCATGGTTTTTGTTTAAAACTCTAAACAATAAAACTTATATCAAGATTTATTTTTTATTTCATTTTTATTAAACAATTTATTCAAAATAAAATTTTTAAGGGACACTGCTCCTGAATAACTTCCAATAAAATTTTGTGCTACCCCTTAAAAACGTCTCTAGTACCGCCACTGCCCACACTTATTTAGTTTTTGACATATTACGATATTCGTACATTAATTTCTTGCTTGCTATCCTTGGCAATTGCCTATTAAAATTTTGAATTGACAGGCATTTCAAATATAATGTCTAAGCTATACACATCTTTATCCATATAAAATTCAATAGAAAATTTATCCATAAAAAATGGATATGGTTTACATGTTGAAATGTGTGAAAACTCATTTCTAGATCCAGTGAATTTATTACACACTCTTGGAAAACAATATATCCATCGACTCATTGAGTTTTATTTATGTGAATAAACTTATTAAATTACTTAATTTATTATTTTGGTTAAAGTTAAAAGAAATGAATGTGGATACAGTATTTATAGTATTTGCAGCATTTCAACAGCACAGAACATGCAACGATGCAAACGCTGCAAAGTTCTTTATGAAACATCTAAAATTTAATTGAGTATAATTTTATATTTTATATAAATATATAAAAGCATGAAATTAATTATGGTATTTAATGGAACAGGGCTTTGCATGAGAAAGAAAAACGGCCCAAAGGGGGCCTGACACGTACCCAGTTCTTCCTAATCGCATTCACATGCAGCTTTGCCTACTACATTTTCCCCGGCTACCTTTTCCAAATGTTAACCTCACTCTCATGGGTCTGCTGGATCTTCCCTTCATCAATCACGGCCCAACAAATCGGATCTGGGCTTCATGGGCTTGGCATAGGCGCAATTGGGCTGGACTGGTCCAGTATTTCCGCATACCTTGGGAGCCCATTAGCGAGCCCATGGTTTGCCACAGCCAATGTTGCTGCTGGCTACTTCTTGGTTATGTATGTCATCACTCCCCTTGCTTACTGGCTCAACTTCTACAACGCTAGAAACTTCCCCTTTTTTTCCGATGGTCTCTTCACCGCCTCCGGCCAAGAGTACAACATTACGGCCATTATCGACTCGAACTTTCACTTCGATAATGCTGCGTATCAACAGCAAGGGCCGTTGTATCTTAGTACGTTTTTCGCCATGACTTATGGCGTCGGTTTTGCCGCTCTTTCATCCATGGTGGTTCATGTTTTCCTCTTCCATGGAAGGTAAGTTAGACTTGCCAATTTTGAGTTTTCGATACGTTTATGTTGCCACCTCTTAGATGATTTGTTTGTGGAGTGTTACAGTGAGATATGGGAGCAAAGCAAATCAAGTTTCAAAGAAAAGAAAGTGGACATACACACTAGACTAATGCGCAAGTACACGCAAGTGCCCGAATCGTGGTTTTGGTGTATACTTTGTGTAAACATCGCGCTCACCATATTCGCTTGCGAGTATTACAACGAGCAGCTTCAGTTGCCGTGGTGGGGAGTCGTTTTAGCTTGCTCGATTGCCATCTTCTTTACTCTCCCTATCGGCATTCTCACCGCCATCACCAACCAAGTAAATCTTCATCTTCATCTTCGTTAAGCGATCAATTCGTGTAAACTTTTATTGTTATGTACACGTACTCATGCGGACCGATGGTGTGATTTCAGGCACCGGGTTTGAACATTGTAACGGAGTATATAATCGGGTACGTGTATCCGGGATATCCGGTTGCTAATATGTGCTTCAAGGTGTATGGTTACATTAGCATGACACAGGCAGTGACTTTCCTCCAAGATTTCAAGCTTGGCCACTACATGAAGATCCCACCAAGATCAATGTTCATGGCACAGATTGTTGGAACCTTGATTGCAGCCTTAGTGTACTTATGCACCGCGTGGTGGTTAATGGAGACCATCCCGGACATATGCGACTCGTCGTCTGATGTCTGGACGTGTCCGGGTGATCATGTGTTCTACGATGCATCGGTCATATGGGGCTTGATCGGTCCTAGGAAGATCTTTGGAGACGAGGGAACCTACACGATGGTGAACTGGGCTTTTGTTATAGGAGCGGTTGCTCCAGTGCTGGTTTGGTTAGCCCATAGAGCTTTCCCAAACCAACACTGGATCACACTGGTAAACATGCCGGTGTTGATTGGTGCTACAGGGAGTATGCCGCCAGCTACGGCGGTGAACTACACAGCTTGGATATTTGTCGGGTTTTTATCGGGGTTCGTGATGTTTCGATATCGGCCGGAGTTATGGCAAAGGCATAACTATGTGTTGTCGGGTGCTTTGGATGCGGGGTTGGCGTTTATGGGTGTGTTGTTGTACCTTAGTTTGGGTTTGGAGGATATTGGGTTGTATTGGTGGGGGAATGATCTTGATGGCTGCCCTTATGCTTCTTGTCCTACGGCTCGGGGTGTTTTCGTCGACGGTTGTCCTGTTTTGGCATTTTGAATCAAATTTTTACTCGCACTACATACCGAGCTGCACTCGGGGGGTAGTAATATATCAGTAGTAAAGTGATACCGATAAAAGGTTTTTAACGTGTTATATAGTTTATATAGTTTCTGGTTCTCGTTTTTAGATGTTATTTAGGTATTCCATAGGCTGATTCATTATAGAGTAACATCAGCAACGCTTAACATTTCTTGCTAAATAACATCGATCTATACCTAAATATAACAACACAACTATTGAAATGAACTTACCAATTCTTAGTCTATTGAAATATAGAAAGTTGGTGTGCGAGCCCTGAAGTGAAACAAAAAGAAAAATCATGACTAACAGGTAATAAATGACTATTTACTTTATATTAAATATAATATATTATGGTTATCGGTTTCTAATATAGTCCGTCTTATACTTTAGGTTTCTCTTTCTCTATAAATATTTTCTTTTATTTCATTGTAATATACACAATTTAATAATAAAATTTCTCTTCTTCTTATTGTTTACTATTAGGATTGTTTCACAAGACGTTATCAGTACGAGACTCTATACAGAGACGATGAACATCAAGTTTGTGAGCAGATTATCATTATGTTGGTAACAAATGTATGATGCAAAGGTATAATACCATCTAATTTTGTCTTGTATTCAATCCGTTGGTGTTACATATTACTCATCTTTATATTATTTTCTGATCAAATATAATATTAATTGTTTTATCTATTCCACAATGATTTATTTAGTGTTCAAAAAAAATATATTTCGAGTAAAGACAAAACCTATGAGGATGAATCAAAACATTCGTAAACAAAAGACGTAATAGTTTAGAAAAAAAATTGGTCTTAAATCTTCATTTATTTTAAATAGTTGTATATTACCTATATATAAAGCACTCCAGTATGAAAGCTTTTACCTATCTAGAAACTTGGAGGAGACATGGTGACTCAATGAAGGAAGATTGGGATCTTACCTATCTAGACTTTGGAAGTTACATCATATCATAGTTACGTTTCTAGTTATTAGATAATACTTTGGCTTAATTTTGAGATATCATAGAATCGCATGTTCTAAAAAAATTATACAAAGATTTTACTTCTGATTTTTTTTTTGTTAGGATCGTAGAATCTAGGAATTTAAGTATTCTTATTCTTTTTATCGGAAATTGAATTTATGTGGGTTCTGAAATTAAATTTGTGATCGGGCTAATAATATTCATATCAGACTCGCTCGTTCTTTATGGCCACTTTCTACGTGATAAGCAGTTGTATATTGAATACCTTAGTATTATTCTCTTATCATTTGGACCGTATTGAAAGAGAGATAGTACTACCAAAGAATGGTAATACTACCCAAAGTTCTTTACACAGAAAGAGAGACACCAAAGATTATTTGATACATGTCAGAGGTGGCTGAAACTATGTATAGAAGAAACCAGAGCAAACTCCTTCCTTCCTCTGGCATCATCTGGATTGGGCAAAATGGTATCCTACATAGGATGATATAAATCAATCATATTATTCTACTCAAAACACTTGGACTTACAGGGAATGAAAATACACCATGATTCCGATTCCGATTCCGATTCCAACTGTGGAACAAACAGCACCTGATCACTCACTGATTTCACGAAACTAAAAGAAAACTAGAATTTCAAATCATCATCATTCATTCATTCACTCCAGTACTTCTCATCACCACCATCTTCTTTCTCTTTCCCACTTCCATTCTCTTCTTCCATTGCTCTAAACCTCTTCACATCTTCCACGCACGCACTCCTGAACAGCCCGACATCCACCGCCCCAGAAATCATGTGATACCCACGTGACCTCATCTCTTCCGGCCGATCATGCGGCATTGCGAAACCCGACAGATACGCCCCACCGCCGCCGCCCTTCTTCTCCGTCGTCTTTAGCACCCCCTTCTCCGCCGTCCTCATCATCTCCTTCACCTTCTTGTGCCCCGGGTCCCACAGATACCCCATGCTCGCGCTCAGATCCAACGGCCCCATTTGCACACAGTCCACCCCATCAACGGCCGCGATCTCCTCGATCTTCTTCACCCCCTCTTCCGATTCCACCTGGCACATAATCAGCAGCTCATCCTCGTAATTACTTAAATACCCTTCGTCTATCCCGTAATCCGAAGCCCTAACAACCGTATGGGCAGACCCACGAACTCCGGTTGGCGGGAACTTACAATACGACACCGCTTTCTTCGCCATTTTCTGGCTCTCGATCATGGGGAACATGATCCCCTGAGGTCCGAGATCGAGGGCTTTCTTAGCCCACGCCGCGTCGGAGTCCGGTAACCGGATGATCGCCGGAGTACGGGCGGCGGCGAGGGCGTGGAGGCACGCGAGGGCTTCCGGGATGCCGCCGGGGCCGTGTTCCATGTCCACGACGACGAAGTCGTAGCCGGAGAGGCCGGCGATCTCGGCGAGGGTTGGGGAGAAGGAGAGGAGGAACAAGCCGTATAAAGTCTCGCCGTTTTTGAGACGAGATTTGAGGGTTTGTGGGGTGGGGGTGGTTTCGGAGATGGCGGTGGTGGTGGATCTGATGGGAGGGGGAATTAAATCCTTGTGTTTGATCACAGAGCTCAGAGATTCAAAAATGGGGATTTTTGGAAGTTGAAATGAGGTTTTAGAGGGGAACTGATGAAAGGTGGGATTTTTGGTTAGGGTTTTGGGGTGAAGAGATGAAGCTGAAAAAGCAAGAGTCGCCATAGCAGTCACTACCTGATAGCAGTCCCAATCTATAAAGAACTCTAGTCACGTGATTGGCACGTGAAACTGTACACTTTAGTTTAGACCACCCACATCGGTTGAGGTACATACGAGGTACATACGTCTGCCACGTCACGTTTTTCCCACATACCACAAAACCCACTTTTTTTCACATCAATAAAATACCCGTACTTCCCCACATACCACCATATTAAAATAATTCTAATATAGATGTTGTGAGAAGAAAAAGAAAAAAAAATAAAAAACCCACGTACGTGGGTGTACGTAATCACGTACGTACAAGGGAAGTACGTACACCACATCAAGATTTCTTTGGCCACGTACAAGGGAAATACCTCCGATGCGGAGGGTCTTATAGTTAAAGACCAATCAAATGAATAAAATATAAAAGAAAATAATGCAGTTTCGTCGTCGCTAAGGACCATAAAATAGGAAGCCACTTATCCACACAAATCATGGCAGCCACACCCACATCCATTTCTGCTGCAAAGATCCGGTTTCACACGAGATTCAACCCGGTTTCACCGGCATCATCTTCTTCATCCGTCGTCAAATGCAGCAACCCCCTTAACATTAATCATATTAGTGATACAAAAACCTTGAAAACCAGTAAAAATGGTGGTAATAGAGTTCTATTAGATGGGTCTGATAAAGCTACACAAAGAAATGAAGCAACTGAAAGCGAGAAACAGGAATACATCGACCGGCTTGAAGCCAGCGTCTCTGAGGTCGGTTATTTCTTATTTATTTAACCATAAGTTTCTGATCAGTTTATTCATGGTAACGGAAATGTTGGTTTCCGTTGAAGATTGCACGACTACGGAAACAGCTATCAGAAGCAAGAGCAATCAGGGATGAAGATGTGACTGGAGAGGCAGAAAGAAATCCTATGAAGAAGAAGAAGAAAGAAAAACTGGAGTCTGTAAAAGCTGCATCTATTTCCGCCATTGTTGGCACCTTGGCAAGCTTGCCCCTTTCCATAACTCATGTTACCAACACGCACGACCTAACTGTTTCGGTTGCAATAACCATAATCACATGTGCATTATATGGTGCGACTTACCGATATACTATTAGAAGAGATTTGGATGATTTTCATCTCAAAACTGGAACTAGTGCAGCTTTTGGTATTGTCAAAGGTATGTTATCTTTCCACCGTGGGTGTGAATTTATGACATAAACCAAACACTCAAAATCATGGGTGTGGGTTTAGGGTAAGTTCTTGTCAAACCCACAAACACGTTCAGTTAAGTGGGTCGGTTTCAGGTTGATACGATAGTTCGTTGGTTGACTTGTTTAACCTCATGACATTAAATAGTTAGGTTATGGTTTCCAAAATTCAATAAATGAAAGAGAAATTAATGGTGGGTTTATAATTAAAAGGTAACCGTATCATACACACTTGTAATGTAAAAAAGGAATCAGGTTGTACGGATAGTGTTCATGTCAACCCACGAATAAACGTGTCAGGTTCAACCCGCCATCAAGACCTCTGACCTGTTTAGCACCCTTACCCCACCCAAAACACACCAATATATATAAATTTGAAAAAAGCTTCAAATTTATGATGCAGGAGTTGCTACAGTGGATGGACAGCCATCTTTGGATGCTTTAAGTGGTGCAATTTGTGTTTTTGAGAATGTAATAATTTTTCTTTTAGTTGCTGCTGGTCTAGACATCTGTTATAAGATGGGGATATTGAGTCCATTTCCACTTGAAACAAGAACTAAATTGTAGCAGATTAATCTATTTATACCAGAAGCCATATTTGCTAGCCCCCATCACACCCTTCCTAGACCCTATCAATAGCTAGCTTTACTATGAGTGTGATTACTCTGTGTTTTGTTTGTTCATCTGAGGGCAACAACCTTCATGTTTTATAACAAAATTCAACTTGTTTTTCACGGTGTGTCACATATGCCATGATTTTTAGCTAGGATCGATTGGAATTAAGTTGAAAACGCAATTAATAGTAAATACACAGGTAAAAGTAGACACTTGATCTTATGACTATAAACATAATTATATTATCTAACATAACCATACAGGTATAATACTATAAAGAAAAATGACTATTTTCCATGTTTTGAAAACAACAGAACTTTCTTCATATAGTGTATTGATGAATCAACTTCTAAAGCAATCAAATTAAATTCAAAACCATTTGAGTAACTATTCCCCTTTCCCTTCTTCATCATCCTGATGGTCAACCTCTCGAGTATGCTTTTTCGGGATTCCCCAATCCCTAATCTTATTTCTTGGTTCATCATTTCCAGAAGGTAGGTTTTGTTCATCTTTTCTTGCATCCTAATAAACCAAAAACATTACACCCCATAACCAAGGTTTGAAATACATTATCCGACTCAACTTACCTGTTTGAAGATTCTAGCATCTTTCTTCCCCTTCAATAACGGCAAGTTCTGAAAATCCCCGTTCTTGATGCTGGCTTCTAACTGCCATTTGCCAAGATAAAGACGAACTCATACATAATTGGATGTAATCATGGTCACTATGAGAAGGATGATGAAGTTTTCCTTTACCTGAATGTGAAGAATGCAGAGAACAATACTGGCAATAGGCAACCAGCTCTCATCAGGTGACAGTGACAAATTCGACCTGCGATTACAAATTTACAACCATTGACCAAGTCAAACATCAAAAAATGAATATGCACAACAGAGAAGAGTCTAGAGGGTCCATAAACTCCATATTCATCAAAATCTGTCAAATTTTTTTGTAGAAAAGGGGAGTTATAATTTTTAATAAAATCTGGAAACCTTAAGTAAGGAGCCAAGTAAACAATGGCATATACAGCATAACGCTTATCCCCAGTATCCATCCACGCAAACACCCAACTCTACATACAGTAAAAAGTAGAGCAATTAATCCTCAAAACCCTAATTAAGCAGGCAAATCAATTCAACGTGTAACTAATTAATCAATCAATATTCAGTCATCTCACCATCCAATTGAAGTATGGGATGAAGCTAATGATGCCCATCACAGCGAACCTCGCATCAGCGGAATCGATCACTGAGTTACTATCTTCGTCGTCGGTGGGACCCATGGGCAACGGGAAGACCAAGGAGTTGAGGACACACGCGCCTATCGCGGCGGCGAACGGCGCCTCGTGCAGTAACACCGCCTTGCACCTTCCATCCCTGATTCTTCTTCGCTTCTACAAAAAAACAAATCCGAAAAACACGGGCGAGGCTAGGGTTTTAGAATTCAAATCGTTAATAACAATAAAACTAATTGGGAGATTGATAGATTGATTGATTGATTGATAACCTGGTTAACGTGTTTATGGGAGTGATGATGATGGAGTTTGTATAGAGGTTCGAGTTGTAGAAGCGTACAGGAGTTGCAGGAGGAGGAGAAAGGGGTGAGAGAAAGGGAGTTCATTCCCGGAGAAGCAGTTTTTTTTTTCTTTTTTGTTGTTGAAGAAGAAAGAGGTGACGGTGATGTTACTAACGATGAAGTTTGATACTGTTCGGGAAGCGTGCCGTGATGAGCGACACTATTGGTTCTCCTCCGGAACACAACTTTTTTTTTTTTTTTCTTTTCTTTTCTTTAAATAAACCTAGGGAGGGGGGAGTGGTAGAATTTTTAGGATTTTGAAAAATGGGTTGTAGTCAATAGGAGAGTGTCACGCAGGAAAGAGAAAAAAAAAGAATTTTGAAGAATTTTGAGAGGGAGTGGTTAGGACTTAGGATTATGAAGAATTGTAGGTTAATATATTTTAATGTTTTGAGTTATTTTTATATTGTAATTAATTTTAAAACACTATATTTATTTTATAAAAACACTACATTTATTAAAAAAAGACATTACATTAAAATAAAAAAAGACATTACATTAATTAAAATAAAAAGACAATACAATAAAAAAAAACTACTCCTCAACTTCCGCCTCTGTTAAAACAACCTCGACGTTCTCTTCAATGTGCATCTTGATATCATGTCGAAGTTGGAAGTGTGTCTCCGCATTTCGTAACTCCGAAATGATATTCGGATCAACGTTCACATTTACGGGAGGGTCTCTGATATGCACTGGTGATATCGCTTTCCCTTCATCCTTTAGAATCATGTTGTTTAAAATAATTACCGCATATATGATTCTTGCAACTTTCTCTCTTGTCATTGCTCGGGCACCCCGTTGGAGTATCCTCCACTTACCTTTCAAGGTACCAAAAAAGCGTTCGACGTCCTGTCTTGCCGCCTTTTGAAGCTTGTTGAATCTTTTGTCAATTAGATCAACCGGATGATGATATGCCTTCACAAAGGTGGACCAAGTTGGGTAGATACCGTCTGCAAGGTAGTACCCCCTCTTGTATTGACGACCGTTAACAACAAATGGACACCTTGGAGCAATCCCGTGCATCTCATTAGTAAACAATGGCGATTGGTTCAAAACATTGATATCATTGTTTGAACCTGCAACACCAAAGTACGCGTGCCAACACCAACGATCCTGTGATGCTATGGCTTCAAGCATGATGGTTGGGTACTTGTGGTCACCCCGATGAAACTGCCCTCGATATTGTTTTGGGCAATTTCTCCAGTCCCAATGCGTGCAGTCAATACTGCCTAACATGTCGGGCAAACCATGATACGATCCGTGTGCCTGATATAAAAGTGCAATATCGTGGCTAGTTGGGGCACGTAAAAACTCATCTTTATATAATAGACAAACAGATGTAACAAAATGATCAAGTGTTTCACGTGAGGTTCTCTCGGCCATAGCTAGGTATTCATCGTATTCATCAGGAACGTTACCTGATGCGAGTTGGCGAATGGCGGATGTGCATTTGTGTATAGCCGTGAAGCTTTCTTTTCCTCGGGCGTCCATCCCCTCTGCGAAGTAATTGTTGTGCTCTTGGACGTCGGCAACTATCTTTAAAAATAATCGTTTCGACATCCGAAACCTATCGTTAAACACCTCCTCATTGTAGACCGAATCCTTATCGAAGTAGTGTCTCATAAGTCGGTCTCTAGCTTCGATACGTTGTCGGTAAACATATTGTCTTTGTTGTGGCGGCCGATGTATTTGTTGCTCGTGGGCCGCTACAACTAATTCGAGGAAATTAGTATCTTCATCGTTAGAGTCCGATGATTCTTCAGAACTGGTTGGGAGGTTGGGTATGTTGAATGGAAACCGATCCATTTTGAATAATATGTGGGAGGATAAATGAGAGAAATGTGAGAGAATGATAGATGAGAGAAATGTGAGAGTGAGTAGAATTAGTGATAATGTATATATATATATATTGAAAAAAATAAAAGATTTTTTTTTTAATCAAATAGCCGTTCAACGGCTAGAAATTTATGGGGAAGGAGGAATGCCGTTCGGCAAGAAGTCGATTTCCAAATCGTTTTTTGCCGTTGCCGATCGACCGGCGGCGGTGTTTGCCGCCTATATTTTCGGCGACGCGGCGCCCACGCCGCCCACTCCGTCCGGCCTTACTATGTTCCCAAGTTCATTTAAGAAGGGAAGAAAGGAAAAGGAAGAAAACATAATAAACTTTGTGTTTTGAAGTTTCATTAGAAGGAAAGGGAAGGAAAATAAAAATTGTGTGTTCCCTTGTGTTCATGAGTTTCATTTAAGGAGAGAAAGGAAAGGAACATATAAGATGTTGTGTTACACGAGTTTCATTTAAGAAGAGAAAAAAGAAATGAAAGGAGGGGAAAAGTAAACTTATTTCTTAAGATTTTGTTTCCTTCCAATTTGAAAAGAAATGGGAGAGAAAACAAAGGAAAATTATCCATCTCTTTCCTTTCTCTTCTTTTCCACTCTTTCTCTACATTTCTTTTACTTTCTCTCCATAAATTAACTCGGGAACATAGGGTGAGTGAAATTAGGAACACAATGTAAATGAAACTTAAACACAAAAAATTTTACACTTCCTTCCCTTTCCCTTCCTTTCTCTCCTTAAGTGAACTCGGAAACACAACGTAAGACCAAGGGCTTGGGTCACGTTTCATAACACTTGGTCATTGTTAATGACTTGTATAAAGAAAAAACCGAGAATATAATCATCAACAAGTCCTTTCCATTCATACGATATTCACATTTCTGGTATGTAACAGTTACACGAAATCACAAGATACAACAAAAACTTACCATGTAAATGTTTGTTTTTTTTAACAATTATAGTTTGCTACAACATTAAACATGCATAGTATCTATATAATGAGCTTCAAGAGATTCAGCCCAAAGAATCAAGCTACCGCACATTCGCGCTTCCTGCTATAACTGTAAACTGCAAACCGAGGCACTGTTTCTCTTTGTACGAACATGAATCAAAGAGACGATTTCCTCGCAGCCCGAATTTTTGCATCTCAAGATCGGGATTTCTTCAAACAAAAACTTATAACACAGCTGAGGAAGATCTTCCAATTTTCTTGATTGCAAGCACCACTGCTAGCAATTATAGTTGTAGTTAGGCTAAATAAAACATTGTCAATTTTAAAAATAAAAAAAGGGAAAAGATTAGTTTTACCAGAATATACAGTAGCATTACATCACTCGTATTTCCACGAGGATATCAAGCATCCGCATCACCTTTCTGCCCGTCCTCCCGGCTGTTGCTGGTAACCGCATCAACTTGCTCTTGTAACTGGAAAAGTAGTCAATTTACTGATTCTTGTGTTATAATGTACAAACTGAAATACAAGATTTAAACTAACTCACTTGTAAATATTTTAACTTTTCGGCGGTTAATTCCTCAGTCAAGATTGTTAACCTGTATATGAATACAAAGTCAAAATCAAAAACAGAATTTGGCATTTAGTTGCACACAATCAATATTCAGTAACCTGGATTGTAGCTCAGAAACCTTGGTAAGCAACGAACGCTCTCTATCAGAAACTTCAACCTGAAATTTGGTATTAATTACAAAAACGACACTTCACTATCTGTTATTATGTAAAACTAATGCATGTACATACATATCCATTATTCTCGGAGCTGCGAGGCAATGGTGGCAACTTCCCATTTTGAGAAGCTGAAACAAAGTCAGAGAACAAAAATTAGTACAAAATGCCTCACAAGCAGCCCTGGCAATCACAACCCCTGTTACCAGGAATGGGCGGTTTCTGGTGATTTTTCCTTCCTAATGGGTAGGTAGGCCTAGATTGCAGAATGTGTCCAACAGGTCAGCGCTAAAAATCTGGCCAGTTAAGATCAGGTGAATAATAGATTCTTTTAAAAATTACCAAATATCCCAATCGAAGAGTAAAAATGGCCGATTAATTAGTCAGCAATAATCCACCTAAGATGCACCTACCGTCTACTCACCGCCACCGGTCACCATCACAAATCCAAAAACAAACAAATCAAGAAAAACAAAGACAGAACATGATTCTTTAACTCAAAAAGTCATATGAAAACGCTTTTAAAACCAGAAAATCAAAAAACCAAACTGCAAAAAATTGATATGTTAAATATCCAGAAAACTTATACCTAAACTAAAAAATATATATATTACTCTTAAAAATTACGTTGATGATGACGGCTAACTTTGCACTAAAAATAGTTTTTTTTGTTGTTGTTGCCCTTGCCTTGGTCGGAAGTCCAGGTATCCAACGTGTTTTTAGAGAGGGTTGTGCGTTTTTTTTTTTCTTTTTTTTGGAGAGATAAAGGCTTCTTTGGTGATTTTTGTAAATGAGAGAGAGCAAAGGGAATTTAAATATATACATGTTTTAATTTTTCTGAACTTCATGGGCTTTCTAAGAAATTTTCAATTTTTGTATACAAGGCCATTAAAATCTGCCAATTTTAACCCAACCCAACCCGTTTGCTACTCATATTCACAAGCACAATAAGATCCAATGAAGAGATTAACTCACCCTCTGCTACCTCAGGTGATTGTAAGTTATTCAACAAATTCAAGATAAGGTCCTGTGGAAACAAGTGATTAATTTAGTAAGAACATCATTTCATGTGTACTTTGGTATT
Source organism: Deinandra increscens subsp. villosa (assembly GCA_039602395.1). Lineage (NCBI taxonomy): Eukaryota > Viridiplantae > Streptophyta > Magnoliopsida > Asterales > Asteraceae > Deinandra > Deinandra increscens. Next base: position 111,595,862 of record JBCNJP010000007.1, on the reverse strand, counting down.
AGAAGTAACCCTGGTTTACCTGTTGAAGTGTTGTCTGCTGAAAAAGGTTTTGAAGGTGAGGCATGAGCACCGATGCAGGTAAATTGCTATGTACAGAACTGCTATTAATATCCCTAGGCGCAGGCTGCCAAACACCCGAGAAAGATTTCAGCATGACCAAAGTTGATAAAATTATAAAAGATGAAGTTGAGTGGATTACAAACCATCTTATTTGAGTCAAGTATCCAGTCACCTACACTAGCAGACTTCCTCAGTGATGACTCCTAAGTTACATGATTAAAGAATTAGAAGAAAATTCATAAAGTAGTGGTTTAAAATGGACAGGTTGCATAAACGCTAACTACTTATAAAGAACTTCCATTTAAGGAGATGAACCTTTTTCCAATCTTCTTAGGTAACCAATTTCCTTTTTTAAATCTCAAAAAAGGTAATAACCTGTCATTTTTAGTTTTTTGCCGCTTAAAAGGGTTACGTTGCACTTGTGCATTTTTTATGAGTTGGCTTGCCATGTAGCTGCCCAGTGTACAAATTACATCTAGAGTTTTTTATTTACTTTTTTATGTTAAACAAGATTCCTTAAATGAGAAGAGAAAAATCCTCCTTTCCCTCTTTCCTTTGCTTCCCTTCACATTTAGGGTTTTAATACTACTGTGAGATAAGATTTTTAATGATATGGCGATATATTATTTGACTTTTGATAATAACTACTTGTTTATAGTGGTTGTGGTGATGAGTAGTTGATCTTGAAGATCGTCAAGAACATTCAATCATCATTCAAACTACATGAACTTGATAAAATATAATGAAACTTGGAATAAGTTATAGAATTAATAATAATACAATGAATTTGCTATAAATAAATTAATGATAAAAAATAAATATATATACTGTAAAAAAAATTCTAATTTGATAGTACATTATTTTTTACACTTTATAAAAAGTATTAGCAAATAAATTACAAGAGGTTATGTTTATAAACAGTATCAAATAATAAATAAAGAATGAAGAATTTGATTATATACTAAAAAAATGTATAACTTGATTTTTTTAAATGTACATGT
>JBCNJP010000007.1:111556605-111594301 GCA_039602395.1 Deinandra increscens subsp. villosa | reverse complement strand
GAATATCCTGAACTAAAATATTTAAGTTATAACCATAATTTAGTAGACTAGTGGCAAGAAAATGTAGCTAACCTTTACAAAATCAAGATCTTCAGACGTCACAGAAAAACGTCCTTTAATTTGTACCAAATTTGCTTTTGACTTTTCATCCAACGAATCCCTGTATCCTGTGGAAGTCCAAAATCCTCATACTGGTCAACAAGACAACAATAATTTCATTAAAATTTTCAAAGAAATGTGAGAATGAATACCTCCAGATGGTTTAATTGGAGCAGACAAACTGTTTCCTGAAGCTCTATTTGGAAGGTTCAAAGGACCGCTAAAGCTGGGAGCTCTCCTTACTTGATGAATTTTATCAATTGCTTGTGAGCTTTCTTTGTCAGACCTGATAGAAAAACGACTTAATTAGGTAAATCACAAATCTCCATGAAAGTAATCACAACGATCAATATAATGACTACATGGTGAAACCTTTCTGAATAACGACTTCTTTCAGATTTGGAATGATTTAAGACCACACCAGCCACTAGGGGCCCGCTCTGCGTTTGTCGATTTCTTGCTGATATAAGTCTGGTTTTAGCTTCTGCTGCATCTTTATCTGAGGTTGATGGTAGTTGATCTGTTTTTGTTCTGGTTTTTTCAAGAATGTTCCCTTTATTGCCATCTGGCATATTACTTTCTGGAGCATCTCCCTTATTGCTCACAGATTCAGATGGGACTACTTCGTCACTGAAGCAAGTTAATAAAAAGGAAAGGAAGTTCAACACTAACAACTAATAAAAAAATCAAACAATAATAAAGAAATAAGAGCTTGCAAAGACCACAGGTTGAGCATTGACCATGAAACAAACCCACTTGTGGAATCAAGTTTTCCAATTGTAGCCTTTGAATCGGATGCATCCTGCAGCAGATAACAGTACCTTATTATTCTATGCATAGGCATAGGTTTAGATATAGGGACTAAAAGTTAAAATATAGCTTAATTTTCCGATGCTCTAATAACATTATAGAATTAGACTTACATTATTGACAACTGAAGTTGAGTTTGCATCATCTTCCTTGATTTCTTGAATTTCGTCATCATCTTGCACCTTTGGAAAAAAAAATTAAAAATAAGTTAAAGTTGTTATAAATATGCAAGAAGCAAATTGTTGTATGATATAGTCTGTTTAAAAACTAACAAGATGTACAGAATGAACAATACCAATGATGCTTTGAATTTTAAATCTTGAACGTCAAAGTTCCAGGCACTAACACCTCGCTGGTACTCGCTCTGTATCATCATCATCATAAAAAAGATGGAAAAAAAGTATATGAAATCGTATTTAAAAAGGAAAGAAAAACAAGCATATTAATTTCAATAATATAATAATGCATCTAACCTGTGATATCGCTTCTTGTTCTGCTGAGGGCATCTTCTTGAGAGCTAGCTGGGCAGCATCTTTAATCTGCATGTATATCACAAGTCATATCTACATGAGCCAGTTAAACTTTTTAAGGCACATGGGCCAGCTAAGTCGAGTTGTACACACCATAAAACTAGAATTGCATACCTGGAGGGCTTTCACACGATGCCACAGTGGCGGTAGGTCAGCAAAGAGTTTCTTCACAGTGAGCTCTGGAGGTTTAGCTTGTTTAAAAAAGGAATGTTTTAACAACTTTTCAGCAGTTGGCCTTTTTGTTTGATCTTTCACCAAGCACATTGCAACCAATTCTTTAAAAGACTGTAAAAAACTGGAATTAATTAGCTATCAATTTATAAGCGACTTTTCAACCCAATTTTCTCATGTTTACGTTAAAACATGTCACCTTTGAAAACCGTTTATCCCGATCGTAATCAAGTCCCGGGGGTGCATTTTGTATGGTCATCAAGAGGACCTAAGACACAAAAGTAAAAAAGATACTTGAAGACATTGAATCAATAACGGGCATAAATATATTCAATATGTTTACTAGAATACTAACCTTCATTGGAGGGTACTTCGAGAAAGGGGCATGACCGTGAGCCAGCTCCAGTGCAGTAATTCCAAATGACCAAATGTCAGCCCTGTAAATGATGATTATAGTGTTAAATACCAAATTGTAATCCTTTCTGCAAGATATAAGACGAGTATATTTCAATGACAACACATTTAAAGAAAAGATCATTTGCACCCACTTAAAATCATATCCACTTCCTGGCTGCAGCACCTCTGGTGCCATCCTGTATGTAGTATTAAAATCGAAAGTCATAAGCAACCACACAGACTTAGGAAACCCACAAATCATTAAAAAAGGAAGTGTGTAGAACATGTACTAACCAACAAGGAGTTCCTACAAAAGTATTTCTTGAACGTTGTCTATCACCGCTGTCAAACATACCAGCCGAGACACCAAAGTCCCCAAGCTTTATCTCTCCATTAGTGTCAAGGAGTATATTTCCAGCCTAAACGAAAATAATGTTCAGAAATTATAGTTAAGAAAGGTACAATAACAAAACAAAACAAAAAGGAAATACTAAATCTAGTGACCTTAACATCACGGTGTATGTGTCCATGTCTATGCAAATACTCCAATGCCTTGAGAGTCTCTTTGAGCATAGAAGCAATAGCCGGTTCTTCAAAGCCATCTGGATATGCTGATTTCATGAGATGTAGACAAGAACCTTCTGCCATGAATGGCATAACCACCCAAAGGTTTTGGTTGACAACAAATGAACAAAATGCCCTTATCACATTAGGGTGATCTATCAAACTCATTATTTGGGCTTCCCTTCGAATATCATCCTGTAATCAGTGCCTACATGAGTTATTCATCACCAGATTCTACTATAATACTATATCATATTTGCTATATGCCTCACGTATTCTAACATATATACTCAGAAGTCAAATATATTGCTTCTGTTAGTTTGTGATATTGCCTCTGCGATAGATATAAGTATAAAAGAAATCCAGTATGTGGATAAAATAAAGTCGAAAAGGCAAGATGGTCTTATTTGAAATTCCATGAGGATCAAGAGAGATAGAAAAAAATGTTTGGCAAACCAAGGACTCATGGAGAAACAAGTAACTGATGCCGGCATGACATGAAGAGAATCAATTAGATTTTAATGATAACTTGTATTGCATAATTTGATGAAATAAACATCAACTAATTTTCTTCTGAATGCCTAGGTATGTTCAACCGTAGTTGCCAAAGGTGCATGGCGCACTAAAGGCACAAACGGTGTGCCTAGGGCCTAGAGCCTAGGTGTAAGGCGTTTAAAAATGAGGGCCCAAGATAAGCGAGGGGCTAAGCATAAACATATCTTTTTAAGGGTTTTAGACATGGTTTGTTTAGAGCTAGTTTAGGCTGGTTCCATGCTACTTTTTATGTTTCAGAACAGTTTGACCGGAAATTGTAGAATTTTGCTGGATTTTACAGGATGTAGCCGAAATCCCACCTAGAGTTTTCCATAGCACCTGGATGGCTGGAATCTGGTGTGCCTTTGACAACTATGTGTTCAACAGTTCAGCCCTAAATTTATAAAAGTTCTTTTTTGCTTTATAATCATTGTTTCTTGCAGCAAAATGAAATGATATTATCATGTATCTACTATCTAAATAAATGGCTTGAGATGAATAAGTAGCCCTAATTTTTATGCAGCTAATGCTTCAGCACTTGAGTAAGCTAAAATCTGTACAGTCTACACAGCATAAAGGAGCCATATAATAGGCAGATCACAAATATTTTTTTGTAAACTTCACGGCCTTTATACATCTACTCTGACTACAGCAAGTAGAGTCCATAGAATTTTAAGAACAAAAAAAAATTCCCCCCTTTCATAGCAAAGCTAGATGCACTTTGACTTCTGATGTCAAATGGCCCAAAATACAACTTCAAAATCAAAGACAATTCTAAAAATTCTGAAGATGAATGCATTGAACTTAATAAGAAATGCACACAAAGGCATATGATGATGCTGAATTTATAAGAACCGATATCAATTCATGCATTCGATCACAATAAATGCCAATAACAAACCGGAATCAAAAACAAACTTCAATGTCAATTTAACTAAAAACGCCCTATTTTGCTATTTCTAACAGTTAGTTATTACTTAGCTGAATTGATGAACTACACATGATATAGCTACGGAGCAACGGAATTACCAGATTGCTGTTGATGCGTTCGAGATCCAGGCACTTAACGGCAACGACGTCCTTGGAGGGAAGATAGATCGCTCTGTAGACGGTGGCGCTGGCGCCGTAACCGACTTCTTCTAGAAGATTGTAATGGTCGGGATTAGTGGTGTAGCTCTTCTGACCGCCGCCCATGGCTCCGATGAGTAAAAGTTCAACGGTGATCTGAAAACAAGTTGACGGATGAAGACTGAATCTTGTCCGGATCGGAGTCGGAGCTCCAGTTGACGAGATACGGATTTGATTTTTCCGAGCACCCCTTTCCGTCCCGGGGTTTCAGGTCAAACTCCCGTCGGTTTTTTTTTCTTTTTTTTTTGGTTTTTTGGTTTTGTGTGGTGTTTTAAGATTATTGTATTTATGTATTTTGGTTAAAATTGATAGGCACGATATTTGATGAGAATTTTATTGAAAATTGGCGTTTGCCTTAGTAGACTCTACCCCTGGTTTATAGAAAAAGGTTTTTTTACAAATACCCAAGTTTGTCATCTTTTCGTCCAAAGTTCGAGAAGAAGGTGGGCAGATGGTGCAAGATTCTGGCCGTTTCAAAAACAATCAGTCTTAATAAATTATACATATTAGTGTTGAATGAGGATTTTGATTAATGGTTAAGATCAAAATGCTAGGGTGGCCGGTGGTGTCTATTTTGATGTATGTAAACGAAGTGAACGAACACGAATACTAATTGAACAAATATTTTGTGTTTGTATTCATTCGTTAAGACATATAACACGAACACAAATATTAATCGAACAAATATTTTATGTTTGTATTCATTCATTAAGAAAATGAACATGTTCATATTTGTTTAGTTTGTTCATTAAAGAATAAAATAACAGTTTATGAACATAAACAAACACAAATTTAAATGAATACAAATCTAAACGAACAAATATATATACATAAAAACAAAAGAAGAAGTCTAACACGTGATGAGTACAAAGGGTAATGTGACTACATAAATGACTTCAAACACCAAAAATGGTGGTGTCGTGATTACTAAAAAGAATAAAGCGACTAGACAAAATGACTCAATGAAAGTATGAAACCTTAAAAGAAAGAAAATGTGTAAGCCTAATTATAATTTATAAATAATTTATTTATTAATAAAATTATGGTTTATTAGATTTAAATAATCTCGGGTTTTATTAAATGCCGGGAATAATCCCAACTCACAAAATGTTTATTACAAAAACTTAACATTGTTAGTTTGGTGATGACTTGGTAAATCATATGTGTCATTTTTTAATGACGTGGCAATCCAAGTGGCAATAATATAATAAAAAATTAAAAACAAAAACATTAAATATAGTTTTTACTTTATAGATCTCTTGCTTAATTCCATCGTTCAACTTACGGTAATCTATACAAACTCTCCACCCTATGACGGTCCTACTCGGGATCAACTCATGTTTCTCATTCATTACTACTGTCATTCCTCCCTTCTTTGGAACTACCTGCACCGGGCTAACCCATGTGGAATCGAAAATTGGATAAATCAACCCAGCATCTAACAGTTTAAGGACATCCTTCTTCACCACATCCTTCATATTCGGGTTCAGTCGCCTCTGCGGCGTTGGACTACAAGTTTATACTCATCCTTCATGAGTATGTGATGCGTACAAAACAAATGGCTTATACCCTTAATATCAATCAACTTCCATGCAATTGCCTGTTTATGCTCCTTAAGCACCGGCCTGTATCAACTTAACCGTCTCCTCCCCCGTCAAATGGGAAAAAATAATGACGGGCAACCGGGACTCACCATCTAAAATCGTACCCAAGATGAGATGGTAACTCCTTCAACTCTAAGACTGGTGGTTCCTCTACAGACGGCTTTTCTTCTAGATCCCCTCTCTTACTAACCTTAAACACCTCAGAATACCCATCATCTACATGAGTCGGGGTATGCTCCTGGTGAATATCGTCCTCGACCTCTTGGTTCTCACTCACGAGGGTCTTGTTCTCACTCTTAACTAAATCAGCTCCACATATGTAATCTAGGCAACAATCCATATGAGAAATGAAAGTATCGATAAAGTAAACTGAATCGTCCTGGCCTAGAGAATTTTTCATAGACTGCATGACATCGAATGTGACATTCTTATCCCTACACGAAGTGTAATCTTTCCGTCATAGACATCGATCAATGCGTTGGCAGTGCGCGGAAATGGGCGTTCTAGGATGAATGAGCATTTTTCATCAACTTCCATATCCAAAATCACAAAATCCACTGGGGAAACGAACTTATCTACCTTCACCAACAAGTTCTCCACAAAGCCTCGTGGATATTTAATAGACCGGTCCGCTAAGGAGATGCTCATGCGCGTAAGGATCGAATCTCCAAGGTTTAGCTTCTCATAGATAGAATAGGGCATCAAGTTGATGCCAACACCTATAACCGCCAACGTGTGGTTCACATTCGAGCTACCTAACAAACACAGGATCATGAAAATATATGGATTAGTCAATTTCTCTAGTAGCTTGTTCTGGACCATCGCATAACATCTTTCATCGAGAGTAACGGTATAGAGCGACTCTAGCATTTTTCTTATTGGATAGGAGATCCTTCAAGAATTTAACATATTTGGTCATCTGCTGGAGTGCCTCAACGAACGAAAGATTTATTTTCAGTTGTTTGAACATGCCTAAGAACTGACCGTACTCTCTTGCAAATCTCGGTTAGATGAGACGCGCGTGGTAGGGAACTCGCCTCAAATCCTCAGTGGTTATCTCTCTCCTCATATCTTATCTTCTTCTTCTCTATTGCCTTAAGGGTGGAGACTCGGTGGTTGGCATAGTACTTGTTGGGAGTAGCCTCTGGTGTGCCCTCCCATCCAGAGTCTCCATCTCTATCTCCTCATACACCGGCTCTTCCATCTTTATCGGTGGCTCCTGCTCTCCCCTCTACCAATATGTAGTCAATGCTTTAAGTGTTGCACTGGGGTTCGTTTGTGTACTGCCAGAAAATGATCCTCCATTATTCGCTATCTCAGTAACCTGCCTCGCTATATCTCCTACAGAACGTTGTAAATCTAAGAACGGTGACTGTTGATTCCTAAATAGAGTATGGTGTTATTTCAACTTGTGTTATGTTTCCTCATCTCTCGTCACGATTTGATTAAGCAGTTGCATTTGCGTTGTTTCCTGCCCCTATGTCATTCCCACCATTTTAGTTATGACACGATTGAAAACCTGAAGGGTTCGCGCCACCCTGCCAACCAGAATTGGGGTTGGTCCTCCACCCCGACTGAAAGGAATTACCGAATGTGTTTCGGTTCGCTATGAAATCTACTTGCTCCTGGGTGGCAAGTGGGCAGTCGATGGTGTCATAGGCTCCACGACACAATTCACATTTGGCTGACTACTTGAGTTTAATATCATCTAAGCGTTTATTGATCGCCTCAAGTGCAACTTGCATCGCAGTGTTAGAGTTAATGTGATGAACGCCTCGGACCGTAAAAGGTGTAGATTTAGGCACGAGGGTGGCTCTCCGGTCCTCGAGCTGTTGCTGCTCAGCAAGTGCATAGCTCTTAAACAAATTTTTGCACTCATCAATGCTAAGATTCTCCATCACGTGACTTTTCCGTTGAAGTGTTGAATTGCTACTGCATGGTGTCCGTGAGATCGTTATAAATTTTTTTGATGATGGCTCAATTAGTGAGACCGTGCTATGGGCATTTGCTCAAAAGGGTGTTGAAACGGTCATACGTAGGGCTCGTTGGGGCCCATGCAAAAAGAGTAAATATGCTCCCTAAGTTGAGCAGCTTTGGCAGGCAGATGGTACTTTTTCAAAAAAATTATGTTGAAGATCGGCCCAAGTAGCGATAGAGTTCACGCGCAAGGTCTCCAGCCAAAGAGCAGCTCGGGCAGTGAGAAAAAATGGAAAAAGACAAAGGTAGATGATGTCATTCTGAACACCAGTGAGACCAAAAGTGGCACACATATGCACGAATCGAGATAAGTGAGTGGGTGCGTCCTCCTCGTCAAGGTCGTGGAATTGGATAGTTTGGGTTAGGGTGTTCAGAACGTGGGATGGAATATGCCAATTGTTATTGGCGGCAATGGTGGTTGGGGCTATGAAAAACCTAACATCTACTACTCTGTCACTAGTCATCTCATGAACAGTACGCCTAACAACCATCTCTAAGTCAGGAAGTGGAATGGGTTTAAATATGCGAGAAACGGGTTCAGGATTGTGTACCTTACTATCACGAATGACTCTCTGATGCTCAATAAGCTCACAAATACGCTCGTGGATGTCTCTCTCGGGTTCAGATGTAGCTGGAAAATTCAAAATATTATTGAGAGCGGATACGGAACATAAACTGATAGCAGCCAAAATAAAGAAAATAATTAAACCTAAATTAAATAAAGGCACGAAAAATAAAGTAGAAAACAAATGTGGGAGCAATTAAAACCTAAAGGTAAAATTAACTAACTAAACTAAGTAAACACACAGAGAAAAGAAAAAGAGAAGAAAAAGAAAGGAGATAACCAAAATCACAAATCAAAGTAAATTTTGCTATTGTCAAGTGTCATCGACAACGGCGGCCAAAACTTGATGTGCGGAATTCGACCTATAAAACTACTAAAATAAACCTAGACACACCTAATTAAAACCTAGAAAACTAGACCGAGCCAACATGCAAGTGTACCTATTGACTGTAGAATAGCTTACAGAAGACCTGAATCGAACCCTAATGACGCTATGAACAAAATTAAACATTAAAATGTGAAATTGATTATTTGAAAATGTAAAAATAGGTTTTTAGTTGAGGATTTAATTACTACTTAACTGAAATTAAAATTAACTAAATTTAGATTAACTACGAATTAAGACTTGGAAATTACTAAAAATAGAAAGTAAACTACCGAAAACTAGAAACTTAAGATGAAATCAAATCAAATATGAGAACGAGTACCACCTAGACTTAGATCTTAACTAATGCTAATGACTTCACTCAGCTATGACAAATGCGATGGAAATTAAGATCTTAACTACCAATCTTTAAAAACCCCTATTGGACCCCAAATCACTCTCTGGGTGTGACATAATAAAGATTCAGAAAGATTGAATACATGCACTCATTGGTTAGTTCTCCTCTCGGTCCTTCCTAACGATGACTCTAGTACCCGGGCAATTAGTTCTCCTCTCGGTCCTTTCTAATTCAATCACCCTAAAGAAACCCTAAGGTGAAAGGAGTTAACTGTAACCTATCTACAGTTGAAAACTTTATACAAACATATGAAAATTCCTCAACATACGGACTCAACCAGTTAAAGCTCGCAAACCTCAGGGACTCAAATCGTAATTAAGCCCTTTTCCATGGAGCAAAAAGAAAAAAAAGTTAAGGGTGCGTTTGGTTGTGGAAAACACACCCTGTTTTCCATTTCTGTTTTCTAAGAAAACATGAAAAACAGAAAACACGTTCAAATTGTAGTTTTCCAGATTTTTTTTCTTCAGAAAAACAGAAAACGGTATTTTATAACTTTTAAATTAAAAGTGGAAAACATTTTTTCTTTGTTTTTCATTTTCCATTTTCCGTTTTCTAGATTATACTTTGGAAAATAGAAAACCATCTTTTGGTTTAGAAAACGTTTTTAAAAATTTTAATATATTTTCCAGAGATGAAAAACTCATTCCATTTTCTAAAAATCTAAAAATAAAAAACCGAAAAACATTTTCCTGACCAAACACACCCTACCTCTTGCACCCTAACTCTTTTCAATTATTCCGCCTTCTTCCGTTAACACACTCTCTGCGCTTCACTCTTCCAGATCGACTTAGAAATCCTGGATTTTTCTACAGATTCCAAATCATTCGAAGGATTGAACGATTATGAAGGACCTGATTCACAAAGTCAGAAACTCTATTCAAATCCTCGATCCAAAAATTTTTACTTGAAAGGTGTCTACTGAATTTGGTGAACCTGGACAGTGGATTTGAAAGTTGTATTTTTTTTTGGGTATCAATGGTTTGTTGTTGAAGAATATAACACGTTTTCGCTCATAAGTCATCGGCAAAATCCAAGCTTCCATTGTATTGAAATTGATGATTGTGAGGATGTTGAAACATATGTTGTGATTTGAAGCAGTGATTGATCGAGCAAAGTGTTTTCGGGTGCTTTGAATCGTTAAGGTAATCAATTTGTTCTTGTTCATCTTTCTAATTGCAAATACATACTTGAAGGCATTTAAGTTTGATCTCACTTCATTTCTATCATTAGAGACTTAGAGTCAATAACTATATGAAATCCTATGATTTAGTTGTGTTTAAATGTGTGTTCTTGTTATTTCATGAAAATAATTATATGAACTCTTATAATCAATAATTATAGGCAAAAATAGCTTTACCAAACACTAGAAAAATGATTTTTGTTCTTATAATCATGTTCTATGAATAGAGGATTGTATTTGATCCCTGAGAACAACCAAGAACACACTTTTTATTCTTTTAAAAGCTTTGCGGTCTGATTGATAATGTAGCTTGCTTGCATACCTTATGCCTACACTTTTTTGTGAGTGAAAAAGATGAGTTGATGATTTTAGATATTATAAGTCTTTAGTACTTTTGACCAATAATTTCTGCAATTAATTGAAGTATTGAACTAGTTGACAAGATGAAGATTTCTGTTATCTTTTCAGTTACTGCCAAATTAAATCACAAATCGAATAAACCGAATAACCTGAAACCGAATCGATGAACACCCGTACTATGAGTAATAAACAATTATTTAAGGGCCGGATTTGCAATAACTCAGCCTCATTAAAGTTTGAACCAAAACCCCAAATTTACAAGTTTAGATTTTTTTCCTGAAAATTATCTCAAATTGATTGCTAGCCCCTGCTTGCTACTCTCTGGTTGTAGTTTTTGAATCGGGACAATTCATCATCAGATAGAGTGATGGCAGCAAAGCAAATGGAAGAGGTACAGAGGAAATTAACGCTTCTGTCTTACCCAAGAGCCAATGCTCCTTCTCAGTCTCTCCTCTTTGCTGGCATGGAGCGTTACTCCCTTCTCGAATGGCTGTTTTTCAAGTAATTCTCTCTTAATTATCTCTACATTTACTTTAGATTCATGCATATGTATGCATCTTTCTTCATGATTGATCAATTGCAGGTTATTGGGTGATAAATCCCCTTTTTCTCAGCAAAATTTACAAGGAGATGCCATGGATCGGGATGAAGAAACCTCTCGCATACAATGTAATTGTTTTAGCATTTCTTTATCACTTCAGTTTATATATTACATTATTAATGGCTATAATCAGTGTTTGTTTACTGTATTACCACTACCAGCTATTGAATCCTTAAAATCAAGTTAGGTCATCGTTTCAGATTAAATCCGGATGATATCTCATATGAGGATCTAATCTGATATGGTTTAGAAGAAGGTTTTTTCAAAACAAAGATTTGGGCGCTGCGAAGCTATTTGACCAACTTTCGATTACCATAATTTGATCATTTATCAGTTTTTAACACATTTAGGACATGCCAAGCAATAAGGACACAACTATTGGATTATTATGTGTTAGACATAACTCAAAATTGTTGGTAGTGATTACTCGTAGGAATCAGATTGTGTGTCCTAAATTGGTTGACAAAATGTGTAATCACGCTCATAGTAGAAAACATGTCTTATATGTTTGTTTTATAGTTCACCCTGGACTATTTTTGGAGTTAGTATATGACATTTTATAGAGTGAAAAAGAACATTTACTGGTTTAGGTTTCAAGAACGTTCAATAACTAGTAATAAGGAATCGATGGATTACTAATTGCTATGCCGAAGAATCACATTAACCAGTGCCAAGTTTGGAATTTAGAATGTTTCAAAACCATATTTTCGAAAGTCAAAATGGATATACACTGGGATGCTGATATTCTTCAGTTAATTATACATTTTTTATCTACATAACCTACAAGTTTACAACTAACTTTCCATTTACAGATTTGGCAGAGATTGCAAAGTTTCTTGGCATAACCACCACTGTAGACACGGAAGCTATTCAAGTGAGTTTGATTCTCATAACAGTTTCTAGTAGAGCAGTAGAGTGTTATTTGTTGGATGTTTTTGGTACTTCATAGTTTCAAACTTTCAATGTGTGATTGACAATTCTATGTTGTCAAAAGCGCATAAGGCACGTGCCTAGGCGCTCAGACGCAACCCAGCGCAACCTTGACACCTTGCTTTAAAGGCCCCACTTTCAGGCCGAGCTCTCGGCAAAAATCGTTTGAACAGGCCTAAAACAATTACACTAGCTCTAACCAAGCCTCGGGTCAACTTAAAACAGTCTGAACTAGCCCAAACATGTCTAAAACTATGTGCCTCGCTTAAAAAATCCCTTGCTTTTTAAGCGCCTTGCACCTAGGCCCAAGGCTCACCCTTTGCGGCTTGAGTGCTCCTTGCACCTTTGATAACTAAGATTGATATTTCTTGTTATAGTATAATACTAATATTCATAGAGATAGGATCAAATAAAAACAGTGTTTTGCCTAAAAACGCTAGAAAGCCTATTTTAGTACTCTTTTTGTACTGTATTTATATTTTTTTGCACTAGATTTACAATACAGTAAAAAACTTCAAATCCAATACAAAAAATAAGAATTCAGCAAAAAAGTGTGAATCTAGTACTAGGTAATCAGTGAAATAGGTGTTTTTAGTCAGACACTCTTTTTTAGTGGATCTCACCCCAATATCATAAATGGTGCGTATGTGTTGTATAGGGTTCCTACTACTATGATTGAAGCTTTTAATTACTTTAACAATTTTGAACTATGAAGAAAATATATGACTTTTCGTGCCTGTAGACTGTAGGCCTGGCTTTAGGGATTTATTGAAGTTGAAATAGCCTCTTCCTAGTTTTTTTTGAGCGATTTTAATGTTTTGTCATTTTCTAAAAAGATGAAAGATTTGGGATTTCACATTTAGGGTAGTCTCATTGATGGATGATGGTGCAGTTTTATGTATAATTTTGTATGCTCGTCGCAGTTGTAATATGAATGGGATTCTAACCTCATTGGTCCGAGAATCCATTTTACATTCAATATCATTACAATCTCACCTTTTGCCAAAAAAATGGGAATTATAGATTGAAATGGTTTGAGTTCTCTTTGAAGTTTATTTTTATTCAAGAATTTCACAATGAAATGTACCAAAATTCATCAGTTTTTTTCGTAGTTTTCTTTCATCAAGTGACTTCTCTGCCCCTCATAACCTATTTGCGTGTAATTTCCAAAAGACAAACACATATATGTGAAATTTCTTTTCTGGATAACTAAAGCAAAACATTGAAATAGCAAGATAGGCTCTGTTGCATTCTCTATTTCTTTCTTGTAGACAATGTATTGAGTTTAGACCTTCACAAACATTGTATCTGTTTATGATAATCAGAGATATGTTTTTCTAGTAGAAGGCAGTAAAATGGTCGGGTTAAGTGAAGGTTCATAATATGTTCAGGTCAAATTGTGTACTTCCATTGTGAGTCATGTCTTTTTCGGTTGAATTGTTAACATATTGCACCTATTTTTATAACTTACAAATATTTAATGTGTTAGGTATGCTTTTAATAATTGTAATATAAAAACAGTAGACTTGTATATTTGTATATATCTATTCAAGAGGTTGAAAACATTTGAAACTTTGACTGACACTTTAAGTGACATTCACCTCAGCCTGTTTGACTTTTTGGTATGTCTATAACTTTTAACCCAATCATAATCCAAATCGACCTATTTTCAAGTAATGATTGGTTGTAGGGTCGAGGAAGTTATGAAGAACGTACTGAGATGCTCCGTTTGATTGTAGATCTTGTTGAAGCTAGCATATATGCTGATAACCCCGAGTGGAGGTTCATATCATGTTTCTCTGTGATTTCCTTTTACATAATTCTAATATTTTGCTTTAGTAGTTAAATATATATATAATCTATATGTGTCTCGTGGTAGTGTTGATGAACAGGTAGCAAAGGACATACAACTGATAGATTCTATTGCTGAAAAACAAGCTCAAATATTCTCTGAGGAATGCAAACTGTTCCCTGCTGATGTGCAAATTCAGTCGATATATCCATTGTAAGATTTGTTTTATTTCTTGACTGTCAGTCACGGTTAGTCATATCAAATATATTATTTTGATATTTGCTATTCTTTTTCTTTCAACTTTGAATAATTATTAGCAATGGCATGCTACTTAAGAAAGATCAATTATGTCTTTTATCTTTAATTTGTTTTCAAATAAATGTAGTTTTAAATTAAGTTGCATATTCATTATGTGTAGTTACTAGTTAGTACATAGATTAATATAATGATCAGACAAATTTATGTGAAAAAAACCAATAATAAACAGAATTGTCAGAATAAGATTATATGGAATGAGAATTAATCAAATTTAAGGAATCACATTCTTGAAAGAATGATTTATTCCATTAAAAAAGGGTAAGTGTAACAAACATGTTTCTTCATTTTGTCTTCCATTTTTCGATGTAACAAATTAATTTTAACATTCCATAAGGCAAACTGCTGAGTTCCTAGGTCACACCTAGAATTCTCTCAACTTTTGTCATAAATGAAGGGGTTTAAGTCAGTTGACTCCTAAATCCAGCATATTATTTTTTTTTTAAATGAATATTCATTTACAGGCCTGACATATCAGATTTGGAGAAACAACTCGCCAGTCAATCTAGTAGACTATCGAGTCTGCAAGAGATGGTTGATGATTTAGCATCAAAGGTTGATTCCAGCTCCTTGTACTCCATAAACATTTAGATTATGTTTTTCTTTTAACTCTCTTTAACGATTCACTTAATCGACATTTTCAAATTCCTTATGTGGTTTTTAATCTAGCATTCATATAATCCTGATGAGGATTATGCTGAGGTAGACATGAAGCTGCGGGCACATCTTGAGTCTTTCTTAGAAACTGCAAGATCCTTCAATACCATCTACACCAAGGTTCGTTATTTTACTCATATTTTTCATCTCCCGCTTATACTTGGGACGAAATTTAGACCCATGTACTATATGACCCATTTAATCTCCCGCTTATAAGTTGGGAGGAAATTCACTTAAGTGGGCTTGAGCTCAGCTCGTTTTGAGCTCTATTTTTAGAGATCAGCTTGTGAGTAGTTTTCAAGCTAGAGCCAGGCTCGTTTACCATCAATTAATTATTTTATTATCTTATTGACATACATATGTAACTATTTGTATATATATTTCTAATTGTAATTTTTATATTTTAACACATCGTGTGTTATTTAGTTATTTGTATCATAATTTATGTTTAATATTAATTATTTGGGAAAACTTCACACAATATTAACCAATAATTAAGCAAAATTACATAAATAGAAGTATTGTTTTGTTTGGACTTTGGACTCACGAGCCTAGTCAAGCTCGATATGTGAAGCACGCGCTTGAGCTCGTATTAAACAAGCTCTAATATAGGCTTGAGCTCATTTAAGTGCAGCTCGATTCAAGCTTTTAGCGAGCCGATCTCGAGTAGCTCATGAGTGGTTTGGCTTGTTTACCCGTCTTTATATTCATAAAACCCCTGCATCTTAAGAAGAAAATTAGAGTATTAGGAAAATAATATTATTTTGGTAATCATGTTTGCATGGTAGTTAGTGAATTAAATTTACAGACAAAAAGTTTTTGTGTCAACCCTACCTGTACAAAACTTTACCTGTTTTGACATGTTACTCAACCCAACTGTCCTGCTGATTTTCACCTCTAATCATACTCATTCTATTCCCCTGCAATTTTTACTTATTTTTTATCTGACCATAATTGATTGTCAAAAGTAGAGGTTCATTCATACAAATATCAAGAATATGAGAATATCTGCATTTATATTAAGACTTTTAGAACGTTGTGTATATTTACAGTGAGGTATTATTTTTTTAGGAAATTCGCCCATGGACGCATATGATGGAGGTACCTCAATTGCATGGATTTGGACCAGCCGCACATCGCTTATTAGAGGCATACAAGATGATCTTAAAGGTAAGTTTATGTGAAATTCTTTCGTGCACAAATTTTTTAGTGCGTAAAAATGTTCGATGTGGTAAAATGGGAAGGCTGGGTTGGCCCGAAACACATTCTGTGTTAATAATTAGTGTGTTAATATATGATAAGAAAAGTCACATTTTGTTTTTTTAACTAAAATGATAACAAGGTTTTTTTTCATTAAATGGATATTTTGGCTGACTTTCGACTTGTTTTGTTTTTAGCAATCTTTTTTAACTCAAAATATTACATGAATTGACACATACCTAAATTACCTTTAAATATTTTATTTTAAGGTATCATTTAGAAAAAAAAAACTTAAATGATGGGAAAATAGATAATTTAAGTCCTCATGGGACATCCCAGTGGTAAATTGTGTATTTTACCCTCATTAACCGGTGAGGGGTCGAATCCTGCAATGTGCAGGTTTGATGGTGTGAATTAATAGAAGTAGATTAGGGTCTGGTAAAAAAATAAATAATAATTTAAGCTTGAATTCTTGGGTGGCAGTTCTTAGGGAACTTAAAAAACCTACGGGACTCGCATGCTGCTGTGGCCATTGGATCATCCGAAACAATTTCCGGTCAACCTTCTTCCGTGTCAAGAATAATATCCGAGTGTGAATCTGCTTTGACTTTCTTAAACCGCGATCTTGGGATCCTTTCGGCTTCTATAGCTCGTGATGAAGCACAAAAATCAGGGTCCAGTATTTGACCAAAAAAAATCTGTAGAAGCAAAAGTCAACATTTTTAAGGTCATATGCTTGTTCATTAGCATTGTTTTGAAAGAATAACCTACAAATATATACATTTGATTCGTACTTTCTTTTCTTTGGTAACTGCAGATTTTTGCATACCTATTTAAGAAATGCTTAATTGCGGTTTTAGGGGTGATAAATGGGTCATGAATACGGGTTGGTAGGACAAATTCGGCACGAGGTTAAACACGAACCCAAAGTTCATGCCGAATTCATGGTCTATGCATAACAAAATCAAGGTTTTATATATTGTGCTGTTTGAAATAGAGTTTTGGATGAACCTAATCTCTATATACGCCATGCATATATACCCTTTTCGTCAAAATTAGATAGACATTTCAACCTTTGAGCTACTTTTAAATCCGTTGTCTTTCCATCACTAGAAAAGATGTTGACTAATATTCTTAATGGGCGTTGAGAGGAGTTAATGTGACCACTGGGTTGACCCGATCAGTCTTATTTTTCTTTTCCTTTTATTTAAATCTTTATCCTTTGTTATAATCAACATTCATCCTAATATATCTATTTTTAAACATTAAGGTCGCATACAGTTATGAAAAATGTTTTCTAATTTTTTAGAAAATGAAAGGGTTTTTCATCTTTAGAAAACACAAGATTTTTTTTTGAAAACGCATTCAAAATTGAAGTATGAAATTTCCATTTTCCATATTAGAATATTAGAAAACATGTTCAAATCTACTTGTTCTTTGAAAACCTGACACTCGGACCCGACCTGACCGCTAGACCGCACCGACCGGATCCCCTGCCCGAACCTGACCCCCGGTCGGTTCGTTCTGGGGGTCCGGTCGGTCTGGTCGGGGTTCGGAGCCGGTCTGTCCGGTCCGGGGTCCTGTCCGGTCCGGTCGGTCTGGTCCTGGGGTTGGGTCCAGTCGGTTTGGTCCGGGGGTCGGGTCCAGTCGGTCTGAGGTCGGGTCTAGTCGGGGGTCGGGTCCGGTCAGAGGGTCACATTTGGTTTGTGGTTCGGGGGTCCAGTTCGGTTCGGGGTTCGGGTGCGGTCGGAGTTTGGGTCAGTTCTGGGGTTCGGGTCCGGTCCGGTACGGAGCGTCCGACCGGTATATATATAATGAAAAACTGAAAATATAAAATTTGGAAATAAATAAAATGTAGTTTTCTAATTTCAATTTTAAAAGTAGAAAACAATATTTTTCATTTACTTAGAAAACTTTTCTTAAAAATTATAATTTAATCACGTAATCTGTTTTTTTGTTTTCTTGAAAAACATTTTTGGAAAACAGGGGGTGTTTTCCACAACTAAACACGCCCAAAGGATTTCAAATTTTCAGAGAATTCACAAGATTCAAGGTTAACATCTCTACAAGATAAGAGAGAGATGTGGCATTGACTCAAGTTTTGTGGGTTTTGGTATTTTGAGTTATACACACACCCCCAAAATCCTAATCGCAATGAATTTTGATTTAAAATACGAAAAAAAAACTTTCTTCTCTTAAAATCGTAGATGGGGATGATATCGTCTTCTTCGAAATATAAATTAAAGGCTCTTGAGTCGGCTTGAGCTCATTTGTTAAACACGTCATATTTCAAAGTTTGAGCTCAACTCGGCCTGGCCTCGATAAGGCTCAATCCTTTTCGAGTTCTTATTTATTTATGAGGTCTGGAGTAGCTTTCCTTACGATCACATACACTACACAGTCTTTTAAAATTGCATTTGTCACCATTACACCATCACATCCACGACCCAAGAATTGCACAATGATCATATGTAGTGGGAGAGAGAAAATGAGTAAAAACAACATCTTATTTATTACATGTAAAGCAAAGCTTACTATTTTGATTATACAATAATTATCATAGATGGTTAATAATAAAAACAAAAACACATAAAAGTAGTATAAATGTTGGCATGCCAAAACAGAAGCTAAGATACAAATCTGAAATTGAAAGAGAGAAATGTTAGATTAGAATATAGAATAAGGAGACCACACGCATTTTGGCATATATTCATTGAAAGCGAAGCTACTTTAGACTAGGTGAGGTGTGAATCGAATTTCTGTCACTTGTTGTTTGTAACCATCTATTTAATTGGATGGCTGTCAAACAACTCCAAACTCGATCTACTATGATTTTATTCTACATCTATTTCCTGATTAATTGTTATAATATATCCACCCTTTTGTAACCAAAGTCCAAAGGGGTAGATTATAAACCAATCTAATGGTATTCGATGACGTATATAGTGGTGTTCCTCGCTATGAAATTGTGCGTTTAGATCCCGTTGTCAATAGTAGTGTAGATTTATAACACTATGCTTTAATGCTTAGATGAGTCATGATTGTTTGTCATTGAAAAAAATAACAAACAAAGAAGTAAAAAGGTCGATTAGAAAAGTGCAAGAACGAAAAAGTAGCAAGGATGTCGTGTAATCAGATATACGAGCATATTTCTAAAGATGTCCTAATTAATAGTTTATTAGTATGAATATCAGAATATGAAAAATATTAAAAAAATGTAAAAAGAAGCCATGTTAAGGGACCTTTTCAAGTTATTGAATGAAGCATCAATTCGTGTGAATGAATGAAGAAGATCAATGTATTAAAGATTGAAATGCCTTTTCTATTTGGAATATATAAATAGGGTTCTTAGTATGAGTTTATAAACCCACTAAGGTTTACTTATCATCTCTATTTATTGTAACCCAAGCTATTCAATAAGATCAATTCAGTGATTCAGTTATTCAACATTTCATTATCTTACATCTGGAATCGAAAAACGAAGCTTTATTCAAACCGAACAAAAAAAATTAGAAGATAATACTAAACGGAAAACGAAGTTGGGACATGGCGACAACGGTGGTGGCACGCCGCCTTGTCTAGGGTTTAAACTCGGTGGCGGCGACTATAGTTTGGATCGTTTATGTTGTTATACCATGTAAGATAATGGAATACTGAATTGATCTAGGGTTTAAACTCGGTGGCGGTGACTATAGTTTGGATTCGTAAACTCGATGTCTCAAGTGCTTTGGTTGATTCTCATTTTCTATTTCCATTCTCTTTACAAATACAATTATTTATACACACTTATCCGACCGATGACAACACATAAGTTGCCAAATCTAGTTACTTAAACAAAGAAAAAAAATGGCATGCACTATTCATTCACGGACGTCGATTGTTACGATTTTATTATTATTATTATTATTATTATTATTATTATTATTATTATTATTATTATTATTATTATTATTATTATTATTATTATTATTATTATTATTATATATAATGTGTTTTTCAATTTATAAATATGAATTAGAGGGAGGATATTAGATATCGTTATCAAAGGCATTGTGGGTGATGTGGGGGCGTGTGGAGTGGTAATGATAGATAGGTAGTAAATATTCTGCACCAATTTCAACTCCAAATCACAGCCTTCCAAACCAGAACAATCTTTGACATCAATCGATTGTGATTTGTGACTTCACTTTTTTTTTCTTTTTCTTTCTTTCTTTAATTTCTATATTCCATTTTGCTTCACAGCCACACATGACGTTGTTTCTTTCCTCCGATAACATGTTCGGTTGTTACTAACAGTAAAGACTAAAAATGGTGTCCTATCATCTCTTTTATATATATATTTTTAACGATAAATACATGCATTCATTTATATAATTGTAAATTATACCAGGAACATAATTATTAGACATTGAACCAATGACCTCCATTATCTTTTTTTTATAAACGGTGATTTTAGATCACTAACGGAGATTATACCACCCACCCTCCATCATCTTTTATATTTTACTTTTTATAATCTAATTATTTATTTCAACTAACCATTTATGTTTTAATTCCTTGTTATTGTATACCGGCCATAATTTATAAATTATTAGAAACCTTATAAATTTGAAAAAGATAACCATAACTTATTTTTTAAGTATATAAATAAATAAAACTAGAAAAAAGAAAGGGTTACAAAAACTCGTCTTCCCCACTAACCCACCCACGTCGCCCTTTTCCTACGGAAACTCCATTTTTTCCTGCATGATTTGAAACAAACAAAAAAACTAACCCCTCAAACTGACACCATAGGTAAAAACATCCTTGTATCCCACCTCACATCCGAAAACAACCTAAAACCCACTATTATGGGTGCTCTTTACATGAGTGTTATTTTGTTTTTATGTTTTTATGTAGAAAAATGTTAACATATGAATATTCTGATATTTTTATATATTCATAATTAGGTTAGAAACCCATATATTATATGTGTTTAATAAATGGAACATGTTGTAAAGAAGAATTTAATTATATGAAGATTTGTATTTTAGATGTCATGGTCGTCTAGTGAAAAAATAATAATTAAATTTAACAATGATAAATAACAAAAACAAAGATTTAAAATTTTATTTTAAGATAAGTTATAATTAAAATCTTCTTATGATTTATTAAGTTTTAGTAAACTAGTAGAATAAGAATATTTATATTTTTTATATTTAATTATATTAATTATATAAAATCATTATCATTAGTATTTAATAAGAGAAGAGTTGGTATTTAACAAATGGAAAATTGGATTTTAATAATACAAGTTTTACCTTATTGGCCGATAATAATACGAATTACGGAAATTGCCCACAATAATACCAGTTTTTCATGTATTGGATTGTAATGATACGTCGTTAACTTTTTACTAACGGTGTTAGTGGGTTGCTAAGGTGGCATTCAATATATTTTTTTAACAATTGTTATAACACAGGGACTGGTTTTGTAATATATATAAACTTGATTTTTGGATTAATAAAAAAAACATGGAGGTCGTCGTTCTCCTCAACCCCCCCCCCCCCATCCCCTTTCGTCGTCGTTCTCCTCAGCCCCACTCCCGCCGTCTTTCTGCGGCACCATCGCCACCGGCCACCATCACCACCATCGTCGTCGACCGAATCACTGTCATAGACTAGACACCATCAAAACCACCACTCTCGTCGGCCGTCACCACCACCTCCCTGATGTGACGATCCAAAAGAAGCATCAACAACCGCAACTCCGATTGGGTTCTCGCTTCTCTGTTCGTTGAACCCAACCGCGATTCCCCGTTTTCTTTTCAGGTACGGCGGCGCTCAGACCCGATTAGGGTTCCGTTGAACGTAAAAGTGGCGACGAGGGGTGGAGGTGACCAGGTGGTGGTTCGTTTTTGGCTCGATGATGTTAATTCTTGATCGAACAGCTGTCATCGACACTTCGACAGTGGTGGTGGTGAAGCGGAGTGGAGATGATTTACAGCCCCTTTTTTTCGCAACCCGCATTCTGGCATCGGTGAAGCGGTGGGTGAAGGAGAAGAGGTCGTGATGGGTGTCTAGAGAAGATGACGTGGCGTCGGAGCAGCGGTGAAGGTGGGTATGGTGGTGCGGTAACCGTTAAAGAGAAAGAGGGGAGATTGAGGATAATAGTTTTTTTCCCCTCAATTTTGAACAAATTACAAACTTTACCCTCATTTTAAAAAGACCCATAAAAAATGCCACCTAGGACTCCACGCCACAATCCAGATTGCAAAAACTAACACCGTTAGTAAAAAGTTCACGACGTATCATTACAATCCAATACATGAAAAACTGGTATTATTGTGGGCAATTTCCGTAATTCGTATTATTATCGGCCAATAAGGTAAAACTTGTATTATTAAAATCCAATTTTCCTTTAACAAATATTTCTCACATATTTATGACACATTAAATTAAACTAAACTATATACAAAGTTAACATGCTTATGAATAGCTCATTTCCATGATTGGGTTACGTGGTTTTGATGGTTTGATGGCACGTGACCGTATCCTATTTTTTTTCTTCTGTTTAACGTCGTTGTAAAGTCATCTTGTATTTACACTTTCTTTACGATAATATATTTTTGTTTTACGTTATTGCGCAGTCATTTTGTATTTCTATTTTCTTTACGTTACGCTTTACCAATACAACTGTTTTATATATCCGCGTTGTTCCGTAACAACGCACGTGTAGTAAAATCTAGAATTAATCAGAAGCTCTTTTATTTTTATATATTTAATAGACACTTTTAGTGTTATATTAAACCCTCTTCAAAATATAAGTTACATGTGTGTGATTTTAACAAAACGATAATATATATATTTCCCCTTAATTTGAACAACTGTTATGTAGTGGAAATACTGCAGGTAAGAAAAATTACAATCTATAAAAATAACATAAAAACGGCATAGCTTATGAAGAAAAAACACTCACTGGGTTTAGCAACCATGTGATTAACCTAGGCTGTCTTTACATAAGAACAACACTTTAACCATTTGCGTCTGGACATGATTAGTTTTTTAAATGAAAACTAACTATATTTAACACCAATAAGTAGTTGTTTAATTATAAGAAACAATTTTAATTATAAGAAACAATTTAATTATAAGAAACAACCAAGGTAGTTGTTTAATTATAAGAAACAACCAACAGGAGCCCCACAAATTTGTATTTTGTATAATGGTATAATAAAGTTAAAAATTATAACACTAAAAACCTTGAGAATAAAAGAATATTAATTGAAATATATTCAATGCATTTACAAGTTATATTACATTTTACCCCTTGTACTTTCTCTGACTTTCATGATGAGTCCAAATTAATTACCACCCAAACCAAGAAACCAATCATCCTTGTCCATCATTCATTCATTTCTTTTACAAACACACTCCTCACACTTACAAGGTATACCTTATTCCCTAAGATGCTAAAAAAAACTCTGATTCTAGTGAATTACTTTGTTGCATTTTCAGCCTAACAAAGGATGGAATGTCACATTCAAAATCATCAAACAAATGGAAGTATAGGGTACTAAAGTGAAATGTAACATGCTTCAAATACTACTTGAGTATGTAAGAACAATGGCTCCAATTCTATTGTTATGCTTTTCATGTCAATCAACTAAAACTAGAAACACCATATCAATTTGAACAAGTAATATTTATTGAAGAAATATCAAGAGATTCTTTGGTTTGAAGGAATATAAGCTTTGAGGTCGTGTGGCAGTCGTGCTTTTAAAGCGTGTTCTTGGAACAAAAGAAGAAAATAAGGTGAGAAAAACTTTATATTATATGAAAGATCGAGTTCACATAATCAGTTGAGGGTATATTTGCAGTCTCTCTTTTCTCTTAATGTTGTTTGATGATAAACTGTTTATGTAGAATCCATGATGAACATGAAAATGAAAGAGAATGGAGAGATTGAAAGAGAAAAAAGAGAGGAAATGGATCAAGAGAAAAAAGCCGATGAAGGTGGTACTCATCAGTTAGAGGGTTCAAGAAGGCTGCAACCATGGACACAACAGATAACGGTTCGTGGGATTGTAGCAAGTGTTGTTTTAGGGTGTATTTATAGTATTATAGCCATGAAACTGAACCTCACAACTGGTATGACGCCTAATATGAACGTTTCTGCTGCACTTCTTGCTTTTGTGTTTATGAGAAGTTGGACAAAGATGCTCCAGAAATCTGGGATTTCATCTGTTCCATTTACCAGACATGAGAATACCATGATTCAGACATCTTCGGTTGCCTGTTACAGCATTGCCATCGGAGGTTTAGTATCCTTTGTTTTCTTTTTTATGAATTTTGTAAGTTTTTTTTTCTTCTTTTTTTACAGAATTAATATGGGTTTTTGGTGATAGGTGGATATGGGTCTTATTTACTGGGATTAGACAAGAAAACATATGAGCTGGCAGGAGGAGCAAATTCACCAGGAACTTATAAAGATCCTGGTGTGGGCTGGATGATGGGCTACTCTTTTTTGGTCTGCTTTATCGGTCTTTTCGTCTTGATTCCACTCAGAAAGGTATATCATCTCTGATTTCTTTCAACTGTAGTTGAATTACAGAAATATTTTAGGGCTGATAAAGAAAAAGAAGAAAGAATCTGATGGTTAATATTATGTTTAAAGAATAACAATACATGGAAAATCAAATGATCAATCTGCAGAGATCAAGGAGATTCTTTGTAGCGTTGCTAACAAAATCAAAAGTGCACATAGAATTTGAATATACTGTGCTAATGGAGTTCCATATGGTTACCCACAGGTTTTGATTGTTGACTATAAGCTAGTATTTCCAAGTGGGATGGCAACAGGGGTACTCATTAACGGGTTACATAGTCAGGGAGATGATATGGCAAGGTACTTAAAAATCGAACCTTTTTAAGGCCTGCTTGTACATATTGTAAAACTTTCTTTAACTGTTTTTTAAAATGCTTACAGGAAGCAAGTGAAGGGATTTGCAAAGTACTTTTCAGCAAGTTTTCTTTGGGGATTTTTTCAGTGGTTCTTTACAGGAAAGGATGGGGACTGTGGATTTGGTCAGTTTCCTACCTTCGGATTGAAAGCATGGAAGAACACGTATGACCGTTATTGTTTGTAAAGCAAGCAACTTTATTCCATTACCACCATTCTTGATTCTGATATATGGGTTCTGAATATGGTTGTAGGTTTTACTTTGACTTTAGCATGACTTATGTGGGAACTGGGATGATATGCCCCCATATTGTGAACCTATCAATGCTATTTGGAGCTGTGGTTTCATGGGGTATAATGTGGCCCCTAATTGGAAACAAGAAAGGAGATTGGTTTCCCACTGGTATGCCTGAAAGTAGCATGAAAAGCCTCAATGGTTACAAGACATTCATTTCCATTGC
Organism: Deinandra increscens subsp. villosa; assembly: GCA_039602395.1. Classification (NCBI taxonomy): domain Eukaryota; kingdom Viridiplantae; phylum Streptophyta; class Magnoliopsida; order Asterales; family Asteraceae; genus Deinandra; species Deinandra increscens. The sequence continues at coordinate 111,568,705 of JBCNJP010000007.1, read as the reverse complement.
TCTAATCCTTGGTGATGGGCTATACAACTTCATCAAGATACTATGTATCACATCCATGAGTGTTCGTGGAAGATTCAAGACCAACAAACTTACTCCAGGTAGGTAGTTAGTTCATTAATTTTGAGTTTTTTGTTTGTCTGTTTTGACTTTTTGTTACCTGAACATATCTTGTTTTCTTTGCAAATGTAGTTATAGAGAAGAAGGCTAATGAAGAGGAACAGAAAATGAATGAGAATTTCATCAGAGAAACCATACCCATGTCGATTGGAGGAATCGGATACATTATTTTTGCTGCTATTGCAGTAATCGCAATACCTTACATGTTTCCCGAGGTCAAATGGTATTATGTAATCATAGCCTACATTTTTGCTCCATCTTTGGCTTTCTGTAACGCTTATGGAGCTGGGTTGACCGACTTTAATATGGCGTATAACTATGGTAAAATCGGGCTTTTCATGATGGCGGCATTGTCAGGAAAAGATGACGGAGTGGTGGCAGGAATGGCAGGTTGTGGGTTGGTGAAGTCTGTTGTCTCGGTTTCTTGCATACTGATGCATGACCTGAAAACAGGTCAGTTGACTTTGACTTCCCCTAGAACCATGCTTCTTAGTCAGGCCATTGGCACTGCCATAGGTTGCATTGTGTCACCATTGAGCTTCCTCTTATTCTATAAGGCGTTCGATATTGGAAACCCTAACGGAGAGTATAAGGCACCATACGCGATAATTTATAGAAACTTGGCGATTCTTGGGGTCCAAGGGTTTTCGGCTTTACCTAAACATTGTTTACAACTGTGTTATGGTTTCTTTGCATTTGCTGTGGCAATCAACATGATTAAAGATTTGCTCCCAAAAAAGATAGGCAAGTGGATGCCATTGCCAATATGCATGGCTGTGCCTTTCTTGGTTGGTGGTTATTTTGCTATTGATATGTGTATTGGCAGTTTGGTTGTGTTTGTTTGGCACAAGGTTAATGCTAAGGAGGTTGATTCGATGGTTCCTGCAGTTGCTTCGGGTTTGATATGCGGTGAAGGTATGTGGAGCCTACCAGCCTCGGTTCTTGCTTTGGCGAAAATAAGCCCTCCCATCTGTATGGAGTTTTTAACTTCTTAAACTCGAATTAGATTTTGTAATAGTTTTCGAAAGATGTAAAAGAATAATCAACCATAGTTGCTAATATTAGTGATTTTAAATATCATGTTATTGATGATTGGGTGAAATTCAAGCAAGGCAAACTTCTAACTAGTTATTTAAAAAAAAAAATCAGTTGCAGTTAGAATAAAATTCTTTCCGGTTATTATTATGCCAGCTAGAACATCAATCTTACCTCTTGAACGTATCGTGTAAACTAGTCGCAGATCATCAAGCCATGAGTCAAAACTTTCCCGTGAATCTGCATTTGAAAGAAAAGAAAACAGAATGATACAATTAGACATGCATTTTAAAATTAAAAAAAAAATAACATTATTAATCATATGTGCAGTGAGCTACTCATCAATTTTCAAAAACTGGAAATTACCAAAATAATTTGGTCCATCAGCTCTATCAATGCAGGTGGATAGACCAGGTGGTAAAGTCAATTATGAGCATACTGAGATAAAATCCAGAATGTCAACTCTGCAGAAACAGAATTATGATTAATAATGAAGCCAGGTTTATATTCCAAACGTGCGTAAAATGGAAAAAGAGACGATTTAACCAGAACAGTTCCAAGGACGTAAATTGTTTTATGGAAATCAAACTGCAATCATATTGCTGCATGAAACTTACTGATTGCAGTTTTTACTATTGTTTGCAGGAACAATAGCACATTTGCACTCGGTTCCTGCAAAACCCATTATAGATATCAATCAATACACAAAACTAAAAGTATATAAAATGATTAGGAATCATATGTCCCCAATTGTTGAGAGCCTGAAACGTAACAAAATGTACCCAAAGCTAACTAATTTCATAGTTACCTTACCTGGGGGATATTCCAATTTAGTTTGAACAGTTTTTTCATAATTTTTTGTTGCTTGCAAGATTAAGACAAGAATCTAGCTTTTGCTTCCGACTTTACTTTAAAATAGAAAATTTAGGTTTGGAGGTGTAACCTGCTTCCAAACTTCTTCTTCTGTTTCCTTTGTTCGGCCATGCAACGTGGCTCGATATATGGCAATAGTCTGTTATAATATTCCTAAAATTGGCCATATAGTAAGTAATGGATATGATAAGAGACAAATTTAATCATAATAACATCACCTCATCATTCAAGTAAATGAACAACTGCATGATCGGATAAAGATGCATACATCATCAAGTACAAGGTTTAATTAGGTAGCCTCATCATAACTTTTGTAAGCCTCTTCAAGCAAAGCATCTTTAGAATGTGAATTAATATCGAAATTAACATTATGTGCACATTCCTGAAGGTATGAGTAATCGAGTTTATACAATGTAATCAAATGAAGAACATTATAGTCCTCTCTAATTATTTCAAATTTAGTGCAGCTACACATTGAGAGTTTACAAACACCATGGATGATAAATAGACCTCAAGAACTTGCACCAAATTACAGGGTGCGTCATAATCATCTTGATTGATCTCTATTCCACTTGAATATCTGATGGCAGCCTGTTGTGGACGGAAATTGGAATCTGGTTCGTGTTTCGATTGATCATTGTTTGTAGAAATTGTTGAATCAACAGATATTAGCAAATTTAAACCCGCGTGTTACATCATTCAGTTAGATATTTCAGCAATCAGTTACTCGACGATCGGTGTCATTACGTTAAGTAGCATGGAGTCTCAACCCTCAGAACCTAATTTTAAGATTATTCAGTTAAAATCATCTAATTTCTGTTAGTTTTAAAGATCAACTAAATTTTATATGTTCAGTTATTATTATGTTTTTAATAAACGTCAAGCAAAGTTTCACATAATGCGAACAGATTGTTGCTAGACCTGCAAATTATCCACAGATCAAAGGTATCAACACGGGTTCATGTCCTAGTGATTACGGTTCACGGTTGTTTTAATCCATGGCATGGCTGAGTGATCTGCACCTACCTGGCTCATAAGCAATATCTAAAGCCAAGCGCTCTAGAGCCGCCTGGTCAGAAGGGGTTTAGAGGCTTACACCTCCAATTTCATTTCATATACATTTACAATCATATGGAGGTTTGTAACATGAAATAATGAGAAAAAATCTCAGATGCTTGTCATTTGTCAATAATGATTCTTGAATGCGCCAAGATGACATAGTTGTTTGCTAATAAGAAGAGATAATTCAACATTTGTAACATAACATATTCATATATAGGGTTTCAATTCAAACGAGGATAACATTTAATCTGACCATGGTTCTCAGCCAGCAGTAGCCGAATGAGAAATACAACATTCTCTATAACTGAAATAGATATATCAGAATTACCTCCGACCCAACATTGAGATGTTGACATGTTTTAGGAAAAAGCCACCATCACTCACTCGAGCGCGGGCAGAACACTTGACCAAATATTATTCAAAACAAGAAGCAGTTTTCGCGCTGTGAGAACTGGGTGAGAAAGAGAAAATAAATAAAAATAAAGGATTAGCAATTCCACTCCTAAATCTTGTCATGGAGGTTTACCACCAAATCATGTGCATCATCCAGAAGCTTCCAAACATCCAAATGTCCAGCCATGCTGTTACACTCCCTCAGTATTTCATCCATGCTGCTATACTTGTCTATTATTTGTTTTCTTTTCTGCAGCACACAAGCAGCTATGGCATACAGCAACAGGTCATCTGTAGGTGGAGCCCGCAGCCTCATTCTCCCCCAAGCTGATTTTGTAATTCCTGCCCTGATGGCGGTCTGATCCGCCCACATCACCTCCCACAAACACAGTGTCTGTTCAAAAGTGAGCTCCCTTCGGAACAGAACCACCACCATCCTGTACACAAAGAAACAATCCTCTGCCTGCAGCTCCTCCAGGTGGTGGTACAGACGAGAGTCTTTCCCCTTTATGATCTTTGACACAATGTTCAACTGCCGCCTTATCCCCACCTCATCAAGCCGGAAATTGTGTCGGGCTTTCTTCATGAACCCAACAAAACACCAGAAGGCTTCACTATCATCTTCAATAACTGATATGAGTGGTGAAAGTAAATCACTCATTCCCTGACAGTAACCGATTTCTGAGTCATACAGCGCGTATGCTTCAAGAATTGAAACTAAACGTGCAGCGTGGAAGATTCTACACGCCTCCAGGTGATTGTAGTCCTTGAGACATACACTCTCAGCCAACTCGAGTGCTTTTGCTAAACAAACTGCTGCTTGAGATGGTGAGTAAACGACCCATTCGTCATTTGCACGGACAGCATCCAGGCGAATGATTCGTTGCCATGTGGCAAAACTTTCTGACCTGTATGGATTTAAGGTTTTACTTTCTGTGTTTGAGGAAGAGGTGTCGGTTTCTTGTGCGAGTTTTTCAGGATGCATGACCTCAGCTTCTACAGAAGAGTCGGAATCAGAAGACTCTGTTTCTCTTGTGCATGTGAGTTCACTATCACCACCGCTTTCACATGGTTTAAGATTGTCTGATTGATTCAGAGAAGGGGAGAGAGAATTCCTGGGACTAGAAGGATCTAGAACTTGACCATCATCTTTGTCATCTTTGCTGTCACTTCCGCACATTTCCTTTATCTGGGCAGTTTTATCACTAGATTTGTAAGTTTGTTGGCACTGTTTCCTAAGCTTCTCATACTCCTTCCTGTAAAAAAAAGTATAAACATGTATGTTTAAAAAAATATACAATTTAGATGTGGAAATGATGGTATCATGGAGGTGAGAGGCTGCTAGACACCTATTCGTAGTTTTCACAGCATCCCGTTCTTCTTTTGAACTTTTAAGATCATAGCTGCAAGGAGAAAAGATTCATGCTTTTAGATAACATTTATGAGTTTCCACTTGTATGTATTATATGCAAGTGGAGTGTAGAAACACACAAGCCATAAACAAAGCTAACTACTAGTAAAAAGCACATCTTTGTTTATCACACATCTTAAAGTTTAATGGCCACGCACATTCATTAATATATAAAAGGGTACGAATATGTTTGCGAGAAGGCAAAGGCTGAATTTTAGTGACCAACAAAATAGATGTTACACAACGCATGAGTTATGACGAGAGGCAAATGTTAACATGTGACAAAGCCTGTATATAGCACATACATGTTAAAAAATAACACTTGAAGGGGCTGATAACTGTAAACCAAGACAACCAGACCAAGATATATCTATCTACATGCACTTCAACGTACAAAATGAGAGAAATCTAAAAAGATGTCATCATAGCAAAACAGAGCAAGACATAACCATCTACATGCATTTCAATGTACCGAATATGTCATCATAACAAAACAAAGACAGATTAGGCAATAAATATACAAGATCATTAGGGACCGATATCTATTTTCTCGCATGTTATAATTGTACAAGAGAGTAATACAGGTCTTAGGTGCTTACACTCCAAGAAGGAACGGCCAAACTTCTGCTCGTAAACTAGGATGAACACCCTGCATTTGAAAGGCATTATAGATGAAAATTAAACTTTATTCCAAACCTAAAACATATTTTCATGTGTTTTCTAAGATAACAACATACTCCACTTCTAGCTTTCTTCAAGAATTTCACTCCACCATCACATAGCCTTCCATCTTCATCAAAGAAAGCTTTCCATTGTTTCGGCTGAAGAGCATGTTTTCTTCTCCTTCTTGACCAAGGTGATTGCAGGTGTCCCCTACATCACAGCAACAAATGAAAGTTCATCCACTATAGGAAACCCTAGATAAAAGTATAAAACAAAACTAGACTGCAGATATTATGAAGGACTTTAGAAGTCTAACTTGAAGTAAAGTAATTTGGGACAAACACAGCTCAAAAAAAAAAAAAAAAAAAGGAAGGCATCATCTTCTCCATGAAAAAATAAAAGGAAATACAAGTACACAAGTACGAAGAGAAAATAGTACAGTATATGGTTAAAAGGTAGGTAGTTTGACTACAGAAGTACGCAACCTGCAACAGATCCGCTATCCAAGTAGTAGAGAAACAAGAGATCAATGGAGTAAAGATACCAGATGGAGATCGAGATCTGAATGCGACTGAGATATCAGAGATGAATGAGGAACTGACCTATTTGTAGAAATTGGTGAGGAGGAGGAAGCAACGACTAATAGAACTGATCGCAAATGAATCCACGAAGAAGATGACGTCGGAGAAGACGAGTTTGAAGACGACGACGAAGTGTGACTCCGCCGGAGTGCCCTTGATACATGATGTTTCTGTTGTGACGCCAACATCTTTCTTCCTTTTTTTCTAGTAAATCTACACGTCTAATAACTATATCTATAGTCTACAATAGGCTGGAGAATCAAATTACAAAATCTAGGGTTCCGATTGATCTATTTCGATTGTAAAAGTTGCGTTCTAGCTTTTTACCTATTCGAGTAAACGAGAGTGGCGGCCACGGCGAGACCGGCCATGACCGTCACGGCGATGGCTATTCCGACATTCGATTGGGGGCCATTTCCGCCACCACCACCAACACCGCCGCCGGTAATCCAGAAAATCGCACCAACACCTCCTCCTCCGTCGTTCCTTCCAAAGGCACCTTCAACGAAACCAGAACGTGTCCGACGACCATCACCACCGGAGAAGACGTCGAACAGCAACGAGCAAATCAAAACCAGAAGGAGCGAAATCAGAATGTTAGCAAGGTTGCTCCTCCTCCTCCTCCTCGCCGTCGTGGTGGTTGTTGTTGGCCCCAATTTCCTCCACACCATAACCTCTTTAAACACCCTTCGTGGCCCCGTTCCGACGCCTGATGAGTGCTTTAATTAGGGCCCCCCTTTCACAAAGCGCAGTGCTGTTTTGTGTGAATCGAATTGAATCGAATCGATTAACTCGAATCTAATTAAATATCGCCGATAGATAAATGATGATGATGATTACATCTCTCTCACACACCGAAAGCGACACACACTCCCATCAGCCATCTTTGCGTGTCTTATCGAATGAATCATGAATATCAAACCGTTCCCTTTTTCTCTTTTCTTCACCAGGCCCAACCCCAAGGCCCAAACTCTTCAAAAAGAATATTAAAATCCTTCCAAAATTTAATATTTCGGGTTGCAAATGAACCGAACGTTCAATAAACTGTTAATGGAAAGTTCGTTTACGTACGTTCATATAATATTTGAACGAACATGAACATGGAATTTCGTTCGTTTAGTTAAAAAAACGAACATGAACACATATCTCGTTCATTTATTTGTGTTCATCAACATTCGATAAAGTGTTTGTTTATGTTGAGTAAGGTGTTCGTTAAAACTTTACAATTTAAAATTTATATATTTGTGGTGTTATTATGCGATAGTTATGATTGATTGTTACTATTAATTTGTGCTTTGTTGTGGATAATTATTTTTATAAATTTTATGTAAAGTGTTTAAATATATATATTTATTTAAGGTGATTATGTCCGGTGTTTGAAATTAAGAATGTTAATTTTTTTTTTAATATCATATGTCCGTTTGCGTTCGTGAACAACTTAACAAACAAACACGGACACGAATTTTCGTTCTCGTTATGTGTTCGTGAAAATATTAATGCTTACCAACCAAACTTGAACAAGGTTTCGTTTGGTTCGGTTCGGTTCATTTAGAGCCATATCGGTAACTGAAAACATAGTCAAATAGTAAAGAGTTAATTTCCTTTTTCGTCCCTGAGGTTTGGTCCATTTAACCATTTTAGTCCAAACTTTTAAGAAATCCGATTTTAGTCCCGATGTTTTATTTTTGTTTCAATTTCAGCCCATTTTTAATGTCTTTAACGTTTACTGTTAATATTTTTTTAAAAGACCAAAATCGGATTTTTAAAATTTTGTACCAAATTTGTTAAATGGACCAAACCTCAAGGACGAAAAAGGAAATTAACTCAATGGTAAATTTCTTAAATCTCTTCTTATTTTTTTGAAACACATGCCTTTTTTGTTATCAAGTGTAACAATTATATATATTTTCTATAAATGTTAGATTTCTTTAAAATTAAGTATCTAATTAAACAAAGAGGGGTTATTGTGAGAAATATGGTTTGGATAATAAGGGTACGAAAGAATCACAACCATTAGATCTTCAATTAAATGAAGATCTATGGACCAAAGTTTTTTCACTTAGAATTATAAAGTAAAACAAAAGATGGAAGTGCATTTTTTGACTTTTTATCAAGTTTCTCCCATTTTTTAAACCTTCATAACTCTTAGATACGACATTATTTTTTATTAAAATACACCATAAAAAACGAGAGTGTTGCTACATATAAAAAAAAACTACTCTTTCTATTGTGTCAAAATATTAATATTTTATATCAAATTGTGTCAAAAATGTTCAGATCATTGTGCCATATTGTGTCAAAACGAAAGAGTATTTTTTTTAATTTTATATGTAGCAACACTATACGCGTTTTAAAGATAAAAAAACGCTCATTTTTATGGTGTAATTTAAAAAAAGTAATGTCGTACGTAAAAGTTATGAATGTTTAAAAAAATGGGGGAATTTGATAAAAAATCAACAAAAATAGCTAAGACTAAATTGTTCTTCCTTTCCTTTTTATTAGATCAAAATCCAATTACTAAGATTATTTCTTATCCTTTTTACCCAAACCAAACTTCTCACTTGAACCTTTCTCTAAGTAAACATATATAAATATTGTTTACTATTTAGCAATCTGTATACGCCTAACTATACGTCTTGACTTGAGCGGTCTTTATATTGGTTCAAACAAACCCCGCACCTCTGGTATAAATGATTCTCTTTATTTCTGACGTCAACTATGTTCAAGACCAGTATGTGTGATGGTTATTCGTTTATCTATTTCATAGGGGTCATCTCACTTGGTTGTTACTTTATGTAAAGACGTCAATTACATTTTTCTTCAAAGCAATGTTTTAAAACAAGATTTTTAAACCGAACCTGACTTGTGTAAAAAATAAGGTTTAACCGGTTTACCCAAGTTGACCCGGAAGGTCGAACTGGATTGACTGTTCAAACTTGTAAATTCATAATATACACTTTATAAGCTTTCAAACACGACAAATAAATAAAAAAAATTCAACAAAGTCCTAAACAAATTACAATTATCCAAACATATCAATATAAGTTTTAATCAAACTATATTTATCCAAAGCAAACTATATTGGAGTGTTGTATGCATCAAGGTCTTCATCATTTAGTGTTAGTTTGTGACTTACGATTTTAAAACTGATTCAATAAGTGGCCCGGTTCTAGGTTTTGACTGGTTGATACGTAAAAAACATAGGGTCAAAAATGAGCTCAATATTAGACTAAACTGGACACACCCGGAACAACTTAGACTCTGGTCTCTAGTTGAACTGACTAGCTTAAATCAGGTTTTAAAACATTGCTTCACAACATTATTGATACCGTGTGAAAGGAATTCGCAATGGTAGGTTTAGGCTCTCTGTATCATTTTCTCATCATTTTTGTCTCATGAACATGGTCTATTTGTTTTCCTTAATCGCAAAGTGTCGGGTATATTCTACAATGGAGTTTTATATGCATGTGTAAAACATCAGCCACAATTGTCTAGCCTTCCTGTAAACCCAGCCCTATAGACTACGAGCTTCCTTCCGGTGGCACATTATACAAGAACCTTGTCGAGGTTGTGTAATGAACCCAATTTGACAAAGACGAGATAGAACAAGTTAACAGTCTTACTCGAACAATCGACTACAAGATAAACTAGCAACAACAATGAATTGAACTAGTAACAACTGAGAAGGGGATGAGAATCAGGTCTTCGGAGGTTGGAGACGGGAGAAAGCACGCTAATATCAATATTCTTCAATGCCATATTCTTTGTCACGCTTCTTCTTTTAAACAAGGATTTGGGTTTTGTTACTATTGGGTTGGGTTGGTTAATTGGGCTTGCAGACATTGGGTTGTTCATAACACTCGTGTGCCCAGACAACTATGACTAGGTCGTTAAATTCTTTGTTTATTTCAGCGTAACAATGAACATATACATAAACTAGGTTGTAAAAAACACGTAATTCTTCATCTATGTATTTATTTTGTCTATTTTCCAAACAAGAGTTTCATTGAAGATCATGATACGAGCTGTTTAATTATAGCAAAAAAATACGTGATCAAATCAATTCCTTTTCTATGTGCAGTAACACACTTATTATGGAGATGGATAACATGGCTAGATTGTCAGTAAGTGTAACATCCGGATTTATTCCGAAGGATGTTCTAAAGTATAAATTAGGGTTCACGCTGAAAACGATTCTTCATATTTTGATTTATATTATATAGTTTTGAAAGTCTGATTGATCAAATTTTAGTTCCTTTGACGATGGAAAGAACCCAGATGTGTTTAGCAGGGATGTTTCAAAAGTGCATTGCTAAAATCCAGATCACTAAAGGCAAATAGGTTGCCTTTATGTTCAATTATCAAGGATGACTCATTGTTTACATAATGATCAGTTTCCAGTTGTAGACGTTTGTATGCCACCTACGCAAGTTTGCCATGTCAGCTATGATTAGTTAGTTAGTTAGTAGGTTAAGTTTATTGTTAGTGTTACTTTATTTCTTGTATATAAACTCTCCTGTATATTTTAGTTGGGTTAATGAAATTGAGCTTTATTTTCTTTGTTTTGACCTCACTTACATGGTATCGAGCATACGGATCTCTGATTTCGTCTTCTTCCTTTCTTCCGCTTCATTCAATTTTCTTGTTCTCTGTTGCTTCGACCTAATCTCATTTTCATGGCTACTTCAATTGATTCCACCAGTACTTTGTATATTCATCCATCTGATCATCCTGGAATGATTTTGGTGTCTAAATCGTTCGATGGTACTGGTTTTGGTGCGTGGAAACGAGTGATGATGATTGCCCCATCTACCAAGAACAAGCTCGGTTTTGTTGAAAGTACTACCAAATGTCCAGACGATGATTCTTACACTCAAACTCAGATCTGGAAATGATGCAACGATATGGTGATTTCTTGGATTCTCAACACTCTTTCTCGAGATATTAGTGATAGTGTCCTCTACACAAATACTGCTCATATTTTAGTTGGGTTAATGAAATTGAGCTTTCTTTTCTTTGTTTTGACCTCGCTTACATGGTATCGAGCATACGGATCTCTGATTTCGTCTTCTTCCTTTCTTCCGCTTCATTCAATTTTCTTGTTCTCTGTTCTTTCGACTTAATCTCATTTTCATGGCTACTTCAATTGATTCCACCAGTACTTTGTATCTTCATCCATCTGATCATCCTGGAATGATTTTGGTGTCCAAATCGTTCGATGGTACTGGTTTTTGGTGCGTGGAAACGAGTGATGATGATTGCCATATCTACCAAGAACAAGCTCGGTTTTGTTGACAGTACTACGAATTGTCCTAACGATGATTCTTCCACTTAAATTCAGATCGGGAAACGATGCAACGATATGGTGTTTTCTTGGATTCTCAACACTCTTTCTCGAGATATTAGTGATAATGTCCTCTACACGAACACTGCTCATCAATTGTGGACTGAATTGAATGCTCAATTTGGTCAAGCTAACAGTGCCAAACTTTATCAGCCGCAGAAGGCTCTGTGTGATATTTCTCAAGGTAAGCATGACATTGCTGCATATTTCACTAAAATCAAATCAAATTGGGATGAGTTGAATGCCTTAGATGAATTACATGTTTGTACGTGTGGTGCTTCTGCTAAATTGCTCAAACAGAAGCAGATAATCGTTTAGTTCAGTTCTTGATGGGACTTAATACCATTTATGATACTATTAGGGGTAATATACTCATGATGAAGCCCCTTTCTACTGTTAGTGAGGCATATGCTCTATTGGTCCAAAAAGAAAAACAAAGAGAAATACATTATACTACTTCATTTCTTCTTGAGGCATCATGATGTTCAAATTTCTTATAATCGTTTTGAAAACAAGTTTGATAATAAGAAAAATCTTGTGTGCTCTTATTGCAAAAAGCCAAGATACAATGTCAATAAGTGTTATAGAATAATTGGCTTTCTTGAAGATCTCAAGTTCACA
>JBCNJP010000007.1:111429263-111556105 GCA_039602395.1 Deinandra increscens subsp. villosa | reverse complement strand
ATATTTCTCAAATATTTATGACACATTAAATTAAACTAAACTATATACAAAGTTAACATGCTTATGAATAGCTCATTTCCGTGATTGGGTTACGTGGTTTTGATGGTTTGATGCCACGTGACCGTATCCTAATTTTTTTCTGTTTAACGTCGTTGTAAAGTCATTTTGTATTTACACTTTCTTTACGATAATATATTTTTGTTTTACGTCATTGCACACTCATTTTGTATTTCTATTTTCTTTACGTTACGTTTTACCAATACAACTGTTTTATATATCCGCGTTGTTCCGTAACAACGCACGTGTAGTAAAATCTAGTATTAATCAAAAGCTCTTTTACTTTTATATATTTAATAGACACTTTTAGTGTTATATTAAACCCTCTTCAAAATATAAGTTACATGTGTGTGATTTTAACAAAACGATAATATATATATTTCCCCTTAATTTGAACAACTGTTATGTAGTGGAAATACTGCAGGTAAGAAAAATTACAATCTATAAAAATAACATAAAAACGGCATAGCTTATGAAGAAAAAACACTCACTGGGTTTAGCAACCATGTGATTAACCTAGGCTGTCTTTACATAAGAAAAACACTTTAACCATTTGCGTCTGGACATGATTTGTTTTTTAAATGAAAACTAACTATATTTAACACCAAGAAGTAGTTGTTTAATTATAAGAAACAATTTTAATTATAAGAAACAATTTAATTATAAGAAACAACCAAGGTAGTTGTTTAATTATAAGAAACAGTTTAATTATAAGAAACAACCAACAGGAGCCCCACAAATTTGTATTTTGTATAATGGTATAATAAAGTTAAATTTATAACACTAAAAACCTTGAGAATAAAAGAATATTAATTTTTTTTTGGAACGGCATCGATCAGGCGACTTTGGTCTCACGTGTAAACCTACCCTTGCGGGGCTATGTCCAAGGTCGATTACTCGGACCTCCGTGAGCCAAACACCCTCCTGAGCTTCTCCTCAGAACCCCTCCTGGAACAACTGGGTAAACTCCCCTTGGATTAGAACTTGGGTCACATAGTAACCAAAGCCCTAGGCCAAGGGGGTAACCACTAGGACAAGTCCTAGTGGTATTACATTTTACCCCTTGTACTTTCTCTGACTTTCATGATGAGTCCAAATTAATTACCACCCAAACCAAGAAACCAATCATCCTTGTCCATCATTCATTCATTTCTTTTACAAACACACTCCTCACACTTACAAGGTATACCTTATTCCCTAAGATGCTAAAAAAAACTCTGATTCTAGTGAATTACTTTGTTGCATTTTCAGCCTAACAAAGGATGGAATGTCACATTCAAAATCATCAAACAAATGGAAGTATAGGGTACTAAAGTGAAATGTAACATGCTTCAAATACTACTTGAGTATGTAAGAACAATGGCTCTAATTCTATTGTTATGCTTTTCATGTCAATCAACTAAAACTAGAAACACCATATCAATTTGAACAAGTAATATTTATTGAAGAAATATCAAGAGATTCTTTGGTTTGAAGGAATATAAGCTTTGAGGTCGTGTGGCAGTCGTGCTTTTAAAGCGTGTTCTTGGAACAAAAGAAGAAAATAAGGTGAGAAAAACTTTTATATTATATGAAAGATCGAGTTCACATAATCAGTTGAGGGTATATTTGCAGTCTCTCTTTTCTCTTAATGTTGTTTGATGATAAACTGTTTATGTAGAATCCATGATGAATATGAAAATGAAAGAGAATGGGGAGATTGAAAGAGAAAAAAGAGAGGAAATGGATCAAGAGAAAAAAGCCGATGAAGGTGGTACTCATCAGTTAGAGGGTTCAAGAAGGCTGCAACCATGGACACAACAGATAACGGTTCGTGGGATTGTAGCAAGTGTTGTTTTAGGGTGTATTTATAGTATTATAGCCATGAAACTGAACCTCACAACTGGTATGACGCCTAATATGAACGTTTCTGCTGCACTTCTTGCTTTTGTGTTTATGAGAAGTTGGACAAAGATGCTCCAGAAATCTGGGATTTCATCTGTTCCATTTACCAGACATGAGAATACCATGATTCAGACATCTTCGGTTGCCTGTTACAGCATTGCCATCGGAGGTTTAATTAGTATCCTTTGTTTTCTTTTTTATGAATTTTGTAAGTTTTTCTTTCTTCTTTTTACAGAATTAATATGGGTTTTTGGTGATAGGTGGATATGGGTCTTATTTACTGGGATTAGACAAGAAAACATATGAGCTGGCAGGAGGAGCAAATTCACCAGGAACTTATAAAGATCCTGGTGTGGGCTGGATGATGGGCTACTCTTTTTTGGTCTGCTTTATCGGTCTTTTCGTCTTGATTCCACTCAGAAAGGTATATCATCTCTGATTTCTTTCAACTGTAGTTGAATTACAGAAATATTTTAGGGCTGATAAAGAAAAAGGAGAAAGAATCTGATGGTTAATATTATGTTTAAAGAATAACAATACATGGAAAATCAAATGATCAATCTGCAGAGATCAAGGAGATTCTTTGTAGCGTTGCTAACAAAATCAAAAGTGCACATAGAATTTGAATATACTGTGCTAATGGAGTTCCATATGGTTACCCACAGGTTTTGATTGTTGACTATAAGCTAGTATTTCCAAGTGGGATGGCAACAGGGGTACTCATTAACGGGTTACATAGTCAGGGAGATGACATGGCAAGGTACTTAAAAATCGAACCTTTTTAAGGCCTGCTTGTACATATTGTAAAACATTCTTTAACTGTTTTTAAAAATGCTTACAGGAAGCAAGTGAAGGGATTTGCAAAGTACTTTTCAGCAAGTTTTCTTTGGGGATTTTTTCAGTGGTTCTTTACAGGAAAGGATGGGGACTGTGGATTTGGTCAGTTTCCTACCTTCGGATTGAAAGCATGGAAGAACACGTATGACCGTTATTGTTTGTAAAGCAAGCAACTTTATTCCATTACCACCATTCTTGATTCTGATATATGGGTTCTGAATATGGTTGTAGGTTTTACTTTGACTTTAGCATGACTTATGTGGGAACTGGGATGATATGCCCCCATATTGTGAACCTATCAATGCTGTTTGGAGCTGTGGTTTCATGGGGTATAATGTGGCCCCTAATTGGAAACAAGAAGGGAGATTGGTTTCCCACTGGTATGCCTGAAAGTAGCATGAAAAGCCTCAATGGTTACAAGACATTCATTTCCATTGCTCTAATCCTTGGTGATGGGCTATACAACTTCATCAAGATACTATGTATCACATCCATGAGTGTTCGTGGAAGATTCAAGACCAACAAACTTACTCCAGGTAGTTAGTTAGGAGTTCATTAATTTTGAGTTTTTTGTTTGTCTGTTTTGACTTTTTGTTACCTGAACATATCTTGTTTTCTTTGCAAATGTAGTTATAGAGAAGAAGGCTAATGAAGAGGAGCAGAAAATGAATGAGAATTTCATCAGAGAAACCATACCCATGTCGATTGGAGGAATCGGATACATTATTTTTGCTGCTATTGCAGTAATCGCAATACCTTACATGTTTCCCGAGGTCAAATGGTATTATGTAATCATAGCCTACATTTTTGCTCCATCTTTGGCTTTCTGTAACGCTTATGGAGCTGGGTTGACCGACTTTAACATGGCGTATAACTATGGTAAAATCGGGCTTTTCATGATGGCGGCATTGTCAGGAAAAGATGACGGAGTGGTGGCAGGAATGGCAGGTTGTGGGTTGGTGAAGTCTGTTGTCTCGGTTTCTTGCATACTGATGCATGACCTGAAAACAGGTCAGTTGACTTTGACTTCCCCTAGAACCATGCTTCTTAGTCAGGCCATTGGCACTGCCATAGGCTGCATTGTGTCACCATTGAGCTTCCTCTTATTCTATAAGGCGTTCGATATTGGAAACCCTAACGGAGAGTATAAGGCACCATACGCGATAATTTATAGAAACTTGGCGATTCTTGGGGTCCAAGGGTTTTCGGCTTTACCTAAACATTGTTTACAACTGTGTTATGGTTTCTTTGCATTTGCTGTGGCAATCAACATGATTAAAGATTTGCTCCCAAAAAAGATAGGCAAGTGGATGCCATTGCCAATATGCATGGCTGTGCCTTTCTTGGTTGGTGGTTATTTTGCTATTGATATGTGTATTGGCAGTTTGGTTGTGTTTGTTTGGCACAAGGTTAATGCTAAGGAGGTTGATTCAATGGTTCCTGCAGTTGCTTCGGGTTTGATATGCGGTGAAGGTATGTGGAGCCTACCAGCCTCGGTTCTTGCTTTGGCGAAAATAAACCCTCCCATCTGTATGGAGTTTTTAACTTCTTAAACTCGAATTAGATTTTGTAATAGTTTTCGAAAGATGTAAAAGAATAATCAACCATAGTTGCTAATATTAGTGATTTTAAATATCATGTTATTAATGATTGGGTGAAATTCAAGCAAGGCAAACTTCTAACTAGTTATTTAAAAAAAAAATCAGTTGCAGTTAGAATAAAATTCTATCCGGTTATTATTATGCCAGCTAGAACATCAATCTTACCTCTTGAACGTATCGTGTAAACTAGTCGCAGATCATCAAGCCATGAGTCAAAACTTTCCCGTGAATCTGCATTTGAAAGAAAAGAAAACAGAATGATACAATTAGACATGCATTTTAAAATTAAAAAAAAAATAACATTATTAATCATAGGTGCAGTGAGCTACTCATCAATTTTCAAAAACTGGAAATTACCAAAATAATTTGGTCCATCAGCTCTATCAATGCAGGTGGATAGACCAGGTGGCAAAGTCAATTATGAGCATACTGAGATAAAATCCAGAATGTCAACTCTGCAGAAACAGAATTATGATTAATAATGAAGCCAGGTTTATATTCCAAACGTGCGTAAAATGGAAAAAGAGACGATTTAGACTAACCAGAACAGTTCCAAGGACGTAAATTGTTTTATGGAAATCAAACTGCAATCATATTGCTGCATGAAACTTACTGATTGCAGTTTTTACTATTGTTTGCAGGAACAATAGCACATTTGCACTCGGTTCCTGCAAAACCCATTATAGATATCAATCAATACACAAAACTAAAAGTATATAAAATGATTAGGAATCATATGTCCCCAATTGTTGAGAGCCTGAAACGTAACAAAATGTACCCAAAGCTAACTAATTTCATAGTTACCTTACCTGGGGGATATTCCAATTTAGTTTGAACAGTTTTTTCATAATTTTTTGTTGCTTGCAAGATTAAGACAAGAATCTAGCTTTTGCTTCCGACTTTACTTTAAAATAGAAAATTTAGGTTTGGAGGTGTAACCTGCTTCCAAACTTCTTCTTCTGTTTCCTTTGTTCGGCCATGCAACGTGGCTCGATATATGGCAATAGTCTGTTATAATATTCCTAAAATTGGCCATATAGTAAGTAATGGATATGATAAGAGACAAATTTAATCATAATAACATCACCTCATCATTCAAGTAAATGAACAACTGCATGATCGGATAAAGATGCATACATCATCAAGTACAAGGTTTAATTAGGTAGCCTCATCATAACTTTTGTAAGCCTCTTCAAGCAAAGCATCTTTAGAATGTGAATTAAATATCGAAATTAACATTATGTGCACATTCCTGAAGGTATGAGTAATCGAGTTTATACAAGTCCGTAATCAAATGAAGAACATTATAGTCCTCTCTAATTATTTCAAATTTAGTGCAGCTACACATTGAGAGTTTACAAACACCATGGATGATAAATAGACCTCAAGAACTTGCACCAAATTACAGGGTGCGTCATAATCATCTTGATTGATCTCTATTCCACTTGAATATCTGATGGCAGCCTGTTGTGGACGGAAATTGGAATCTGGTTCGTGTTTCGATTGATCATTGTTTGTAGAAATTGTTGAATCAACAGATATTAGCAAATTTAAACCCGCGTGTTACATCATTCAGTTAGATATTTCAGCAATCAGTTACTCGACGATCGGTGTCATTACGTTAAGTAGCATGGAGTCTCAACCCTCAGAACCTAATTTTAAGATTATTCAGTTAAAATCATCTAATTTCTGTTAGTTTTAAAGATCAACTAAATTTTATATGTTCAGTTATTATTAATGTTTTTAATAAACGTCAAGCAAAGTTTCACATAATGCGAACAGATTGTTGCTAGACCTGCAAATTATCCACAGATCAAAGGTATCAACACGGGTTCATGTCCTAGTGATTACGGTTCACGGTTGTTTTAATCCATGGCATGGCTGAGTGATCTGCACCTACCTGGCTCATAAGCAATATCTAAAGCCAAGCGCTCTAGAGCCGCCTGGTCAGAAGGGGTTTAGAGGCTTACACCTCCAATTTCATTTCATATACATTTACAATCATATGGAGGTTTGTAACATGAAATAATGAGAAAAAATCTCAGATGCTTGTCATTTGTCAATAATGATTCTTGAATGCGCCAAGATGACATAGTTGTTTGCTAATAAGAAGAGATAATTCAACATTTGTAACATAACATATTCATATATAGGGTTTCAATTCAAACGAGGATAACATTTAATCTGACCATGGTTCTCAGCCAGCAGTAGCCGAATGAGAAATACAACATTCTCTATAACTGAAATAGATATATCAGAATTACCTCCGACCCAACATTGAGATGTTGACATGTTTTAGGAAAAAGCCACCATCACTCACTCGAGCGCGGGCAGAACACTTGACCAAATATTATTCAAAACAAGAAGCAGTTTTCGCGCTGTGAGAACTGGGTGAGAAAGAGAAAATAAATAAAAATAAAGGATTAGCAATTCCACTCCTAAATCTTGTCATGGAGGTTTACCACCAAATCATGTGCATCATCCAGAAGCTTCCAAACATCCAAATGTCCAGCCATGCTGTTACACTCCCTCAGTATTTCATCCATGCTGCTATACTTGTCTATTATTTGTTTTCTTTTCTGCAGCACACAAGCAGCTATGGCATACAGCAACAGGTCATCTGTAGGTGGAGCCCGCAGCCTCATTCTCCCCCAAGCTGATTTTGTAATTCCTGCCCTGATGGCGGTCTGATCCGCCCACATCACCTCCCACAAACACAGTGTCTGTTCAAAAGTGAGCTCCCTTCGGAACAGAACCACCACCATCCTGTACACAAAGAAACAATCCTCTGCCTGCAGCTCCTCCAGGTGGTGGTACAGACGAGAGTCTTTCCCCTTTATGATCTTTGACACAATGTTCAACTGCCGCCTTATCCCCACCTCATCAAGCCGGAAATTGTGTCGGGCTTTCTTCATGAACCCAACAAAACACCAGAAGGCTTCACTATCATCTTCAATAACTGATATGAGTGGTGAAAGTAAATCACTCATTCCCTGACAGTAACCGATTTCTGAGTCATACAGCGCGTATGCTTCAAGAATTGAAACTAAACGTGCAGCGTGGAAGATTCTACACGCCTCCAGGTGATTGTAGTCCTTGAGACATACACTCTCAGCCAACTCGAGTGCTTTTGCTAAACAAACTGCTGCTTGAGATGGTGAGTAAACGACCCATTCGTCATTTGCACGGACAGCATCCAGGCGAATGATTCGTTGCCATGTGGCAAAACTTTCTGACCTGTATGGATTTAAGGTTTTACTTTCTGTGTTTGAGGAAGAGGTGTCGGTTTCTTGTGCGAGTTTTTCAGGATGCATGACCTCAGCTTCTACAGAAGAGTCGGAATCAGAAGACTCTGTTTCTCTTGTGCATGTGAGTTCACTATCACCACCGCTTTCACATGGTTTAAGATTGTCTGATTGATTCAGAGAAGGGGAGAGAGAATTCCTGGGACTAGAAGGATCTAGAACTTGACCATCATCTTTGTCATCTTTGCTGTCACTTCCGCACATTTCCTTTATCTGGGCAGTTTTATCACTAGATTTGTAAGTTTGTTGGCACTGTTTCCTAAGCTTCTCATACTCCTTCCTGTAAAAAAAAGTATAAACATGTATGTTTAAAAAAATATACAATTTAGATGTGGAAATGATGGTATCATGGAGGTGAGAGGCTGCTAGACACCTATTCGTAGTTTTCACAGCATCCCGTTCTTCTTTTGAACTTTTAAGATCATAGCTGCAAGGAGAAAAGATTCATGCTTTTAGATAACATTTATGAGTTTCCACTTGTATGTATTATATGCAAGTGGAGTGTAGAAACACACAAGCCATAAACAAAGCTAACTACTAGTAAAAAGCACATCTTTGTTTATCACACATCTTAAAGTTTAATGGCCACGCACATTCATTAATATATAAAAGGGTACGAATATGTTTGCGAGAAGGCAAAGGCTGAATTTTAGTGACCAACAAAATAGATGTTACACAACGCATGAGTTATGACGAGAGGCAAATGTTAACATGTGACAAAGCCTGTATATAGCACATACATGTTAAAAAATAACACTTGAAGGGGCTGATAACTGTAAACCAAGACAACCAGACCAAGATATATCTATCTACATGCACTTCAACGTACAAAATGAGAGAAATCTAAAAAGATGTCATCATAGCAAAACAGAGCAAGACATAACCATCTACATGCATTTCAATGTACCGAATATGTCATCATAACAAAACAAAGACAGATTAGGCAATAAATATACAAGATCATTAGGGACCGATATCTATTTTCTCGCATGTTATAATTGTACAAGAGAGTAATACAGGTCTTAGGTGCTTACACTCCAAGAAGGAACGGCCAAACTTCTGCTCGTAAACTAGGATGAACACCCTGCATTTGAAAGGCATTATAGATGAAAATTAAACTTTATTCCAAACCTAAAACATATTTTCATGTGTTTTCTAAGATAACAACATACTCCACTTCTAGCTTTCTTCAAGAATTTCACTCCACCATCACATAGCCTTCCATCTTCATCAAAGAAAGCTTTCCATTGTTTCGGCTGAAGAGCATGTTTTCTTCTCCTTCTTGACCAAGGTGATTGCAGGTGTCCCCTACATCACAGCAACAAATGAAAGTTCATCCACTATAGGAAACCCTAGATAAAAGTATAAAACAAAACTAGACTGCAGATATTATGAAGGACTTTAGAAGTCTAACTTGAAGTAAAGTAATTTGGGACAAACACAGCTCAAAAAAAAAAAAAAAAAAAGGAAGGCATCATCTTCTCCATGAAAAAATAAAAGGAAATACAAGTACACAAGTACGAAGAGAAAATAGTACAGTATATGGTTAAAAGGTAGGTAGTTTGACTACAGAAGTACGCAACCTGCAACAGATCCGCTATCCAAGTAGTAGAGAAACAAGAGATCAATGGAGTAAAGATACCAGATGGAGATCGAGATCTGAATGCGACTGAGATATCAGAGATGAATGAGGAACTGACCTATTTGTAGAAATTGGTGAGGAGGAGGAAGCAACGACTAATAGAACTGATCGCAAATGAATCCACGAAGAAGATGACGTCGGAGAAGACGAGTTTGAAGACGACGACGAAGTGTGACTCCGCCGGAGTGCCCTTGATACATGATGTTTCTGTTGTGACGCCAACATCTTTCTTCCTTTTTTTCTAGTAAATCTACACGTCTAATAACTATATCTATAGTCTACAATAGGCTGGAGAATCAAATTACAAAATCTAGGGTTCCGATTGATCTATTTCGATTGTAAAAGTTGCGTTCTAGCTTTTTACCTATTCGAGTAAACGAGAGTGGCGGCCACGGCGAGACCGGCCATGACCGTCACGGCGATGGCTATTCCGACATTCGATTGGGGGCCATTTCCGCCACCACCACCAACACCGCCGCCGGTAATCCAGAAAATCGCACCAACACCTCCTCCTCCGTCGTTCCTTCCAAAGGCACCTTCAACGAAACCAGAACGTGTCCGACGACCATCACCACCGGAGAAGACGTCGAACAGCAACGAGCAAATCAAAACCAGAAGGAGCGAAATCAGAATGTTAGCAAGGTTGCTCCTCCTCCTCCTCCTCGCCGTCGTGGTGGTTGTTGTTGGCCCCAATTTCCTCCACACCATAACCTCTTTAAACACCCTTCGTGGCCCCGTTCCGACGCCTGATGAGTGCTTTAATTAGGGCCCCCCTTTCACAAAGCGCAGTGCTGTTTTGTGTGAATCGAATTGAATCGAATCGATTAACTCGAATCTAATTAAATATCGCCGATAGATAAATGATGATGATGATTACATCTCTCTCACACACCGAAAGCGACACACACTCCCATCAGCCATCTTTGCGTGTCTTATCGAATGAATCATGAATGAATGGTACCTATCAAACCGTTCCCTTTTTCTCTTTTCTTCACCAGGCCCAACCCCAAGGCCCAAACTCTTCAAAAAGAATATTAAAATCCTTCCAAAATTTAATATTTCGGGTTGCAAATGAACCGAACGTTCAATAAACTGTTAATGGAAAGTTTGTTTACGTACGTTCATATAATATTTGAACGAACATGAACATGGAATTTCGTTCGTTTAGTTAAAAAAACGAACATGAACACATATCTCGTTCATTTATTTGTGTTCATCAACATTCGATAAAGTGTTTGTTTATGTTGAGTAAGGTGTTCGTTAAAACTTTACAATTTAAAATTTATATATTTGTGGTGTTATTATGCGATAGTTATGATTGATTGTTACTATTAATTTGTGCTTTGTTGTGGATAATTATTTTTATAAATTTTATGTAAAGTGTTTAAATATATATATTTATTTAAGGTGATTATGTCCGGTGTTTGAAATTAAGAATGTTAATTTTTTTTTTAAATATCATATGTCCGTTTGCGTTCGTGAACAACTTAACAAACAAACACGGACACGAATTTTCGTTCTCGTTATGTGTTCGTGAAAATATTAATGCTTACCAACCAAACTTGAACAAGGTTTCGTTTGGTTCGGTTCGGTTCATTTAGAGCCATATCGGTAACTGAAAACATAGTCAAATAGTAAAGAGTTAATTTCCTTTTTCGTCCCTGAGGTTTGGTCCATTTAACCATTTTAGTCCAAACTTTTAAGAAATCCGATTTTAGTCCCGATGTTTTATTTTTGTTTCAATTTCAGCCCATTTTTAATGTCTTTAACGTTTACTGTTAATATTTTTTTAAAAGACCAAAATCGGATTTTTAAAATTTTGTACCAAATTTGTTAAATGGACCAAACCTCAAGGACGAAAAAGGAAATTAACTCAATGGTAAATTTCTTAAATCTCTTCTTATTTTTTTGAAACACATGCCTTTTTTGTTATCAAGTGTAACAATTATATATATTTTCTATAAATGTTAGATTTCTTTAAAATTAAGTATCTAATTAAACAAAGAGGGGTTATTGTGAGAAATATGGTTTGGATAATAAGGGTACGAAAGAATCACAACCATTAGATCTTCAATTAAATGAAGATCTATGGACCAAAGTTTTTTCACTTAGAATTATAAAGTAAAACAAAAGATGGAAGTGCATTTTTTGACTTTTTATCAAGTTTCTCCCATTTTTTAAACCTTCATAACTCTTAGATACGACATTATTTTTTATTAAAATACACCATAAAAAACGAGAGTGTTGCTACATATAAAAAAAAACTACTCTTTCTATTGTGTCAAAATATTAATATTTTATATCAAATTGTGTCAAAAATGTTCAGATCATTGTGCCATATTGTGTCAAAACGAAAGAGTATTTTTTTTAATTTTATATGTAGCAACACTATACGCGTTTTAAAGATAAAAAAACGCTCATTTTTATGGTGTAATTTAAAAAAAGTAATGTCGTACGTAAAAGTTATGAATGTTTAAAAAAATGGGGGAATTTGATAAAAAATCAACAAAAATAGCTAAGACTAAATTGTTCTTCCTTTCCTTTTTATTAGATCAAAATCCAATTACTAAGATTATTTCTTATCCTTTTTACCCAAACCAAACTTCTCACTTGAACCTTTCTCTAAGTAAACATATATAAATATTGTTTACTATTTAGCAATCTGTATACGCCTAACTATACGTCTTGACTTGAGCGGTCTTTATATTGGTTCAAACAAACCCCGCACCTCTGGTATAAATGATTCTCTTTATTTCTGACGTCAACTATGTTCAAGACCAGTATGTGTGATGGTTATTCGTTTATCTATTTCATAGGGGTCATCTCACTTGGTTGTTACTTTATGTAAAGACGTCAATTACATTTTTCTTCAAAGCAATGTTTTAAAACAAGATTTTTAAACCGAACCTGACTTGTGTAAAAAATAAGGTTTAACCGGTTTACCCAAGTTGACCCGGAAGGTCGAACTGGATTGACTGTTCAAACTTGTAAATTCATAATATACACTTTATAAGCTTTCAAACACGACAAATAAATAAAAAAAATTCAACAAAGTCCTAAACAAATTACAATTATCCAAACATATCAATATAAGTTTTAATCAAACTATATTTATCCAAAGCAAACTATATTGGAGTGTTGTATGCATCAAGGTCTTCATCATTTAGTGTTAGTTTGTGACTTACGATTTTAAAACTGATTCAATAAGTGGCCCGGTTCTAGGTTTTGACTGGTTGATACGTAAAAAACATAGGGTCAAAAATGAGCTCAATATTAGACTAAACTGGACACACCCGGAACAACTTAGACTCTGGTCTCTAGTTGAACTGACTAGCTTAAATCAGGTTTTAAAACATTGCTTCACAACATTATTGATACCGTGTGAAAGGAATTCGCAATGGTAGGTTTAGGCTCTCTGTATCATTTTCTCATCATTTTTGTCTCATGAACATGGTCTATTTGTTTTCCTTAATCGCAAAGTGTCGGGTATATTCTACAATGGAGTTTTATATGCATGTGTAAAACATCAGCCACAATTGTCTAGCCTTCCTGTAAACCCAGCCCTATAGACTACGAGCTTCCTTCCGGTGGCACATTATACAAGAACCTTGTCGAGGTTGTGTAATGAACCCAATTTGACAAAGACGAGATAGAACAAGTTAACAGTCTTACTCGAACAATCGACTACAAGATAAACTAGCAACAACAATGAATTGAACTAGTAACAACTGAGAAGGGGATGAGAATCAGGTCTTCGGAGGTTGGAGACGGGAGAAAGCACGCTAATATCAATATTCTTCAATGCCATATTCTTTGTCACGCTTCTTCTTTTAAACAAGGATTTGGGTTTTGTTACTATTGGGTTGGGTTGGTTAATTGGGCTTGCAGACATTGGGTTGTTCATAACACTCGTGTGCCCAGACAACTATGACTAGGTCGTTAAATTCTTTGTTTATTTCAGCGTAACAATGAACATATACATAAACTAGGTTGTAAAAAACACGTAATTCTTCATCTATGTATTTATTTTGTCTATTTTCCAAACAAGAGTTTCATTGAAGATCATGATACGAGCTGTTTAATTATAGCAAAAAAATACGTGATCAAATCAATTCCTTTTCTATGTGCAGTAACACACTTATTATGGAGATGGATAACATGGCTAGATTGTCAGTAAGTGTAACATTCGGATTTATTCCGAAGGATGTTCTAAAGTATAAATTAGGGTTCACGCTGAAAACGATTCTTCATATTTTGATTTATATTATATAGTTTTGAAAGTCTGATTGATCAAATTTTAGTTCCTTTGACGATGGAAAGAACCCAGATGTGTTTAGCAGGGATGTTTCAAAAGCTGCTAAAATCCAGATCACTAAAGGCAAATAGGTTGCCTTTATGTTTAATTTTCAAGGATGACTCATTGTTTACATAATGATCAGTTTCCAGTTGTAGACGTTTGTATGCCACCTACGCAAGTTTGCCATGTCAGCTATGATTAGTTAGTTAGTTAGTAGGTTAAGTTTATTGTTAGTGTTACTTTATTTCTTGTATATAAACTCTCCTGTATATTTTAGTTGTGTTAATGAAATTGAGCTTTATTTTCTTTGTTTTGACCTCGCTTACATGGTATCGAGCATACGGATCTCTGATTTCGTCTTCTTCCTTTCTTCCGCTTCATTTAATTTTCTTGTTCTCTGTTGCTTCGACCTAATCTCATTTTCATGGCTACTTCAATTGATTCCACCAGTACTTTGTATATTCATCCATCTGATCATCCTGGAATGATTTTGGTGTCTAAATCGTTCGATGGTACTGGTTTTGGTGCGTGGAAACGAGTGATGATGATTGCCTCATCTACCAAGAATAAGCTCGGTTTTGTTGAAAGTACTACCAAATGTCCAGACGATGATTCTTACACTCAAACCCAGATCTGGAAATGATGCAACGATATGGTGATTTCTTGGATTCTCAACACTCTTTCTCGAGATATTAGTGATAGTGTCCTCTACACAAATACTGCTCATATTTTTGTTGGGTTAATGAAATTGAGCTTTCTTTTCTTTGTTTTGACCTCGCTTACATGGTATCGAGCATACGGATCTCTGATTTCGTCTTCTTCCTTTCTTCCGCTTCATTCAATTTTCTTGTTCTCGGTTCTTTCGACTTAATCTCATTTTCATGGCTACTTCAGTTGATTCCACCAGTACTTTGTATCTTCATCCATCTGATCATCCTAGAATGATTTTGGTGTCCAAATCGTTCGATGGTACTGGTTTTTGGTGCGTGGAAACGAGTGATGATGATTGCCATATCTACCAAGAACAAGCTCGGTTTTGTTGACAGTACTACGAATTGTCCTAACGATGATTCTTCCACTTAAATTCAGATCGGGAAACGATGCAACGATATGGTGTTTTCTTGGATTCTCAACACTCTTTCTCGAGATATTAGTGATAATGTCCTCTACACGAACACTGCTCATCAATTGTGGACTGAATTGAATGCTCAATTTGGTCAAGCTAACAGTGCCAAACTTTATCAGCCGCAGAAGGCTCTGTGTGATATTTCTCAAGGTAAGCATGACATTGCTGCATATTTCACTAAAATCAAATCAAATTGGGATGAGTTGAATGCCTTAGATGAATTACATGTTTGTACGTGTGGTGCTTCTGCTAAATTGCTCAAACAGAAGCAGATAATCGTTTAGTTCAGTTCTTGATGGGACTTAATACCATTTATGATACTATTAGGGGTAATATACTCATGATGAAGCCCCTTCTACTGTTAGTGAGGCATATGCTCTATTGGTCCAAAAAGAAAAACAAAGAGAAATACATTATACTACTTCATTTCTTCTTGAGGCATCATGATGTTCAAATTTCTTATAATCGTTTTGAAAACAAGTTTGATAATAAGAAAAATATTGTGTGCTCTTATTGCAAAAAGCCAAGATACAATGTCAATAAGTGTTATAGAATAATTGGCTTTCTTGAAGATCTCAAGTTCACAAAGCCTAAAAAGTATGCTAATATGGCTATTGATGATGTACAACCTTCTAATTCAAGTTTGATCTTCCAATGATCATTTTTTGTTATTATAAATCCATAGGGTCTTCTATTGTACATGTGGTTGTCTATGTTGGTGATATCTTGCTCACAAGCAATAATCCTACTGAAATTGATGTTTTTAAAGCTTTTTTGCATGCTACATTTCAAATTAAGGATTTGTGTCATCTCAACTATTTCTTAGGCATTGAGATCCTGTATAATTCTCAAGGTTTGATAATGTTTCAACAAAAGTTTGCTAATGATTTGGTGGTAAAATTCCAAGCTTCTGATTTACCTACTACTTCATGTCCCTCACCACCTCATTTACAACTTAAGACAGATGAAGGTCCTCTTTTTCTAATCCTTTACAATATCGGAAATTTGTTGGTAAACTCAATTATCTTACCAATACAAGGGCAGACTTATCCTTTGCACTTTAATTTCTAAGTCAATTTATGCAATCCCCCCATACTCCTCATTGGCAAGGTGCATTGCATACCCTGGCTTATCTTAAAGGCACCACTTCTGAGGACTTATTTTTCAACAACAGTCCCTCTTTTGATCTTCAAGCCTATTATGATTCAGATTGGGCCTCTTGTCCAAATACTCGAAGATCTATTAGTGGTTATTTTGTATCTTTGGGTGGCACTCCCTTGTCTTGGAAATCAAAGAAACAACCTATTGTTTCTCTTAGTTCTGCTGAAGCAGAATATCGCTTATTGAGAAGAATTTTCACTGAACTTGCTTGGTTAACCATGTTGTTATATGAGTTACAAGTTCCTAATCAAATCCTATCCCAGTCAAATGCTATTAGATTGCAAAGAATCCAGTATATCATGAATGCACAAAACATATAGAAATTGATTGCCACTTTGTTCGACAAAAATTGCAAGAAGGATTAATCACTTTGGTTCATAATCATACTGCCTCACAGTTAGCAGATTTTTTCACTAAAAGTTTAGCGGGTCCTTATTTCCACTCTTTACTTTTCAGGTTGAGGTTTTCCACACCTCCAACTTGAAGATGGGGGGGGGGGGGGCTAGACGTTTGTATGCCATGTAGGCAAGTTTGCCATGCCAGCTATGATTAGTTAGTTGGTTAGGAGGTTAAGTTTATTGTTAGTCTTACTTTATTTCCTGTATATAAACTCTCGTGAATATTTTAGGTGGGCTAATAAAAATTGAACTTTCCTTTCTTTGTTTCGACTTCGCTTACAGTAGCATTATTCTTTTGGAAGAACAATTGATATAAAGCAAATAATTATATTGAAAGGGACGTGGGTGTTTTACTTCTTTATTTAATCAAGATTAATATCTTCAGGGACATATCGCCATCTAGTAAGGAAGAAGCCCCGATTTACATGCAAACTGATGTTTCATCTTATCTCGATCTGGTCTTTTTTGGGTAATGTGCGAGGCCCATCCATTTACGCGAAGCTTTTCCTAATTTTTTTTTCTCTTGATCTTTAAATTTTCAAGTATCATATAGCGGTTCCACAAACGAACAAGATACAGCGATAGCCCAAGAGTCCTATTTTTAAAAAAAGTTATCACAACTCACCTTTATGGAATATAAAGGAAAGGTTGGAATGAATAGAGAAGGTTGATGTATCATTGGAATTCAACTTCAAGTGTACTAGGCACCTCACGGTCTTAGGTTGTAATTAAGTTATTCACATGTTTGTTGTTTGACATACCAGGTAACGTGTGGATATATAAATTACACGCGCTGTGTGAGGGACCATCTAGCCATTTGTCTCGTCTAATAAACACAAGTACACATTTATTACTCTTAATAATTTAATTTGATCATTGTATATAAGTTAGACCGATCATATTCGTAACATTGAGGGTCGTCATTTTTACAAATAGTCTTAATATGTTTAATATTGTTTGTGTGAGAGAGGAATAAAAAGAAATTGAAAACGGGTGTTTGGCGTGTTACCCTTTGCTACGGGCAGAACCACAAAATCAGGCGAAGGGCACTAGACCCCAATGCCACCCTTCGGAAGGGTTGTTGCCACATCAGATCGAAAGCCGCACGGGCGGTGACGATAGACTATGGTGATGGACTGATGGTCTTATAACTCATACTACATAAAACCCTTGTGAGTACGATATCAAACACATTTAATTAGGGCTGTACAAAAAACTCGCGATTCGTGGCTCGCTCGAAATTCGTTCGAAAAAATACTCGATTGTCTTAATCGTTTTTTTATATTTAGCTAATATTATGAACCCAAATTCAACCCGTGTATTACATGGGTTACTAACCTAGTGATATAATATTTTTCAATAAGAGATAACTATTTTTATTAAATAAATAAATATCATATTTTAATTTTTCCATAACAAGTATGTTAAAATATTACGTTTCTGTCATGTTATATTAATATGTGTAAATAATATAAATCTTAAAAAATAAATTAGCTGGCTCGATGAGCCGGCTTGACTCGGGTCGATTTTTAACGAGCCGAACTTTAGCTTAATAATTTAACTCGTTAAAATAAACGAGTTGGCTCGGCTCGGCTCGGTTTCTAAACGAGCCGAGCCCAAGCTCACCCTGACTTAGCTCGGCTCGACTCGTTTACAACCCAACATTTAATTAGTTAAGCACTTAAGCATGCCTGTTTGTTTTGTCTATGTGACCGACTGATCGGTGACACTCTAGATTTATGTAGCGTTGTAGTGGCATTGATATGTTAAATTGTATTTTGTAACGAGAACAACTCAAACAATATTTAATGTACATATAACAATAACAATACTTGCATATATAAATCATAGGTTTATGTAGGATGATATTTGTTATATATATACGACTTGTGGTTTATCCCACTGCATTTTGCAACGGTGATACCGTAGTACATAAAATAATAATTTAAGAAAATCCAACATCTCAGTCTAAAACAAATTCTATATCTTAACGTAGATTGCATGCGAACGTATAGTTAATCTCAAAAGATATAAAACATTACAAGATAAAATACGATTAAAACTTGCGTTACACGAAGAAGGTTCATACGAATTTTAATAAAATTTAAATAGAAACCTAAACTAAATAGTATGAACATGTTAGTAATACAAAATTCTAAATATTTTTTTACAAAAACAAAGTTAAAATTAAAAGAATTTTTTTTTTTGTTACCGGCCGGATTTAAAACCAGGTCATAGAGAACATAAGCATTAATCACTATTATATTAGAAATTCTAAACAAAATTTATATATTTATCAAACATATATGGGGAAAATGATAGAGGTAAAAAAACGAACCTCACACCATTGCTATGCGACGGGATGGGCTCACTATAAAAAAACAACATAAATAAAACATGAAAAGTAGAAATTAAAAAATTTCTAATGAGTAAAGAACATTGTTTAATTTGGTTGTCAAATATATAAGATACAAGTGGGTCGACCCGCGCGTTGCCGCGGAGCCGAACCGTTTTAAAAATCCGGTTACCAAAACCATAAGATAGGGGTCGATGAAATGGTCAAATCTAGATGCATAAGTGTAACACAACTAATTTTTTTATAAAGCATCAAATAACTTCCAGAGTAAATATCCAAAGAAAGTAAAATATCAGTTATAGGGGTTTTACTTACATAGCTGTGGATCAGCAAATAATTCATCATTTCTTTTGAGTTGTAGGGCTTCCATTTTTTCAATACCTTGATTTTAATGGGTGCAGCCTGGCTGTTGTTTCTTATTTGAGAAATTTTTCCTTCATCGGCTATTGGATGCCTGCATAAGGAAATAAATGAAATAAAAAAGGGTTGAGTTCTATGCACATTTATAGGATATAGCTAATGTACATATAAAATTATTATAAATGACTCCCTTGTACTTATATTCAATGTAAGTGTAGCCATTTAATGCTCTACAATTTGATAGTGTAATGCTCTACAGACATGAATTAAAGCCAAAGAAACCTTTATCATTGTTTGTCGGACAAAAAAACAGAAAGCCTAACCTAGATTGAAAGGCAATCATACCTTTAGCAAAAGCTATGACATTTTATATATGTCATTACAGAAAACAACTACCCATACATACAACTTTATACATACCTGCTAATGTTGCACAAAATTACCTTTTTTCTTCATTTTGCAACTGCTGCCCTTACCAAAGAGTATCCAAAAGATGTGGTTGTCCCATACAGCTAGCCCTTACAAAAGAGTATCCAAAAGATGTGGTTGTCCCATACAGCTAGCCCTTACAAAAGACTATCCAAAAGATGTAAAAGCAACCCATAAGATTAACAAACTGAACGATAAGCAGTCCATAAAGCATTTATATATACGAAAGCATCAGGGATAACTCCACCTTTGTCTTTTGAAAGTCAAAATACCAAAATATATGTTAAAAAAATGCATCCTTTATGATGACTATACTTCAAACGGGTCACTGTTTTTCCACAACTGAAAATACATGTAGTACACAATCTCTAAAATATAACCCAAAATATATCACTAAATTCATTTTTACAACATATTCCACACACATATTAAACACCACACATAGTGAATAGACATTAGCCATCCAAATGTGTGTTTGATTGCTATAAAATAAGCAAGTAAATAACATTATCAATTCACAATTGCCATGAAATTGCAGCCTAAATTTATCTAAATTTGATACCACTGAAGTGCACAACTTATATAAAGCTACTTTCTGTAGAACCAAGATTCAATCACACTAATTTCATGCACTAAAACTTGTATGATGCCCAAGACATTAAAAATTGGCATTAAAAGGATCAACTAAATAAATTCAACAGCTATACTATCTGATGAACAACAACATTAGGAGATACATAACAAACCATCAAAATAAACAGGCTGCAGGCAAGCCCAACTGAAAAAAATACCTGTTTTTGCAACTTGAAGGAACGAATCAAAGAGCCCGTGACCTGCAATTAAAGAACAAAACAACATAAACACAAACACATAATCGAGACTTTGTATACCCAGCAACACCCTTTCAAAAACACACAAAAAAAAGGTATTTCAGGTTCAATTTCAATGTAAGAAGCAGATATATAAGTAAAAGCAACAAAAAAGGTAAATGTAGGTGGCTTTCGCTGCTTGTACAGATGCAAGTAAAGCCAAAATATAAACAGATTTGTGTATGGAAGCCTCTTAATCTGAGGACCTTCAATACCATGTCGTTGACCACTTCGTAAACACGAAAAGATTACGACCTGTAGCAAAAACTAACAATAGAAAATCATAACATTTATGCAAACATAAAAAACACTTAATCTAAGGTATAGGTGATTGTTGCTCTCTGTCTCTGAAGAGAAGCAGTTGCTTGTCAAGCTGTCAAAAACAACTGGGAATTGTATATATATATCAAGAACAAACGAAGCCCTTCCCACAAAGAGTCTTTTGCCCCAATAATGTATTTCCTACAAATTTCTCTTTATTTCCACATCATCATTTCTTTTATATTTTTATAAAATGAATAATTCTTATATAATTAATTATTTCTTTTATACCATAATTTGTTAAAAAAAATTAATTAAAAGCCTATTCACAAACAAACAATAACAGATCTGGTTAACTTCAACAAAATTGAAAAAACACAGATTTAAGAGCAAAATACAAACAAAAAGAACATCAAAACTCACCAACTGTCCTTCTTTTTGGATTCACAGACCAGTGATCATTGTCAATTTAGAAAATACATCAACGATAGTTGTTTGCCAATGGACCGATGAATACAGATAACTGCAGTAGAGTTAGCTATGAGGTATGAACATACCCATGTATACAAAAGGTTGAATAACAAAAGTGAACACCTCGCAGTTATCAGAAAAACCCCTAAAATCTCAAAAGGATCCTGCTTTTCAGATCAATCATGACATCAAAACACAAAAACCACTTGACAATTACAAATACAAACCAAATTCACATAGAAAAAAGAGTAATTGATAAGTTTACCTAAAGAGAAGAGAACAGCAATCCACAAACCATCTCAGATTACACACTGTCAGTTGTAACCTGCAAATCACCAATATTCTCGAGCCCTTATGCTACAACCCATCATCATTTCTTTTTTTGATTCAGTTTGTTCAATTACTAAGCATTCAATTTTAATTGTTAGTTACCAAAAAAAAGTGCTAATAATGCCTACAACCATAATGTCAAAAAATGATATGCCTACTCTCTATATTTGTCATCCTAACAAATTCAATTATGAAAAAATAATCATGAACACTTTCTAATATTTAAAAGCATGAGCAGAAAAAGAAAATATTACATGTGTATCAGATTGCTTGATTTCAGCTTCTCCCTTGCTCTTATGATGATTGTTATTTTATTATCATTGTTATCCTTTGAGTGTGCGTATGTTTCTTCCAAAACCACATCATTGTCTTCCATCGATCAACCATAACCACCCGCCTTCCCTAACCACAATATAAATTACATGGTATTCCATTAGCAATTAAAATAAAAATATAGAAAACACATATCTTTTATATAATAACAAACGCAACAGAAGCTGAATCAACAATATTCGGACAACAATCGAAACTTGCCTGATCCACCCTCGTCGTGAAAGAAAAATCGTTGTGAACCCCTAAATCATCCCCATCACGAACTGCTATTTCCATTTAACCATGGAGGGCAGGGTAGAACCCTAAAAAAATATAAAACTGGGTTCATAAACAAACAGATACAAATGAAACTGAAAAATTAAAAACCCTCAAAAAGAAAATCTTAAAGAACAAAAGACCGGGTCAAAAGATATACACACCACTGCCACGCAGGAGAAATCGAGAAGCCGAGAAGTGGGTTTAATTAACCACCGCCGATGGAATCCCCCGCCGCCTGTATATGGTGATGCGACTTCTTTTTGAACAAACATCCTCATCTTCGCTTTTGGATTCACTTTCTGGCGCTCCCATTCATTGATTCAAATCTGGTTTGAATGGTTTGGAGATAAATGAGTGACATCGACATTAGTTGGGAAGGTGAATTTGCAAAGAGAATTGATAAGAGGAAGAGATGAGGCGTGGGAGCAGGTATGGAGTCATGGAGAGGCTGTGATGGTGACGTGAGGGAGCAGGTATGGTGATGGGAGCAGGTTTTGAAGACTTTCTTTCACACTTAATCCACATAGCTGACCACCAGAAAAGAAAACCCGGAAGATCGACCCGCATTCCTGACCCTTGAACCGTGACCACTGTTGATGAACAGTGCCAGTGCAATATGTGTTTGTACAATGGGTTTGGGAAGTGGTACCATATGTTGTTATTTGTATATATAGTATAATATCTCCTAGCCACCGGTGGGTCATTTTTATTAAAGGCTTATACATTGGAATCTAATATATTAGTTGGTGGGCTAAATGGTAAGTTTGGGTGGGCCTCATGGAGTTTTCAGCATAAGGGTCTTGCGTGGTTATTCATGGAAGTATATAATCTCTTGATTAACACATGTTTAGGGCTAGACAATTAGAAGAGAATCACACAGGCTATGGAGAGAGGATCGAACAAGCTTTTAATCAATTTTATTAGTGAATCAATTTGGTTTATTGTTCATTCTTGCAAGTAAGTGATTCCTAGTATTGTTTTCTATTTGATTTTATCTCTTTTCTTTGTGAATCCGGATTAGACACGAGTTTCCGCACGTGTATTAATGTCTGATATCGTGTGAGGTCAGTTTTGATCCTACAATTGGTATCAGAGCCAATTTAACATCGTTTTCGAGGTTCTCACAATATCGATTCCTTGACTAACGGTGGGTTTTGAGTGTTTTGTTATTTTCAGCAAGTTCCGGAAAGAATACACAGGTTCACGTCTCACAAGGCATCTCACGAAGTGGTTCTGAATCAATAGGTGCAAATATGCACAAAAAGTGAGTTTCACGACTGGAGTTTGCGGTCGTGTACCTCGGGTTTGTGGTTGAGTACTTTGGTTTGTGGTCGTGTACCCCGGGTTTGCGGTTGAATACTTTTGTTTGCGGTCGAGTACCCTGATTTACGGCCGCGTACTTTGGTTTGTGGTTGAGCTTTTTCTGGTTTGCGGTCACATATAAGAGTTTGCGGTCGCGGAAGGAAGTTTGTAGTCGTTTATGATTGGAAATTAGTGTTTGTGGTCGAGTACATAGCTTTCGGTTGCATACAACATTTGCGATTAATAAGTGTTTGCGGTCGAATTCTGGGGTTTGCGGTTCTAGTGATTGTTTGCGGTCGAATACTCATTTATGGTCGCATTCCCTGATCATCTAGGCTCTCTTGAATTAGTTGTGGTTTCTAACAGTTTCTTAAGTCATTATAGAGTACTCAAGTAAACCAAACATGTATCAAAAGCTTGATGCTTTAATTTGAACTACCACACGTCCTCCTAGGTTGCCATCAGGAGACAACTTTCCTGACTGGAAATACCGATTCATCAATCATGTGAAATATGCTGATCACAAGTTGTGGAGATCTATTGTTTGTGGTCCTTATAAGCCTACAATTGAACATGAGCAAAAGAAAACAGTCCCTAAACCAGAGGCGGATTACACTGGTATAGAATGGGACAAAGTGGAAAAAAATGAGAAAGCATTTGCAATTCTGAGTATGGCATTGGGTCCAGATGTATCACAATGATTCAAAGAATTTACTGATACAAAAAGTCTATGTGATGCATTGGCAAAAGCCTATAAAGGAAATGATGACATGAAAGAGAGTGAAGAAGAAATGTTGAGGCAAAAGTTCAATTTGTTCAACTATGTACTAGGAGAAAGCTTGGAAATTCAGATTCAGAGATTCGTCTCACTAACGACTCAGATGAGAACTGTCGGTATCGTGCTAGAGACAAGTGAAATCAACAAGAAGCTGCTGAATGGTTTGCCTAAGAGTTGGGATATGAATATATATTTAATTAAGAAGACTACTACTTGTCTGAGGTGACCCTAAATGAATTAATATCTACCTTGCGAGCTTGTGAGACTGATGATAAACATGGGCTCAGAATCATGCTAGCAATATTGGTGGTACAATAACTGGAAATGTGAAACAGGCGTTTATTTCTCAACCTGTGCAGGGTAACTCATCTCAGTATGCTCATGTGAACACTATAGCTCCTAATGTGTCTCAATTAAATGCACCCATGCCTTTGCTACTACTGCTACTGTTGCTGCTGCTGCTACTGCTACTATTGCTGCTGCTGCTACTGCTGCTGCTACTGCTACTGCTACTGCTACTGCTACTGCTACTGAGATGTTCAAATGAGAAGTATGTTTTGGATAAGAAGGATAAGATGGAATTTCAGCAATTGGATTTTGATATAATAAAAAGGAATGAGGGGTATTTTAGTTTTAACCACTTTTGTTGACTTTTTATATACTTCTCCCAGTTTTTTTAAACATTCATAATTTTCACATACGACATTATTTAAGAAAAATATACCATAAAACGAGCATTTTTTATCTTCAAAACGCGTATAGTGTTGCTTTATAAAAAATGAAAAAAAATTACTCTTTTGATTTTTGACACAATGTTCAGATCATTGTGTCATTGTGTCAAAATGTTCAGATCATTGTGTCATTGTGTCGTCGTGTCAAAAATATATATAGTGTTGTTATATATGAAATTAAATAGTCTTTCAGTTTTTGGCAACATATGAAACAATGATCTGAACATTTTGATAAAATATGACACAATGATCTGAACATTTTTTACATAATATGACACAATGATCTAAACATTTTGACACAATAACACAA
The DNA here is from genome assembly GCA_039602395.1 of Deinandra increscens subsp. villosa. Classification (NCBI taxonomy): domain Eukaryota; kingdom Viridiplantae; phylum Streptophyta; class Magnoliopsida; order Asterales; family Asteraceae; genus Deinandra; species Deinandra increscens. Next base: position 111,531,009 of record JBCNJP010000007.1, on the reverse strand, counting down.
TGACACAATGATCTGAACATTTTAATACAAGCGAAAGGGTAAAAAAATATTATATATAACAACACTGTACGCGTTTTAAAGATAAAAAACGCTCGTTTTTATGGTGTAATTTTTTTTTAAAAAATCATGTCGTATCTAAGAGTTATGAAGATTTAAAAAATGGAGGGAATTTGATAAAAAGTAAAAATACATTTCTATCTATTGTTTTCTTTAGTTTTTCTTTCAATTCTATCTAGGAAAATTTTGGGCCATGGATCTTCATTTAATTGAAGATCTAATGGCTATGATTCCTTCTTATCCTTTTTATTCGAAATAAACTTCTCACAATAAACTCACTTTTATTACTATTATTATTTATATCTTCTAAAAATATGGACCAATTAAGTATCCATATAATGGTGGATGACCAAGAAGTGAGGGCACGATGAGCACAATACCTTGACTGGATTTTTCACTTATAGCGTCCTAGGAGGTGATATTTCAAGTGCTATAGAGGCACCATAACATAGTATAACGTCCATTACACACAATATCAAGTAAAGTTGTGGATTGGTTAAGCTCATTCCTTATGGTTGAAAAGACGGTTAGAGTCTCACTAACATCACCTTTGTGAGTTATTGATGGACAATTAAAGATTGAGCCTTGCCCCTGATCTCTTGTCACAAAGGAGGGTTTACGTGCTTCCCGGTCACCGTCTTAGGTGCAAATGGGAGGCGTTTCGGGGTTCTATCACTATGAGGTTCGATTTCAAAACAATATGTAGGTCTAGAATAATCACTTCTATACACCACTTAAGTTATGTCTAGTTATAACCTCCCTCCCTTGGGGTTATACGACACGTGGATGCTACTCATTAAAGGAAGGTTATAACAAAAGTGATGTAGTCATAATCCTCTCATAACCCCCCCCCCCCCCCCCCATACAATGCTTACTCAACAAATATTCAAGGAATAAAAAAATTTAAAAACTAAATAAATAGGGAAAACGACAGCTTGTCAATGACTGAGTTTTTTTTGTCAGCAAGAAAATGGGGCGTTAAGTACTTAACGCTAGGGACAAAATTTGCTAAGATCCTATGGGGGTGAGAGAAGGGCGCTATAGAGGCACCATATTTTTACTTTTTAAGGACATTACACCCGCTATATACGGCCTTAATCAGATTACTTTAAAAAGAAAAAAAAAACCATTACACACATGACGTTACTCTTTTGGCGGGTGAAATTAGTCAATCTTGAAAGACACGGCAATAGATAATAGGTCCCATTTCCAAAGCTTTCTAAAAAGTTGCAAAGAAAAGTCAAAAACCTAGAAAAAAATGCACTTTCCATACAAGTCGAATTAATGAAAATTTCTTTTAAAAAATCGAATTTAATATTTTTATTTTTTTTCCTTGAATTGCAATAAGTTTAACTTTTTGTTCCCCATAGGCGGATGAATTCGTTCCGGGAAAACATAATTAAATTTTAGGCTGAATTGACACGAGAGTCGGACGGATACGAGGAAACACCACCTCTATAGGAAGCAAAGAACAACAGTGATGTTACGACTAACGAGAGAGAAATGGAAAGAGAAGACGTGATATCACCATGTTGTTTTAGTACTGGAGATCACGAAGAGAGGATGCACGGTGAGATGGGATGGACTACGTTAGCCCGTTATAGTCATCTTTCATGATCTCAATGTCATATTGTCATTAAGTTATTCCCGATACACATCTTTCACTTTTCACTTTTTTAACTTACTTTTTTGCCAACTCAATGTCATATCACCACCTCTCACTTTTACTCCCAATACACACGTTTTACCATTTCAACCCCTCATTTTATATTTAATACTATTTTAATTCATTTAAATTAATTAGAAAAAATACAAAATGATTGAGAGAGAGAGATTTGGGGAGAGGGGCCCACAAAACCTATTCACCGAGCAAAAGAGAACGGGTAGGAGACAGGGAGCGGGAACCAAGCAATCCACGACACCCCTTTGCAATGGATCCATCGAAGCACCGCAGCCACGTCGGACAGCACCGAGGGGCTCGGTGAACCCATTGCGTATAACCTTAGTTCCTTCATCCTTCAACTTATGTTATATAACTAGGTGGTGATTAGCGCACTTTGTCACGCGTTGTGGTTGGGTATATATATGCAAACATACAAAAAACCCACTAAAGTGACTTAAAGAGAATGAAAAAGTATTGAACGTATAAATGTTAAAGTTAAATGCAAACCGATCAAATTCCTAAACCAAGGATCTCAGTAAAAATAAAAACTAAAATATAAAAAAAAAGTAAAAAGAAACGCTGCTCTAAAGGACAAAACAAAAAGAAAAAAGAAAGTCTACTAATGTGATGATGTGGAGATGAGGTGGATGACATAAAAAATAGAGAGAGAGAACGAAAATGTTTATGGCTAAGTGCACATGCATTTGAGAAAATGTGATAGAATGAGAGAGAAAATAAAGATACAGAAATAATAAAATGAAATAGAAGATAAAAATTAGATGAAATGATTGTGTATTTATATGTTTGGATTGGGGTTATATAAAGAGGATGACCAATAGAAGAAAAAAAAAGAAAGGGAGGAGGCATGACAATGTTTTAAAAACCGGTTTTTTAGTTGAACTAGAAAACTTTTCGGGACCGGTTAGACCGGCCGGTTGAACCGGTTTAGGGATTTATATATATATTTTTATAAAAATGTTAATAAACTTGTACATCCAATAAAAGTAGTTAAAATACAACCAAATATGTATTTCACAAAAAAAAAATATATATAAGTTTTAAACATTAAAAAATAACAATAAAATTCAAAAAAATTAAGTTTAAAAAAAAAAGTCAGAAAACCGACCGGACCGGTTGAACCGAAAAAACCAGAAAATCGCCCGGTTCGAAACGGTTCGGTTATGTTCAAAAAAATCGGGGATTAAAAAACCGGTATGATCACCGGTTGGCGGTTGAACCGTACCGGTTGAACCGGTTTTTAAAACATTGAGGCATGATAATTAAAACGTTTAACCCAAATTTTGTGTCTATAGCGCCCATAAGGTGACGTTATTGGGAAGTTTAGTTTGAATAAGAAGTAATCATAGCTATTTGATTTTCAATTAAATAAAGATCTATGGCCCAAAAATTTTCTGGGTAGAATTAGAGAGAAAAATTAAAGAAAACAATATATAGAAGGGTATTTTTGACTTTTTTTTATCAAATTTCCCCATTTTTTAAACCTTCATAACTCTTAGATATGACATTCTTTTTTAAAAAAATTATATCATAAAAACGAGCGTTTTTTATCTTTAAAATGCGTACAGTGTTGTTTTATATAAATAAAAAAAATTACTCTTTCGATCGTATCAAAATGTTCAGATCATTGTGTCATTGTGTTATTGTGTCAAATGTTTAGATCATTGTATCATATTGTGTCAAAATTGTTCAAATCATTGTGTCATATTGTGTCAAAATGTTCAGATCATTGTTTCATATGATGCAAAAAACCGAAAGAGTATTTAATTTTATATATAGGAACACTATATATACTTTTGACACGATGACACAATGACACAATGATCTGAACAATTTGACACAATGACCTGAACATTGTGTCAAAAATTGAAAGAGTAATTTTTTATTTATTTTTTATATAGCAACACTATATGCGTTTTAAAGATAAAAAATGCTCGTTTTTATGGTGTAATTTTTTTTAAATAAATAATGTCGTAGGTGAAAGTTATAAATATTTAAAAAATTTTGGGGGAAGTAAATAAAAAGCCAACAAAAGTGGCTATGACTAAAATACTCTTCATTCATTTTTTATTAGATCAAGATCCAATGGCTGAAATTTATTCTTATCATTTTTACCTAAAAAAACTTATCATTTGAACCTCTCCCTAACTATATAATGGATAATGGGGCGTTATGACAGTATGATGAGACGTGATAACGCCCCCTATAAAGCCCACTACAAACGGCTTAATATAGAAAAAATGAAAATAAAAAACAATAAAGTTTGTGTAGGGTAATAATCTTTCTTCTTTTAGTCAATTCTAATAGCTTTAAGGTGAATTTTTTATTGGACGTTTTTTGACACTTAATATTCTAGTTAGCAACCATGATTTAAAAGTGTGTAGTTATAAAGTCCACGCCCGTTAGATAAGCTATTTAGTCTTACGTGCCCATTATGGATTATAATTTGAAATTCGAACGTACCCATAATGGATTATGATTTGAATTCGAATATATTGTAATTAATGTGTTATTCACATACCATAGATAGGGAAAAGATCTAGGAAAATTGGATTTAAATAATATGAATTAATCGGTGTTGGCGGATAATAATACGAATTCAGAAATTTCCCTACAATAATACCGATTCGTCACTTAGGTGTCAAAAATGATACACCGTTAGTTTTTCAATAACGGTGTTAAATTTTGCTGACTGGACTGATGACGTGGCATGCCACATGGCATGTTTAACCAATTAATAAAAGTCAGGGACTAGTTCTGTAATTTATTAAAACATATGGTTAAAAATGTAAACCTAATGAACCATTAAAAAAACCCAATGTTTTCTCCCAAATCTGATCGTCGGACACCGAACTTGCTCCGGCGAACCACCTTCTTCACCACCAGATCCACCGCGTGGCTGTCGCTCCGGCGGCGGTACCACGGCTGCAAATCTACCTCCGACCAGCAGTACGACCCGGCCACCGCATCGATCCGCTCTTCCGATGCGATTTTCTTGCATTCGGTTAGGGTTTTCTGGAGGGTGGAACTGGTCGGATAATCCGGCGGCGGCGATGGTGGTTAAAAACCCTAACTCAGATTTAAATGAAGGGTGGAACCGATGTATGAAACCGGCGGCGCCGCCGTACTTCGTTTTTTTCTTCCTCTTCGATCTTGCCGGAGACGCTTGGGATGAAGGGGACGATCAGGCGGAGACACCGGCGTTCGTGCCAGAGAGAGACCAGGCGGAGGGGTGGGTGCGTCCCTAGGACACCGACGTTCGTGCCAGAGACACCGGCGTTCGTGCCAGAGAGAGACCAGGCGGAGGGGTGGCTGTCGCTCCGGCGGCGGTACCACGATCAGGCGGAGACACCGGAGACGCTTGGTTATCGCCGTCTCTCTCTCTCGAACTTCTCATTTTTTTTTCTTTTTTTAAATGGTTTATTAGGTTTATATTTTTAACCCATATGTTTTAATAAATTACAGAACTAGTCCCTCACTTTAAAAACATAGTCAAACATGCCACGTGGCATGCCATGTCATCAGTCCAGTCAGCAAAAATTAACACCGTTAGTGAAAAACTAACGGTATATCATTTTTGACACCTAAGTGACGAATTGGTATTATTGTAGGGAAATTCCTGAATTCGTATTATTATCCGCCAATAGAGCTTTATTCATATTATTAAAATCCAATTTTCCAAAGATCTATAGAAAACCAACAATTTTCCAGAAAATCAAAAAATCAACATTTTTTTTCTCTGTAACTTTTTCATATATTAATAATTTTTAAAAAGAATATCACCAAAAAGTCTATAACTTTATTAGCTTTATTTATGGAAAAAAAAATTAAAAATAAAAAGTTTAGTGATTTTTTATTAGTGCATCATGCAATAATACTAATAGTATTGCATAATGCATTATAATTAAAACTACTTAAAAAGAAGAAACTTAACTTAAATATGGACGTGCTTTATGCGATAATGTAAAAAACAAAGATTTGACACTCATAAACCAATTTTATATTATTGTTGCATAATGCATTATTAGTTTCAAGCTAAAATTCGAATTTTTTTTTAAAAAAAAAAACTCAAAATGTTTTTAAAGTTTTTTCTTTTTTCAGTATTTTTAAAATCATGAAAGAAACATATAAAAAAGGTTTTAAAAAAAGTAAATTTTTTTCTTGGTTTTTTGGTTTTTTGCAAAATATTGATTTTCTATAGAACCTAACCCACCATAGATATGGTCATAACAAATTGTATTAGTTATACCGAAATATCAATGAGATCAATCATCTTTTGCTAAACATTTACATTTATGAAAATAAATCAAGTTTATGCAAATACACACACATATAGAGATAGAGTAGATGGGTTTTGCCCTAGCGGTACCCTCATGACTTTTCATAAGAGAGGTCGTGGGTTCGATTCTTTCCTCGGGCAATTTGCTTCGAGTTGAGCCATGGGGTCTTCCTAGCGATGAGTTTCATCCTAAGTGGTGGATTGGTCTGAATCGCCATGCTCAATCATTCAAACAAAAGAGTGATCCATTTGTCAGTGTGATTTCGGGTGTCCAGGTCTTTGCTATTAAAAAGAGAAAACATACATATAAAGAGAACAATATAAATCATTTTTTTACATAAAATCTTGTTAAAATGAACAAAATATGTTAAATGAACGAACATGAACATAGGTCGCGTTTGTCCTTTATGTTCGTGAAGGTACGCAAGATGTTCAGTAAGGTTTTCGGGAACTTATACAAGATGTTCGCTTAAGTTTGCAAGTTTACATCTGTTCATGTTTGCTTGTTTATGTTCATTCATTATATATTTTTTTAATATCTTAAAAATTTTCAACAAGAGACCAAATTTTGAATTTGATTGGTATGTTAACTAATTCCTTATATATAATGGATTGGATGTTAAATGGATTGATATATCTACTAATTCCTTATATATAATGTTTAAATATAAAGATGTTGATTTAGAAGAAAATTCAACATTTCTTAAATATATATTTTTATAATATATGGATAAGATTTAATAAAAGAAAGTGATGTTAATGTTCTAAGTACGTTTTTATTTACTTAAGGTGATTAGGCTGGACGGGATCGACAACGGTTAACGCCACAGCTACTTTCGGTTTAACGGCTACAACGCTTGTCCTTTAAGGCTACTTGCTAGCTAGAGATGACGGCTAGAAGTAGTCGTGAAGAAGAAGGTAGGTGTTAGAAGTAGTCGTGAGTAGACGTGGGCAAAAAAATCGGTTAGGCAACCGGTTATGGAAAAAAAATCGGAACCGGTTAGTATTGTAACCGGTTAGAACCGTAACCGGTTCAGTTACAAACCTAACCGCCGGTTAGGGATCGGGCAGGGTATCCGGGCGAAGAAACCGGTTAGGAAACCGGTTACAGAAACCGGTTAGAAAAACCGGTTAGAAAAACCGGTTAGAAACCGGTTACGCACCTGAACGTTGCAAAACGGTCATATAGCCGTTATGGAGCCGTTGGACCTGTTTTTTTGACCGTTTTTTTTTGCTAGTTTACCCCCATAATGATGTATAAATACTTGGGGTATGTTTTGGTTGATCCTTACACCATTCTCAACTTTTTCTAAACTCTCAATCTCTCAAAAAACGATCACTATCTCTCGTAATAGCATCATCAAGTGTCCCAAACACCAACGACTCCAACCCCAAAAACCCCGTTCTTGAAGTTATTCCAACCAACCGAAACCCAAATATTTGGCAACATTTTGATATGTGCAAGATGAAGGCGGGTGGAAAGAAAGCTCGGTGCAAATATTGTGGTAAGTTCATCGGAACCGAAGCGAATTCGACGTTGAAGCTACATGTCGAGTATCCCCATTGTAAGGTTCTTCAAGCAATACAAAATGCGGCGGGTCAAGAAACGATGTCTAACGAAGGAGGAATCTTTGCATACGATGTTGAGGCAACTAGGCTTGCAATGGCAAATTTTGTTATTCAACAAAGTTTGCCTTTCAACCATTTCGACAACAATCGCTTGAGGCGCCTCATTCAAAAGAATCTCCAACCGCGCTACACTAATGTAAGTCGTACTACACTTAGGTGTGATTGCCTAAAATTGTGGAAAGAGGCGAAAGCCGAATTACAAGAAGGTTTTTCAACTTTAGAAACACGTGTCAATTTAACGAGCGATTGTTGGTCAACTCCTCATGGTTCACCCGAATCTTTTATTTGTGTGACCGCTCATTGGGTAATGCCCGAAACTTGGACCATGATGAAACGAACAATCGCTTTTGAACAACTTGAATTTCCTCACACCGGGTCAAATATTTTTAAAAAAATTGACAAAGTTATCCGGGTTTATGGTTTACAAGAAAAATTGTTCTCTAATTCTTTTGATAACGCGTCCAATAACACGTGTGCTATCGAACAACTAAAACTCAAATATAAACCCGTTTGTGAAGGAAGTTTTTTTCATAGTCGTTGCGTTGCACACATAATCAACTTGTGTGTGCAAGACGGTTTGAGGATTGTTAATCCAATCATTCTAAATTTTAGAAAAATGTTGTCGGATGTGTTTAGCAAACCAAGTAGGCATAGTGCCTATATAAAATATTGCAAACAAGCGAATGCCATTTGTTTAGGTCCGAATTGGGACGTACCTACGAGATGGAATTCGACTTGTACCATGTTTGAAAAAGCTCTAAAACAAAAAGATAGTTTGCGTTCTTACCACAACGACCTTTGTTCGAGGCACTCAAAACTTGTTGAGTTTTCTATAAATAGTTGGGCTCTTATTGAAGATTTAACAAAGTTGTTACATGTTTTTAAAGAAGCAACCACAACGTTGTCGGGGGTTTATTATCCAACTAGTCCATTGGTTTTAAACCAAATCTTTTTGATGTGCCAAACCTTGAATGAATATTCGTATAAGCCGGACCCTTTTTCCGAAATGGTTAAACCGATGAAAGCAAAATTTGTCAAATATTTTGAAAATATGCCGGCGGTTATTACTTGTGCCTCCGCCCTACACCATTGCATCAATTCGAATAATACCGAAGCTTTAATTGAAAACATTTGTTATGCTTTGGATTTGTATACCGAAAACGAGCTCATTGGTGAAGAACTAAAAAGAAAATTTAACAAAGACCTCACAAACTTGTATGATGCATATGTTGCTAAGTACGGTACAACATCAACCATACACGAGTCTATGAGGCAACATCAAGCGGGTGTGGGTGCAAGTAGTAGCTCGGATCGTTACGTAAACCTTTTCAATATGGGGACCGATTTCCTAGCGGGGATTGGGATGGCCGGTTTCAAAGACTTTGATTTGTTGGCTTGGTGGAAAGGAAAGGAAAAATAATTTCCCGTGCTTTCCATCATGGCCCGAGATTTACTAAGCGTCCAAGCTTCCACGGTAGCTTCGGAGTCCGCTTTTTCTGTTAGTGGCAGGGTCATATCGGTGAGGAGGACAAGGCTAACTCCGGCATCGGTGGAGATGTCGATTTGCTTGAAAGATTACTTGGATGCGGCGGAGAGGATTCAAAACATTGCTACACTTGAAGGCATTGAAGGAGAGATGGAATATGAAGGCCAATTGTACGATGAGGAGGTTGCGGGTGGATTAACCCCGGGAATGACCGATGATGAAGCCGGTTGGGACTACTACTTGAGGTCCGGTCCATCTAGCTCGGGCTCTTCAAACGAATAAAGTTAAACGACTACGGAACCGGGGAGAAAAAATCGAAGAACAAGTTAAATTTAGTTTGTTTTAAAGTTTTTCCGAATTCGATGTAATGGGTTTAAAAACTCTTTTTTTTTATGTTTTTCAAGTTTGGTGTGCTTGTTATGTTATGACAATGAATAAAATTTGAACTTTTTAAAAAAAAGTTGCATTTTACGGTTTTTTTTTAAAAACACAGCCCCTTCACAGGAGGTTTTGAGCTGTGAAAAAAGGAGCTGAAAACGTAACCGAAAAAACCGGTTTTTTTGTTAACCGGTTTCTAACCGGTTCGAACCGGGTTGTAACCGGTTGCTATCGGGCACAGGTTTCCAAACCGGAAACCGGTTACTAACCGAACCGGTTAGGTCAGTAACCGGTTATTCTTCGAAAAAATCCTAACCGGTTTCGGTTAGTAACCGGTTTCGGTTACGATTTTTAACCAGTTTGTGCATGTCTAGTCGTGAGGAAGAAGGTAGGTATAAGTTGTAGAAGCAAACTGTGATTTTTTTTCTTTCCTTTTTCATGTGAACACTTTGAGTTTAATATTTTCTAATCAAACCTACTTAATCCTCCACCCCACCTCATATATTACTTTTTTACTACATTTTTACTATTTTTTTTCTTTTCCTTTTACGTGATACAATCATATTGATCCAATTTTCTAATACTTCAACTATCTTCTACCTCTACCCTCATACTCTTATGTCTAATTTTTGAAATTAAAAACGTTGATTTTTAACTTTGAAATAATATACATTCGTTTGCGTTTTTGAATATGTTTAAATTTCTTAATGAACAAATACCAACATGAATTTTTGTTTGTCATGTGTTGGTGAATGTACACAGTCAATGCGTATTGAACAAACATGAACAGAACTTTGCTCGGTTCGGTGCGCTTCATTTGCGACTCAAGTTTTGAGGAGTTAAGCGTATGTAGTACCCGGCCTTGTTTTGAATTAATCGCACCCTTATTAAAAAAATAAAATAATGGAGCACTAGTAATTATAAAATTCAGTTAATAGTTAATACCAATCCAGAAACTATAATCAAATAATCACGTGTGATTGACTCCATCATAATTCATAAGAAGTGTCGTAGGATTGCTCAGACGATGTTCCTCGTAGCAGTACAAATGTACAATATGCAGCTGTATCAAACTATCTTTCACGTGACACCCATTAGTCAAACCGATCGATTATTATAAAAGGCCAGAGTGATAAATATAGGGTGTTATTCGTAGTCGTCAAACTCCTTTTTTGGCCATGATCCATTAGGGTAAGAGTAATACTCTTTCCACACCTCTATTTCCCCCACTCTATTTTTGGTGTCAACTCATCATTCCCCACTCCTTCACATTTTTTCCCATTTTGTGGATTATGGTTTCCCCACTTCCCCATTTCCCCAATCACTTTTTTATTAATTTTTAATTATAACAATTTTAAATAAAAACTAAAATAAAACATACTTCATTAAAATAAATAAAAAAAGATTACAATGCATGACATAAATTAAAAAAAAAAAATGCATAACATAAATTAAAAAAACATTATTAAAAAAAATTCAGAAATTTTCGGGATCACTTTCGTCGTCTTCGTCGGATGAATCATCTTCGTGGGGTGGAATGGCTTCCCAAATACGATCGATGTGCTCGATCAAATCGGATCGTAAACTATGATGCATATCCCGGTTATGAATCTTCAAAAAGTTGGCGTCGATAATATGTTGTGGTATTGGCTCGTTTGATGGTTGAATATGATCCGGCTCGTATGGGCAAATGGCCTTCCCTTCATCCTCCCTTATCATATTATGCAAGATCATACAAGCATATATGATGTTACCGATCTTACTTTTGTATCTCGACCTCGCCGGGTTTTCGATGATCTTCCATTTCTTCTTCAAACATGCGAACGCTCTTTCAATATCTTTTCGTGCCCCTTCTTGTGCTTTGGCAAATCTTCTACGTTTTTCTGTTGTTGGAGCGGTTAGAGTTTTTACAAAAACGAAATATTCTGGATATATGCCATCCGCAAGATAATATCCGTGTTCGTATTCGGTGCCATTGACTTCAAATGAACACTCGGGGTCCTCGCCATTAAGTTGGCGGTTAAACAAGTTTGATTGTTGAAGGACATTTAAATCGTTGTTGGAGCCGGCGACTCCAAAATAAGCATGCCAAAACCACAAGTCTTGAGATGCAACGGCCTCGAGCATAATGGTTGGCCTTGCATGGTCACCACCGTGGAATTGGCCACGCCATGCGTTAGGACAAGATGTCCATTCCCAATGCATGCAATCGATACTACCGAGCATGCCGGGAAAACCGTGTTTCACTTCATGAAATTCATAGAGGTGTGTAACATCACTCCACGATGGTCGACGCATATACTTTTCATGATACATAGCACGAACATATTTACAAAATTTATAAAGACATTGTCGTGCGGTTTTTTCTTCGATGTGCAAATACTTGTCAAACGCATCGGAAGTGATGTCGTATGCAAGTTGTCTAATAGCGGCAACACATTTTTGCAACGGGCTTAACCCCATCCTACCCCTTGCATCCCACTTTAGTTGAAAATATTCATAATTTGTTTCCAAATCGTTGACAATACGTAAAAAAAGACGCTTAGTCATACGGAAATAGTGGGTATTTATAGGGTTTAAAATAGTGGGTTTTTAATTTTTTTTTTTATAAAAAAAAAAGTGGAAATAGCCGTTTGGGGGGGGGGGGGGGCACCACCAACGGCTCTCTCCCCGTCTCTTTTTCTTCGGCCTCGGCACCCCAAACCCCTCTCCCGATCGGTGACCCCGACGACTCGGCGATGGTGTTCCCGATCACCCCGAAGCCCCCGATTTCCCCTCTCCCGATTGTATTACTTTCAACCTTATGTGGCAGGTGATGTGTCAAGGGGCTTGATCACATAAATGGTGTAGTGGTTAAATGCATCTTCAAGTCCCATTAATCATTACAAGCCCATCACAACTCTCTCCTTCATCGGCGTGAAAGATTTCAAGCCCCAACCCGATTTTTCCATTTTCGCGCCCCACCGTAGTGGGTGGGGGCGCTAGCGGGGCGCGAAAGAGAGTTTCAAGCCTCATACAGATAGCCTTAGAGCCACGGAAGGGAAAAACACCCTCTATCACCCCCTAGGGGCGGTGTTCCTCCTCATGTTCAGGGGAGTAACTCAGAAGGGACGCGGGCAGGGGCGGAACTAGAAAAGTTTTTGAGAAAGTCCATAATTTTTTTTACGGAGTCATTATTTAGTTTCATAGAAATATACATAAAGAAATTTGGTCCGGATCGGGTTGGTCACATAAGACAAATACGACACAAAAAGAAAATAAATATCATCACTAAAATTTAAATAATATAAAAAGATAGGATGATGCAGGATTTCAATAAAATAATATAGGTCAAACGAAAGAGCCTCAAAGTAAGTAAAGTAACGTGGCTAAAATGAATATATATATATATATATATATATATATATATATATATATATATATATATATATATAAAGAATAGGAAAACTTAAAAGTAAAATGGAAAAATGATTAATACACCGGCCTCGAACATGGGGTCTTACAAAACACGCGGATTAACTTACCACTAGGCTGGTGGTATGTTTTGTTATCTTTTACCAAGCTAAATGTTTAATAACTCTTCGTTGCAAAAAAAAAAAAAAAGAAGTAAAAAACAGTTCATATTATTTCCACTTTGCGTACGAGATTGAGGGGATCTATGAGGACCCCCTGGGCCTATTACAGGTCTGCCCATGGATGCGGGTTCGTCCAGAAATATCTATTTTTGTGATTTTATATATAAAAATTTATATGTATTGAGTATCGTCCTCTCAATAGAATTTTTGAACCCCGTCCCGTGAGAGTTTTCTTTCAAACTTTGTCATTGCTCACATTATCACCACCATGCCACTATAACATCATCAATACATACATCCACACAAAAGAGCAAGCTAAAAGGAATAATAGCGGCTTTTTATTGGGATACATGGCGGCCTTAGGTGGTTGCCAGTGGCAGAGAAAATAATGAATTTTTGCTTTTATCCAAAAGTAACACATTAGCACATAAGTTGGTGGTGTGATGGAGACAGTCGTGTAACATAACCTTTAGGTCGTTGGCTAAATACTTTGAGCGTTTGACTTTTAATTTTAACATCATTACATTGTTCCTTTAATTTGTGTTGTGTTATAGCAATGCAATTTTTTGTTTTCGTGCAGCAACACGCGGATAGTAGATATACTTAACAATATTATTTAAATAACCCTTTAATATTTATCCATCCAACGTGACGTTGGGTCCCGTGGGGCTCTGTAAAAATATAGGCACATTTTGATATAAACAAAGATAATAATCTTGCGGAAATAAATCAAACTGAAAGGCCACAATTCATAAAATGTTTTTCTGTATAACTCAAATATAAATTATGGTTTACATGAGTTTATAGTATGTATATAAATCAACAGAAAGAACTTTTCTACAAGAGTATGTGATAAGCACGTCGAGATACTTGTGAATTGTGAGTGGATATCTTAGTTGTTTTGATATAAACGCTTGCTATTTATAGTAAGTTTGTAAAGAAATAACGTGATTGAAATCGGTTGAATTTGGAGTGTGTCAGAGTATATAGAGATAAATTGAGGGTATTCAATTTATCTCTTATTAACAATCTTTAACTGTATTTGCATTAAATGTTAAGTGAGTCTTTCTTTACTTGTTCTTCACTCGTAACCTTCTTTACTTCTCGTGATCTTTATCTTCTGTTAATCTTGAACTCGTTCAAGATTCTTTGTTAAAAGACTTGGAAGGCTTCTCATCAGAAGCCTTTCACAGAAAATGGAAGTTTTGTGAAATTTGGGTTTCACATATGAACTACAAAATTATGTAGTTTCTCTGTGAAATCACAGAATCTGTAATTTCGACATATTCTATTGTCTTTTCTCTTTACATGGTTGTTCTAGTGTTTTCTTCTAATACTTGACTTACTCTATTACATAGGAGTGTCCTAACACGTGGGAACGGTTCGTGCAACATTTTGAAAAATGTTGGACAATTCTTGTATTTTTCTAGTACTTATTTAGGGATGGTAGCCACAATCTTGGGAAACCACATGGACGGTTCTTACACTTAACTCTTACGTTTAGTTGATATTTTACATGATTCAGTGAGTGTTTAAATTCATTCATAGTGATTTTCTTATCCTTCCCAACTGTTCATATTGAGTAAAATCTATCTATTGAAAATTGATGAAAATTGAACTTTGTATGAAACTGAAAGAATATTTTTTCACAAATTTCGAATATAAATAATTATACAACTTCTTTTAATATAAGGTACCCCGGTATACTCTGTGAAATGCCTATGTGGGTGTCACCCACGCCAAGCCATGGCGCATAACACTGCCCCGCTGCCCCCGCACTTGTGTTGGTGGTGTACGCGGAAGAATCGATGGGCGTGAAAGTGTTGTGTTTATTAACTCTTTTATTTTCAACCAACTAATACATCACACATACCCCTTTTATTATATATATATATATATATATATATATATATATATATTAAATCTTAATATTATAAAAATACCAAACTCACACAATCAAACCCAAACATATATACCCCTCCTACCAAACTCACACGTAGGGGTCAGGGGCGAAGTCTTTTGAGGGTTCGGGGCCGTCCCGTTTTTTGCTCAGAAGTAGCAAGCAATTTATACCTATTCGGTTCAAAAAAAAAATTATATACTTAGCTCGGGCCGGTCCAATTTTTAATCAAAAAAATTATATACTAAGTCGGCCCGACCCTTGACTTTTGGCCTGTGCGAAATTTTTCTTGAAGTTTCGCCCCTGGTAGGGGTGTTCATCTGATCGGATTTCGGTTTATTCAGTTTATTCGGATTGGAATTTTTTTGGCCATATCCTAATCCGATCCGATCCAAATAAGCCGCTCATCTAAACCTTTCCGAATCAATCCGAATACAAATCAGATCAAATCCGATCCGATCCGAATAAACCGATTATAACCCGAATAAAACGAATTCGGTTAGGTTTCCAATCTCAAAAAACAGATAAACAGCAAATTATGTCCTCAAAACATGAGTTCACATTCATAATAAAAACGCACAATATAGAAAAAAACATCTTTAACATAACCGGGAAAAAGTATTAAATAAAATTGTAAAACTTGAAACCGAGAGTTCCCAAATCCCAACCACGGAAGCTCCTTCGACTAAAGGCTTACGGCACCCACTCGTGTTCGACTCCTTTTTAGGTCCCTTGTTATTCAAATAATCAGATGAATGACAAAAAAACGTATATGTATATATTTAGAATATAAATATAAATTATAATTGAGTTAAATTAATCGGATATCCGAATAACCCGAATAAAGTTTTTAGCTATATCCAAATCCAATCCAAAACCCGAATAAGAAATTCGGTTTGGTTTAGAATCTGATCCGAAATCCGAAAAAGATTTTCAGTTTGCTTTTCTCGATTTCAGATACGGTTCGGATTTCAATTTTATTTGGATTTCGGATTTTTTGAACACCCCTACTTACACGGGTGAGTCCAGTCACTACATGTGTGCCAAACCCACACATGTATACCTTATGCCCTAAGTGTTAATTTACTGAATTTTTCTTCTATTACGTAAGACCTTTTAATAAACTAAACCACGTTTAGAATGAAGTTAATATGAACAAGATATCGATGCTAAAAGTTGGATATCTAAAACTATTAACAACTACGGTAATAGACGTAAATATAAGTGAAAGTTCCCGCATTGATTGTAGAAAGGATCTTGATGTGGTTTACATGAGGAATACTTCTTGGTAATTATTTTATCTGAAGTGAACATAATTAGAGACCTTGAGGGTTGAAGAACTCTAACTCACACATGCTTGTGCATGTGGCATGGACGATGGGTGCACCGTGCCGTTTTGATGATGCACCTTGTACTTCACACACCTGCATCGCCGTTCATGAGCCATATTTATGTTTTTAAACTAGGGATTGGTATCCACTGAAGTGACCTATGTAGAGGTTCCGGAGCGGTGGATCGGTATACTCTAAAGCAAGCTGGGTAAGACATCTCGGATCAGTGTCTCAGGTTCAAACTTAGCTGTTTCAACTTGAATTTTATAAACTAAATTGAATTTTTAACTGATCAATTTAATCCATATAACATACTGCGCCGGGGGGGGGGGGGGTGTTCAAGTTTATGTGATTACATAATGAACAATCCTAATCATTATTCATAAGAGTGTTCTAAGTAAAGATTATATACAGTTTGCAAATCCTAATCATTCTACATAAGAGTGTTCTAAGTAAGATTATATACACTTTGCAGAAAAACCATAACATATATGAGTACTCTTTTGTTCCATCTTACAAGAGATTGTGATCTCTTGTTGGCTAGTTCCGTCACCATTTTTACAACTTCATCTTCTTTCGCATAGTAATAAACAATGTTGGACGTAACTTGTTGAAGAGCCTTGCTTTTGGTTGCTCAAGTGAAACCCTAGATTATTTCCTCTTAACACGCTTAATCGTGAGGTTCTACTTTCATCCACAATCAATAAGCCTAAAATGCATCAACAGTATCTTGGTTTTGCTATACAAAAAGGATTAGTGATGTTGCTTGTTGCTGTATGCCTTCTTTTTAAATGTAAACTTTTGAGTGTTAACATATGTTGTGTAATATTATTTTGAGTAAAAAAATATATGAAAGCGAACATTCATTATGAACAAATCATTTCCCTTGTCCATGATCGATGTGAGATTTGCTTATAGTGTTGCAATCGCCCGCTTATGGATTCATCTTCTTCATTAGGGTTTGTCCCACCACCCAAATCAAGGATGTGCAATTTGCCAACAATGTCCCCTGAACACCCTCGGAGACTAATCATCCTATATGAGGATTTCCCCACCGTCTCGAATAACACCAGAGTGACTCTGATACAATTTGTAACATCAGACCTCTCATACCAACCAATAGTGTTCGTTTTGCTACCGACTCATTATATATATAACAATAGGAATTGGTGATTAATAGTGAATTTCTAGTTTCTTTTACTTTAGCCACAATATTTTCTCTTTTTTACACTTTTGGTCCATGTCAATTTTTAGTTTCTTTTACTTTGGTCACAATATTTTCTCATTTTTACACTTTTGGTACATGTCATTTTTTTATTACACTTTTGGTCCATGTCATTTTTTTATACTTTTGCCACTATTACTTTTTAATTTATTACTTTAAAAACATGATTTTAAAAGTTTTACGTTTTAAACCCCTTAACTTTTGTACTTTCATTTTTAATATACTTTAAGAATTTTCGACTTTGGCCACGACTTTTTTTTAATAGTTTTATACTTTGACCAAGAAACTTTTAGACTTTTACGTTTTGTCCCTTAGCTTTTCTACTTTCGTTTTTATACTTGTTATAGTTTTATGCTTTGACCACAAAACTTTTAGAATTTTACATTATATATCACTTAACTTTTATACTTTTGTTTTTAATATACTTTTAGAGTTTTCGACTTTGGCCACTACTTTTTTATCATTTAATAATTTGACCACATTAAAATGTCATTACTTAAACTGACGAGTAAATGGGTGGCTCACCGCGAAACGTTTTATACTACTTAAATTTGCTACTTTCTTTTATTATTATACTTTTAGAGTTTTCGACCCTAAGTCACGTTGACCACACTAACCTTTTTTACTTAATTTTCTACTTTCTTTTATTATTATACTTTTAGAGTTTTCGACTTTAACCACGACTTCTTTATAGTTTTATACTTTAACCACGACTTCTTTATAGTTTTATACTTTAACCATATTAAACCTTTTTGACTTGAACAGACAAATGGGTGACCCGTCGCGAAGCGAGAGCGGGTCACCAACTTGTTTGTTACAAGTGACATTTTACCGAGTATATGTTCGTTACTAGCTCCTTTATTATAAGTGATATTTTACTGAATTTGTCTTTACTTTTGAATAATCCCACTTTTTCTTATATATATGTCACTAATACCGGATATGTGTAGCTTGTGGTCCCTACTATGTGTGTGTTTTTCTGAGTCGGATGTTACTCTGGGTGCAACCTCTTTATCCCTCGAGGTATAGGTAAAGTGTGCCTTCTTCTCACCCTCCCAAGATCATACCCTTTGGATGAAATCTTATTGGGTATATTGTTGTTGTATGTTTGTTACTAGCTCAATAAAGGTAGGGATCGTTAAATTTTGTTATTTTGTTTAGACTGGCAGCCTAATTTACTGCTAATAATTATCGGAGGACTTGAACCCTTATCACTTCTTATTTCTTAAAACAAGTACCTACACTAATTACCATCCGGATGTTCGCTTAAAAACCTAAAGCTTTTCAGTGTCCTGTGTAAAATGTGCAAAACTTTTGGGGGAAACTTTTTAATTACTGTAACCAACAAACGTTACATTTTTTCCTGTAACGAACCAAAATACTTGGTGTACAAATCACCTGCAATTAATAATAATAAAAAAACGTTACAGTTTTTTCCCAGGTCCATGGTAAAAAGAGAATTGAAAAGGAAAGAAAGATGCATAGGTCTCCTCACATTTAGAGAGAAATGAACAGAGAAGGTAGGACCGTGGGGGCGGGTGTTTGGTTTGCATTTATGACTTTGCTTGTCTTTTTATCAACACCACCACCTCCTCCTTCTACCTCACACCTTCCTTTATACAAACAACTTCTCATTCTTCATCACTCATACACCCATACATGAAAATTAACAAGATTCATTCATTAATTTACAAGGAAGTTCTTTCTTTTGTGGGGAATGTTATCTGGCTCGAGGCCACACCAAAGCTTCAATCTTTCTGATTTCTGATCACTAATTTGATGGATTCAAATATTCAATCTCCATCATCGATCCATCCATCCATCTATCCATCTCTGTTGATCAGTGATTAAACGGATCTTGATTGTAGAATCGGGTGTCTTCGGACCAGGCTTCATTCCCCTCAATTGTTCTTCCTTCAATTTCAAGCAAGAATCAATCTTTTTGCAACCCCCCACTTTGCCTCGCGAACAAGATTCAATCTTTTTGGTGGGTTTTGCTTTCTTTTTGATATTGATTACTCTTTTAGTTAACGTCTTGTGATTTTCTTGTTTCTTGTTAGCATAATTTGATAGGTGAAAGAGAAGATTGGTGTAATGATGGGTTTGTGTGAATCTATCAAATACCCAGAAACAGGATGATACTAGAAAGCTTCTTTTATCATTGCTACTCTAAATCATCATCAAATTAATTGAAAAAAGGTTCTTGTTTTGTGGTTATTGATTAGATTGTCAGTCTTTTAAACCCTTGTTTTTGGCATCATGATGAGGTTCAAGAATGTGGTGTAGGTCTGTTTTTGTTCTCACTTACCCTCATCTATCTACTTTTTGTATTGATGCTATATTTGACTAGAATCATCACACCTTCCTCATCATTACCTCATGATCATTTTTCAATCTAGGGTTTTAATTTTGCATCATATATGACAATAGTTAACACAATGTTTATTTCAATTCATAACCCAGTTTAGCTATTCTTTTTTTTATTTTTTATCTTTTCTTCTTTCTGTACCTGTGCTAGTTTCTTTACCTATTGATCTGCTTTATATGTATATAGTAGAGGTTGCTTCATTTTTATATGTCCTTGCTATATATATCATCAAATCCGGTTTTGTTTGTTTTAATCCAATATAGTCTGGGTGATTTATTTCTATACTTGATTGTTTGGTTTATATTTGCTGAAAATTATTTTGTGGAAAAAGATCTCGATCAATGTATGTAATACAAGGATCTTGAACATTCAATCACATAAGGAAAAAGAAAACACCATTTAACTGATTGAAGGTTCTCCCACATGAGCTAACTCATACATCTTTTGTACAGATGTTTCATGGTTAATTTATTGAAAAACAAACTTTTATCTTCACAATTTTCATGTATGTATATAAAAATCTGATATTGGTGGTAATTACTTCACATTTAGGAGAGAACTTCAAATTCTAAAGCTTGAATTATATAAACAAAAACTTCCTTTTAATAACTACTGTGTGACTTTAAAATTTTAACAAAAAACATAATAAATAAATATTATTTTACATAACTTAAAAGATATTTATTCTCTCACTTAGGTCTTGGCGTAGTAAAAAAAAACAGTCTTCGTCTAGTGGTAAGGAGCTTATGCTTGTTTGATGAAGGTCTCGGGTTCAAACCTGAATTGTGATGTATATTTGTAATTCGGGGTAGAATAGAAGTAGGACAATTTTATGTTAAAAAAAAGATTATGTGACTTGAAAAAATTAATAATGATAAATCTAAAAATGACACAAGAAAGACGACGACGTCACAATAGAACGATACATAACTTTTGGTTGACTCAAAATTCGTTTTTTAATTCAACCCCAAAACCCGACTCTAATTAAAGTTAAGGTTTGTTGGGTTAACCCAACTAACCCGATTAAACCTTCTAGACGCTATTAGACCCGACCCTAATTACCTATTCGGGTTTGGGTTGGGTCGAGTTAATTGGATGTGAGTATTTTCGACACCCCTAGTTTAGAGGTATCAAAATGATATAGGTTTCAAATCCCTAACTTGTGATGAGTTTTAAGAATAACTAGATGTGTAGTGTGTATTGTCTTTCATTGTTGTAGGGAGAATACGGATACACAAAACAATTGTATTTGAATAACGTAACCTAAAGAAAATGAAATTATAAAATTACTACGAAACGACATTAAAGTTAGAAGCTAAACGGTCAAAGTGTCGAGCGTAGAACCTAAAGGTTATGTTATACAGCTATATCTATCACACGATAAATCATGTGTTCGTGCACCAAAAATTTCCATTGTTTTAATGCAACGAAAATAAAACGGAATTCAAAAGGATAGTATAATGTTGTTAAAATCAGAAGTAAAACAGTCAAATTCTTCAACTTAGGACATAAATCAAGAACCCTCAATAATTTGAGGGCCCAAGCTAACTAACATTTTGGGCTTTTTGGCATTTTCAAATGTTATTTTTTAAAATTTTCTCATTTATCCGATTTAAAACATATATTCTTCATAATCAGTAAAGTGAATCATTTTTATTCTTATTGTAAATTGACAAATATAAATAGAATAAATTTATTTTTTCTTGTCATATTCGATGCAAACTGTTCAATAAAATATTTACATATGTTTGTAATACATAAACATAAGTGTGTTAAACTAAAACTAAGAAAACAAAATAAAATATTAAAATAATAATAGAAAATAAGAAAGTTAAAAAAACCAAAAGGAGAAGACCAAAAACAATTTAGAAATTTTAAAAAAGGAAATGAAAAAGTTAAATGTATGTGTAGCATGCAAGATTTTAACTAGGGACCTAGGGGATTAAAATCAAGCGTTTAACCACCACACCAACAAAACTTATTTAATAGTTTAATTACATTTACATGTATATAGACATATTTAAAAATATGTATAAAAATTAAAAGATTAGAGCCCTATATTTTTGTGGGTCTCCTAAGACTTGCCTTGAGTTGCTTTGCCTATTTCAGTGTATTTATCACATATACAACTTGTGTGCTTTGTTACATTTTGTTAGGAAACAAAATAATATTAAAAACAAAATTTACATGTCACGTAACACCATCTAATTACCACATGAACCATATAATGCTTTACTAGTCAGGTACCTTCTAATTTGTATAAGTGTTAATATTCAAAATGTTTATTTATAGTTTAAAAAAAATATATTTCATCAAACTTTCTTTTAAAAGTGAGAATTTAATGCATTTAATTCACATTAAAAAAGCGCAATAAAAACATAAAAAGTAATTCTCCAATAAAATAATGTTGCTGATAAATTTGTGTACTTTTATTCTTTTAAATAAAAGTTATTTAGTAGAGACTTTTGTTTTTTAGTTGAATAACTAAGATGTTGATTTCAAACCTAAATATGATATAATTTAGTATGATAAATAAATTAAGAGTAGAAATAGATTTCATTTACGGTTTAAAAAAAACTTAAAAGCTCAAATCTTATAAGTTATGGGTTGTGTTGATTTTTTACATTATTCTTAACTTTTAAAGAAGTGTGAGAGGTTCAAATGAGAAGTTTAGTTTGAGTAAGAAGGATAAAAATGAATTCCAGCTATTAGATTTTGATCTAATAAAAAAATAAAGGAGGGTATTTTAGTCTTAGCCATCTTTGTTGACTTTTACCCACTTTCCCCACTTTTTTTTTAACATTTATAACTTTCATATACGACATTATTTTTTTTTTAAATTACACCATAAAAATGAGCATTTTTTATCTTAAAAACGTGAATAGTGTTGCAATATAAAAAAATAAATAAAAAGTTACTCTTTCGATTTTGACACAATGTTTAGATCATTCTGACAAGTTGTCCAAATGTTCAGATCATTGTGTCATTGTGTCAAAATTATATATAGTGTTGCTATATATAAAATGAAATGCTCTTTCGGTTTTTGACACCATATGACACAATGGTCTGAACATCTTGACACAATATGACACAATGATCTGAATATTTTGACACAATATGACACGATCTAAACATTTTGACACAATGACATGAACATTTTGACACAATGACACGATGATCTGAACTTTTGAAAGAGTAATTTGTTTTTAATTTTATATATAATAACACTGTACGCGTTTTAAAGATAAAAAAACGCATCGTTTTATGGTGTAATTTTTTTTTAAATGAAAATACCGTGTGTGAAAGTTATGAAGGTTTAAAAAATGGGGGAAATTTAATAAAAAGTTAAAAATGCCTTTCCATCTTTTGTTTTCTTTAGTTTTTCTCTCTAATTTTACGCAATAAAATTTTAGGTCATAGATCTTCATTTAATTAAAGATCTGATGGCTATGATTCATTCTTATTCATTCTTATGCAAACTAAACTTCTCACAATAACCATCACTCTTAAAAAAAAGTTTAATATAACCTATTTTTTGGTTAACCATTGATTAGTTGTTAACATAGCAAGCTACATTTAGCATATCGTTATATATTTCATTCAAAAAGAAAACCTTCATAACTAGGGTCATAATGTCATTTTATCCGGTTTTTTTTTTTGTTCAAATATATTTTGATATGGACCGGAAACAAAAGGAGCAGTGGAGCACCATGGTTAAGATCCAATTCCTTAATGGAGAAGTTCAAGGCTTCAAGGTTCAAAACCTCTTTTTCCTCCTTTATGTAATCTTTAGTCTTTCTAGTTTGTATTTGTAGTCTATTAGCATTTTAGTATAAAATTTAAATTTTAAAAAACACTATTACGAGATGAATATTTCGAACTATGTTCAGTATAAAATATATTCGGTACCAAGCCACATCTATGTGTTTCTTAATGCTCAACCGTTGACGTATGTTCGTATCCCTCTCTTTATTTATTTTAAGAATATAATTCGCTTGTAATTTTTATAATATAACATTTTTATAAAGTTTCAAATGTACCGTTGTAACAGGTTTTTTTATGTGTGTTCTTTTTATCTAACTTTAAAAAAATATAACGTTTTATAAAGTTTCAAGTGTACCATTCTGACGTACTTATTTTTATGTACGGTTTTTTCATCTAACTTTTATAAATAAAAATTATATACGGTTCGATATAAATGTCACTCGCAATTGAGTTGGATAATACTTTATGAAACTTTTAACATACTCAGACTTGTTTTTTAATATTAAAACATAGGTTGGTATAAACACATCATAATAATATATTCTGAATTTAAGAAAATATAATTATAAATATTAAGATAGTTTTACTTCGGACCTGTTTGGTTCGTGGTATTTCATTAGAATCGCAATTTGAATTCATTTTTAATGTGTTTGGTCAATAAAGAAATTTTAAATTTCATTGAATTTCTTCATTTAATGGATTTCACATTTTCATTTCTAATTATAAAGGATTTTATATATATTCCACATCCATCAATGTTACCACCTAATCTGACCCATTATGACAGATATGTGTCGTCTCCTGTCTGACCAGTGGACAAATTTGACATGCTCTGTGATGAGAGGTTAATTAACAGTGTTATAAAGTGTTTAAGTATGTGTTTTTAGTTGTATATTTACATGGAAATAGTTACTTTGAGATTGTTATGAATTGCAAGTACACGAACCTTACATGATGCAATTTGGATGCAATTTGGGAATGAGGCAGCATGGGGATTCAAGACAACATTCAAAACACGAGAGGGAGTGAGTTTTGCTTAACCAATGGTGTGGTGGTTACCTCTGGCCGTGGTGGTGACGGTTGCAGATTTAAGTTTATTGTTGTTGATGGATAGATGATGACTATAATATATGTTTGCATTTTATTTATTTATTTCTAAATTTTTTGTTAATCAGGGTAGTTTGGTCATTTTTGTTAAATTTAACAGAATATTTGGATGGTGTTAAAGCATCGTAGATGATTTAGATGAATTGAAAACCACAACGATGAAATTGATATTGTTATTTGGACTAAACCATTATTTGAATTAAAACCATTGTTTGTAGGTAGAGGTGCAAAAACCGGTTTAAAACCAAACCGGTTCGGTTCTCAAACCGGATTTGACCAAAATCGGTTTTGGTCAAAACCGGTTTGGGTCCAAATCGGTTCGGTTGTCAAACCGGTTTTGAGCACGAATCATTGAAACCGATGAAACCGGTTCCGGTTAAAAACCGAACCGGTTTGGGAACTCAAACCGGCTTGAACCGGTTTTGTCTTTTTTTTTATAAACTTTATAAAAACTTAAAAAACATACTATTTATTGAATAAAAACGTAAAACATTACAAAATTAGCTGAAGTTCACACCTAAATGATTACAAAATAGCTAATTTTTAAGATTCGGGTTCGAATCTCCTTTCGTTAGCAAACTGCAATAATGACACCGAGCCTTTTGCAAACCATTTTTCAACTCAACCAAGTCGAAATGCGGCCCGAACAAATGGGGAGCCCTCTTTGTTGGAACAATCTTCACAATCGAGAACGCGTCGTCGTCGGCGTTGCTTTGAGCACTTGAAGAGGCCATTTTTTGAGTGAATGAGTGATAATCTTTGTTAATTTAAAAGTTTTTTTAGAGATTGAGAAGTAGGGTAATGTTTATAACACATCAAGGGGGTATATATACCAATTTTTAGGCTCAAACCCACCCCCAAACGGTCAAAAAAACGGCTAGAAAAGTGCCTAAAATCATGTGAAGAAACCGGTTTCAAACCGGTTTGGGCCAAACCGGTTTGAAAACCGATTTCTTCACTAAACCCCCAAACCGACTGAAACCGGTTCGATATGACCGCTTTGAGAATCGGGTTGGTTAAAACCGGTTTGAGAACCGGTTTAAGAACCGATTTGAAAGCCCAAACCGGTTTGGAATTTACACCTCTATTTGTAAGACTAACCATCAAGTTCACTCTACTAATCCTACAAACTGTAAGAGGATAGGCGTAAGTCCATAACCAGGTGCCAAAGGCCCAAAGCCATCTCTCCTCTATTTACAGCATTTTTATCAAAAAAAAAATATACATATTACAAGTTTTAAAATATGTGTAAGGCTACCCGTAATGGTTTTTATTTTTCAAGCCCACCCTAGGGCATTAGATGACATGTGGCATATGAGATGACATGGGGGCTTAAAAAAAAGTGGTGTAGTGGTCAAGTCCCATTTCAAGCCCCACATTTGACCAAACATCCTCTCATTTCCGGCGCTAGAAATCTCACGCCTCCCCCCTCTTTTTTGGCTTTCGCGCCCCTTCGTAGTGGTGAGGGGCGTGAAATGGTCGCTAAAGGGGCATGAAAAACCCTTTCAAGCCCTTTTCAAGCCCCATTATGGATAGCATAATATGTATATATTTTTTAAAACTTGTTTAAAACTCATATAGTAACTCATATGAGTTACTATAAAGAAAACAAAAAACCTTAAAAAAAGTTAACTCATTGTAACTTGTAACTCATAATTAAGAACGGGGTACATAATTAAAGAAAACAAAAAACCTTAAAAAAAGGACTAAATTATAAATTTTGTCATTTAAATTTTACAAAACTATGAATTTTGTCATTTATTAAAAAAACTTTCAAGTATTATTCTTTATTTGAAAAGTTAATTTGATTTTAACCTTTACACTAACTCCAGTTAACTTATTTAGTTAGTTACTAATAAATATGAGGGTATTCTGGTAATTTTGCATCAACAAAAAAAAAAACCCTTAATTGTATCATGGTAATTTAGTCATTTTTAAGTGTTTAGGTTGGAAATTTTATTTTTAATCCAAACAATTAATTTTAGTTATACTAAATCTTTAAAATTGTTTATATTTTACATGAGTATTTATAAATTGTTATTAAGCATTCTAATATTTATTAGTTTACCAAAAAGCAAATGGACAATTTCATTTTTTCACCAATTGAACCCCTACGGCTTAAAAAAGCAAAGTTTTATCCAACACCAACATCAAGATACCATTAAACTAAAAGTCCTTTGCTAAATTTTTACCAATTAATTGTTCAGAACTAACTAGTGTCTTTTTTTTGAACGGCAAATAGCAATAAAACGCATCAAAAAGCCAGTAGCAAATAATTTTTTCTAATAAGTAATTTATTTTTTTGTGAATGAACTTGTGGAGCCTTTTGTTTGGTGTATGTCCTGTATAATTCTATTTTCTTTTACCGTTTAATATTTAACTGTTAATGATTCTTGATGTTGTAACATTTACAGATTGTTGTATATGTATCTTTTTATACTTTTAATATTTTTTACTAGATATGTGTATATCAAAACAATGGTTACGTGTATATCAAAACAATGGTTATGTTGAAAATTTTAATAGTTATTAAATATTTCAATTGTGGACTGTGAAATTATAAAGAAAAAGAAAGGTGACAACTGATAATAAAAACTATAAAAACATTGAAAATCGTATTAAAAATAAACTAGCAACATTGAAAAAAGTAGTTCAAAGTTCTTGAAAAATGAAAAAAAAAAAAGTCACCGAAAAGGAGAATTAGAAAATTGGAAAAAATGTACAAATGCTTTTGAAGAATTTAAGGTAAAATAGTCATTATTTAAATTTAATTTAATAAAATGTATTAAAATGGATATATTTGATATTTTAAACTTTTTATAGGGTTATATATGATACTAAAATTTTATTTGGATATATATGATATTTTTTAAATTTATAGGGATATATATGTAATTAACCCATTTTCTCTATTTGGTGTAAATTACAAGAATACCCTCATATTTATTAGTGACTAACTGAATAAGGTTATAAATATAGGGTTATATATGATACTAAAATTTTATTTGGATATATATGATATTTTTTAAATTTATAGGGATATATATGTAATTAACCCATTTTCTCTATTTGGTGTAAATTACAAGAATACCCTCATATTTATTAGTGACTAACTGAATTAGTTAACTGGAGTTAGTGTAAGGCCTCGTTTGTTTTCTGTAAGAGATATATATCTGAATCTGAATACCACTTCTGAATGTTAAGAGGTGGTTCAAATGTCTGAAATCTGAATAATTATAACTGTTTGTTTTTTCTAAAACATCTGAATATTTACAAACGTCTGTTTTACAATTTCATATATTAAACATATACAGTTAATTTAAAATAAACTTATCTTAATATAAATTAAAAAGAAAATACAAGAAGAAATACAATATTTTCAATACATCTAACCAAAGATTAAGGTGGCATTTTCTTCAAAATACATAAACGTCACATGAAGCATGTCTGTTTAAAACATGACTTACAACAATCTTATGATATAAATTAACAACAAAAATTGAGAGATAATCGATATGATTTCAACTTTATTCAATTTAATCTGAGCAACGGAAAATAGCCAAAAGATAAACTTAAATATGAACACACACTATAAAAGAACCAAAACTAGCATCCCCAATTCGAAACCCTAAAAATTCACCATCAAATCATGTAGTCGAAGGTCGAACACCATTGTTATTAGCATCGATCTCACACCTATCTCGGTAACAATTGAAGAAGATTACTATCAAAACTAAAAATTAGAGGTTTGAACAAATTGATGAATGAATTACATAGCTACATAACTAATGAAGTCACCGGATGGCTTACGTGGAAGTCGCCGGCCGTTCATCGCCGTGAAATCCTCATCAAGCTCACGGCGGGAAAGTGAGATGGAGAATTTCGATCTGTCTTTCTTCTCGCCGCTCGTAGTTGCGGTTGCGCCACCGGTATCGCCACCGACACCGACAGATCGGTTGCATTCGTTTCTCACAGGAACTCAAAGGGGAGTCGATGTGAAGGCGGACCAGAAGGGGGGAACGAAGGGCCCTAGGCCGCCGGTTTCTTGATGGTGGAGGCCAGAGATGTCGCTTAGCCGTCGGAGATGTCGCCTAGCCGCCGGAGATGGAGATCGCCGGATTGTTGATGGTGGAGGACTGGAGGCAGAGGAGTCGATGGATGTGAGAGGCAAGAGTGAGGCGTATGTTTTATTAGGGGTTAAGATGATATAAGAGACATTTTTATGTCTGGATGGTTTAGAGGATATTAAGATATATAACCTCTTAATAACAAGTAAAAAACAAACGGTCTTATATCTTAAAACGTCTGACCGAATCAGACCTAAGAGGCTATTAAGAGGTTTTTGTGAAAAACAAACAGGCCCTAAATGTTAAAATTCGAAATAACTTTTCAAATAAAGGATAATACTTGAAAGTTTATTTAAAAAAAGACAAAATCTATAGTTTTGTAAAGTTTTGATGGATAAAATTTGTAATTTAGTCTTTTATGACTAAAAGCTAACCAAAATTAAAAGAAATTCTACCGATAAAAGCGGTTTTTTTTTTCTTCACTCGGTCCGCTCGACATCTATCTTGATTTTCCTCTTAATCGTTTGCAAGTCACGGAGAAAACATCTTGTTTTATAATTAAGTATGCAATTTTGTTTTAAATAAGGGTTATATGCAACCCCCCTAAAAATTATGATCACTTTATGAATCATTGTAGATCTACATTTCGGATTTTATCGCGGTAAGTCTTGTTGATAATTCTAAATTTTCTAGCATGCGACATTTATTTTACAACATGGCCTACTACCATAATTTAATAACACATTAAATTTTACTCTTATAGAAAACTTTCTTCTTAATATGTAAATGATATTTTTAACTACCGTAAAAGCACTACAAAAATTCATTTAACCGAGTAATATTTGGTGTTTATCTTCATTGGTACCAGTGGCGGAACCAGAAATTTTTAATTAGAGGGTCAAGTTTAATTTTTGCGGTGGCTAGATGCTAGTATGTTTGATCGCTAAACACATACATACGTTCGTGGGTTAGAATATACAAACATTTAGTTGGATTTATACCGATTTACCAACAAACTAATCTTTAGAAATGTAAGACTAGACGCTAATATATAGTGAGTAATCATTTTTACTAACTAATGTACCATAAATATGTATGCATGATGTTTGTTATTAGTTTAATTAAATTTAAAATGGTTTTTTATGTACATCCTTTTAACAGCTTAATATGTATGATGAAAAACGTATTATTATAAAAAAGGACCTGAAAAACTTAAATAATAGACTAAATAAAAAATAATATGTAAATCATATAAAACAATAAATCTTTTATAAGTGAAATTTAAGAAATTATATATTATTCAAAATAGTAAATATGTTCGAGTTAAACAAAAAAATAAGTCATTCGTATATTAAATCAAAATAGTAATTGAAAGTTGTTTTTCACTGATCCCGAAAAGTATATATATATTAAATTAAACAATAAAAATAATACTGTTTTAGCTTTGATTGTGACAGGCCCATTGTCCCATCTTGAAAATATTAAATAGTATTTATATTTTATTTTGCTTTTATTCAATCGTCTTCTTCCTTGGTTTTAAACCAGAGGTCGTCACCAACAACGGAGAAACTTTTTTACATAATCAAATTAGACTTCTCTCTTCTTTTTCTGTAACCACTATAAGATTAACAGGGGGTCCAAACCAGAAGAAACGATTCAAGTTGAATAACTCTGTTTTCGTGTTAACAGAAATTTCCTCTCGCCGGAGATCAACCGGAGGGTCAATGGACCCTCTTGACCCCCCTATAGTTCCGCCTCTGATTGGTACATCTTAAAATCTCATCTAAATATGTCAAATTTAGTGGTGGTGGTTTGTTAAACATTAAATTTTACTCTTATAGAAAACTTTCTTCTTAATATGTAAATGATATTTTTAACTACCGTAAAAGCACTACAAAAATTCATTTAACCCAGTAATATTTGGTGTTTATCTTCATTGGTACATCTTAAAATCTCATCCAAATATGTCAAATTTAGTGGTGGTGGTTTGTTAAAAAAACTACTCGAAACACTACGAAACAAAGGAGTATTTATTGTCGTACGTTGCAAATACACCAAAGTCAACGACAATCATCAAGGGATCACCAACAACATACTATTTTTTTTTTTAAAAAAAAACTTGAATTTCTGACTTTTTCTTTTGCGATAAAGCAAAAAAAATGAAAAATAAATAAAGGTATTAACTTAATTTGGTCAATTTGTTTTTTGAACGGCAATTCAATTAAAATAAAGGAAAACCTCAGCAAGAAACTGAGAACCTCAACAACAACAAACAAAAGAGAATTAAGTGGTTGTTTTATAGTTGCTAATTGAGTAAAAGTTGATTGCGTAGGAAACTTTGGTTGAAACTTCAAACTTGATTGTTTGATAGTAGCTGACTGTGTAAAAGCTGACTGAGTAATGTATATAGCTATTTATTTATTTTTTTGTATTAAAAACATTTTATAAAAATAGTAAATTAAAATAAAATAAAAAAACAATTTTGAAACAAAAAATCAATACAATAATTTTTGTTACACGTATTAAGAAAGAAATGAACACATTCTTTTATAGTAAAAAAAATGTTTATTTTAATTAAATGAAACTACGTTTTTAAAGTTAAAAACTATAATTGTATCTTAATTTATAGAAACGATAAAAAAATAATAACAAACTTTCTGTATTATCTTGTGTTCAGTGATTATTAAAAATAACTAACTTTAAAACACACATAATAGTTTAAAATTCAAAAGGTTATACAAAATCCAAATCAAGCATAACTCATACAAATTTAACTTGAAGCACTTGAAAATAGTTGATTAGCAATCTGGTTATGCAAAGTAGTCATATATTCAATGCCTTCTGAACCCCGTTCTATGCCTTCACTTCCTCCACCTTGCACATTAGGAGTAACCATGGTGATTTCTTCAAAGTCTATATGTCACACCCCCAAAAATTTCACGCGCGGTAAAGCATCGTAGGAAGCGTGACAAATCGACATCGAACATTTAGCCATATGAACAATCTATATGCAATTTAAAAGTTAAATCAAAGTAAATGCGTTAACATAAGCGGAAGCGTAAACGACAAAAGTTGTAGTAAATGTTTAAGCGTCAAAATATGCGCAAATCCAAAACATGATTAGTTTAAAAGTTTTAAAGTCTAATATGTATGCATGATAACCATAATCCAAAAGTAGTGCACCCTAACTCGTGGCAAGCAATCCAATTAGCGACCTGAGAAATAACATGCTAAAGTGTCAACACAAAGGTTGATGAGTTCATAGGTTTATCAATTCAGTAATAGTTCAAATTCAGTTTAGGATTGACTGTTTAACAACAATCAAGTTGTAAGAGCATAATCACTAATATATATCAAATAAATATAATAATATAATCACACAAGAATAATCAAACATGCATATCCATTCTGTGTGATAATCTTGTGTGGTCCAGTATCTTTTTTTTTGGAACGGCGATTTCATTATAATAGGCTACCGCACCCCTCCAATAGAGAAGTCTTGTATCCCACTTAAGTCAGACGAGTGTCTTAATCGTGTTCTGCTAACGTCTTAACTGGGACTTGAGCGTTCCTTCGGAGAACCATACCGCCGACTGCCACTTGACAGACATGATCCATCACCTACTTGGTAAAATCACAAATGCAAAATCACACGAGTAGACGAGATCCCTTAATTACAAACTTATGAATTGTATTAAAAAATAAAGCACGAGACAAACAAGTGGCTTGTACCCGGATAGTCCCCACATACAGTTAAAAATATCATAAATTCACTTTTACTAGAATTCAGAGCATTTCATGAAAAATTGTCACAAATCCATACAAATTGAAAAATGAAAGTCAAACCCAACTGCGAAACACCTAGCTAGGCCCCTAGGATCATAGAGTAGCCAGATCTACTCCTAGCTTCTTACGTTGACTGTTTGATCATCACCGATTGGAATTTGATGAGCAATGGGGTGACTGAACCAATGCTGTCAACCCTTTTTTCTTTTCTTATTTCTTCTTTATCACAAATTTGAGCACACCCCTGATAAAAGAAAAAAAGAATGACCTTTTTCAAATGAACACTTCCAAATAATCTCATCTTTTATGATTTCATTTCATCTCCAAGATAGTGAAAAAGTTTTTAGAGAGAGAGAAAGAGAGAGACAGAACAGAGGGGGACCAAGATTTGTAATCTTTCACTTTTTTGTTTGGATTGTTTGTCCCTGTTCTTTAATGGGGGCGAATGTAGGAAGCATGGGAACCATCAAACCCCCAAAACCCCTTTAATCCCTTCCTAGGGTAAGATTGAAAAAAATAAAAATCTTAGCTTTTGTATTTCTTGAAAGAAAAATAAAGAAAGAAGAAGATGAGGAATGATGATTTTAGTGAAGCAGCAGATAAAGCATCATCTCACCGTTATTACAAGATGGCCAATTTTGTATCTCCGGCGGAGATTGGCGGTGGGTTTGTGTTTGGTGACCGAGCTAGTATCCTTACCACCACCAGTACAGGTTTTGTTTTTATAAAATCTTTTTATAAAATCTTGATGGTTAGTTGTATGTATGTTTGTTCTATCTTTGTGTCAGAATTTTGGTGCAGATTTACAATATGGATGGGTTGTGTTTTTTATTGTGGAAAACAGGGTCAAACACTGGTGGATTGCTTTTCACAGCGACTCAGTGGCAAGAGCTTGAGAGGCAGATGATGATCTACAAGTACATCATGGCTTCTATCCCTGTTCCTCCTCAGCTCCTCATAACTTTATCCACTCAATCCACCAGTACTTTCTCTTCTTTATTTATAATTTTTATTTCATTTTTTTCAATATTTTAATTTCATTCTTTAATCTTTATTCCTTCTGTCCTCAAACCCATTTGTTTATTTGTAACATTCTTCAAGAAAGATCATATTTTTTTAACTTTTTTATGTAGAGGGGGGAATGGACTTGAGGTTCTATCAAACCCATTTGTTTATTTGTAATATTCTTCAAGAAAGATTAAATTTTTCTAATTTTTTTATGTAGAGGGGGAATGGACTTGAGGTTCTATCAAACCCATTTGTTTATTTGCAAAAAAGAGCATATTTTCTTAAAAAAAAATTATGTAGAGAGGGGAATGGACTTGAGGTTCTATCAAACCCATTTCTTTATTTGTAACATTCTTAAAGAAAGATCAAATTTTTTTAAACTTTTTTATGTAGAGGGGGGGAATGGACTTGAGGTTCTATCAAACCCATTTGTTTATTTGTAACATTCTTCAAGAAAGATCATATTTTTTTGGAATTTTTTCTGTAGAGGGGGGAATGGACTTGAGGTTCTCAAGCGGGTCGGATCCGGAGCCATGGAGGTGTAGAAGAACAGATGGTAAGAAATGGAGATGTTCGAGAGATGTGGCACCTGACCAGAAGTACTGTGAGCGTCATGCACACAAGAACAGACCTCGTTCAAGAAAGCATGTGGAAATCCAATCTCACAACACCAATGTTACCACTAGTGGCCTCAATGTCACCCCTGCTTCTTCATATCAACATCCCAGGTGCCATTAATGGATAATTTCTCATATATTCAATGTTTTGTTTTGTGTAATTTATGTTCTTGAAGTTTGTGTGTTTTATGGGTGAAGGTCCACTGAATGGTTTATGAAGAGTGGTACTATCCCTGTGTCTCCATCCAACCAACAACTTGATCAGCAATCAATGAGTTCATATTCACCTAGAGTAGGATCCAAAAGGACCCACATTTTCCCAAATAATCTTGAAGAAATTCATCAACATGATTCCCACCTCAACTACTGTAATCTCCAGTTAGATTCCGCGGGTGCACGAAGACAGCATTTCATCGACGCCTGGTCGAAAACCGGAGGTGTAGACAATTGCTCGCTTACTTTGTCAATGCAATGCAGTGGTGGGATGGATGATGGTGATCAGAGTTTCGAATTAGGAAGTGGGGATGTTTTGAAATCACATAACCAGTGGCTGGACCAGGGTTCTTGGATGGGTTCACCACCCGGTGGACCATTGGGTGAGGCATTGGGCGTAGGGATGGCTAGCACCGCAAAACCGCCTCTGAGTCTGCCATCTACTCATGGGCATAGCAGTAGTACAACCACGAGCAGCTCTTTCGATAATGGTGGAAACAGTGGTTACGAGTTTAGCTTCATTAGGTGATACAGAAGTCTGAACCTCAACACTTTGATTCAGATCATTAGATTGTGTTTTCTAGTTGAATTAGTTGATTTTACTTGACAATTTGTTTGTCATGGTTAATCTAAGATAATGCTAATGAATTATGTAGAATGAATGGCAAGTGTAATGTTGATTTTCTTGAGCTTGATCACACTGCATTATTGATTTGATCCCAGAGCCAACTTTTTAAATAAAATGGACAATAATGAATTAGAATGTTAATTCAACTAATACTTCATATATGAATTGCTACTTCTGATCACTGAAGAACTAACTAAACTAGATCTGTCAACTATGTTGGCTCACCTTAGCCACCTTCTTAAACCAGTAGTAGAACACGGTGAGATTTCACCGCCATTGGTGTTGTCTGCATACCATTGTTGTCCCATACCAACATGACCTGCTTGAACACTCTTCATGCTGCGGCTCCTAAGGTTATGACCATAATCAGAATTCTGAACATTGTGATTATCAAACCCATTGTCACATGGATCCAGGACCGGGTAAGCGAGTCTTTTCTTCACAGACCCAACCCGTCCCCTTTCAGGTGTCGAGGGTCTCTGGCTAGGTGTGCTTTGTGACTGTACTCTTGCTTTAGCTGACTCGGTTGCAGCCATGTAGTTGGGCACATTTATGTCATTTTGTATGTTTGCATTCAAGTAGCTTCTTTCCTCTTTCAAACACCTTGGGCTTGCAGACTTTATCTGAACTGGCATTGTCTTAACTGGAGAGGGTGTGACGGGTTGTTGACCCGTTGAAGGACTGTAGCTTGACCTTCTACTCGGTGAGTTGGGGGAGTAATGTGAAGCTTGGTATGGCAGCCTGTGAACACGACTACCCGAGTGGGAACTTGGTCTTGAGCGATCAATTTCAACAGTTTTTATAGCATCCGTTCTGTTATTGGTTCTCTGGTTTTCCCATTGCTTTGCTCTTATCCATTGATCGAGCCAAGTAGCCGTTTCTTCTAGCTCTTTTTCGTCCATAGTAGACAGGTTTCCGTTAGACATCTGTAACTTGAATCAGGTTTTGGATTAGTTTAATTAAATTAAAACGCGATTCCTTAAGATTAGAACTTGACCATATGAAGCTTATCAGTTATGAGTACCTTTTGGTTCTTCAATATGGCATCAAGCTCATCAAGATTATGTGCTCTCTCACTGCAATCATTTCTTGACTGTAATACAAGATTAATATCCACTTAAAAGAAAGAAAAAAAAACATGATTTTGAAAATTTTCAAACTTCTAGATATATAACATCAATGTGGGATGATCATTGATCAGTTGTTACAACTTACAGTTACCACAGACTTCCTCTGTCTTATGTCTTGAAGGTATTTTGACTCCAAAAAATAAGCGTTTTCAGACGTTACAGACTTTCTCGTTTCGTGATGTGAGAGTCTGGACCGTTGATCATGCACGCGAGATTGAACCCGATGAAGAGCTTGCATGCATCTTAAAGTGACGGCTGCCCGTTTTCTCACGTTTTGCGCTCGAATCACGGCTTGAAGCATCACTATCCCCTTCAATGCTTGCAATGCTCTTCTTGCCTTTAATCAAAACCACATTTAACACACGTAATTAAATAAAAATCTCAAGCTTCATGTCTGTCACGTGACTTATTTAATCATGAAGTTCTTAACGTTATAAATATTAAGATTGTTATCCTGCCTGCACAACCCGGCCACATGGCTGCAATATTTATGGCTAAAATAAGTAAATTCATGGCGTTACTTTGATATTATTGATATGATGTGCAACTGTATTGTTTGTTTTTATTTTCCAAATGGAATCTTTTTGTTTTGAGTATTACTTGTGCAATGTCACGTGAGTTTCTGCAACTAACTTACACCCTCTCAACCACCAGTCAAAGAAAACCTTTATGTTTCAATATTGTTAAGCATAACATAAACATAACTAGTTGGTAACTAAATGTAGCTTAAGGTTGTTTTTGTACGGAAGAAAAACCTTAATTTTACAAAAAAACTGAAAACAAGTATGGATGAATAAGAAATTACATAAAAAGGTATATAATATAGGCCAATTGGATTTTAAATTCATCGATAATAATCCAAATTATCAGTTTGACCAGTAGCAGTCCCAACTTTTTTTTCGTTATCAGGAGCAATCCTGGTAACATAATCATTATAAATTTACACTTGATTTTTTGCTCGTAATGATGACTTTGAACAAAATTAGGAAGTATAAAAGCAAAAACAAACGAAAAACACGTCTAATCATGTGTAAATGTATGATGTTTCGGGACTAAGACTGCTCCTGATAACGAAAATGAAAGTTAGGACTGCTGCTGGCCAAACTGATAGTTTGGATTATTATCGGCCAATAGGTCATAATTTAGATTATTAAAATCCAATTTGCCTATAATATATGCATCTGGAAGAAATTACCAGGTAGCCACGAAAAGATGTCTGAATGAGAATAGCAGCTGCAAAGTGGTGGTTGACAGAAATGGAAGGTGTGCCTGTGGCGGTTGCATGTGCGGTTTTGGCCGATGAGACGATGGCGTGATTTTTCTCCTCATCTTGAGTCAAAGTGGTGGTTAAAGATGGTTTTCTAAACAACCATCTTGATTTCTTCTCACTTTTGTGCAAGATCTTGTGACCATGATCTTGATCAAGATCTTGTGGTTTGGTAGATTTGTGAGGACTGAAGGCTCTCTTGACTGCTGTGAACCATGAAGCACTTGATTTCTTTCCCATGGGTTTTAGAGAAATGAAATGAAATGGAATGGAATGAAATGGTGATGTATATTTAACTATTTAAGTGAAAAGTGATGGGTGGTTTAATTGTCCAATAAGGTTTGCATCAGGTACCCACTCCCCTGGCATTGATGGATGCTTAGGAATGAATCCAACAAACTTTTTTTTGTATTTTTTATTATAAAAAAGTTGTTATTTAGACTTTAGAGTGGTGTTTTATTTTCCACAAAACCATTATACCAATAGAAGATAAAATTATAAAAAGTTAAGGGTTTGAGCCCCGTCTAAGATGAGTCGGTGAAAATTAGCTCTTAAAAAAAACTACATTTTGTCCCGTAATAGTTGATTAAAACTATTTACAACTATAAAGAAAAGTCAATAATAATTCAACAAATCTTTTAAAAGATAACCCATATATGGAAAAATATCTGAGAGGCCTAATTTAATAACAACCCAATATGAGACCATGAAATTAAACGTGACTGATGTCACGTGGTCATGTACAACCCCCGGCCAATTGTCAGTCACGATGGCCAGTGGCTATGTATGTGGGTCTGGGTCATATACTCTCTTTTTGGAATCTTAATTACTCAAATGGTTCGTGGTTTGAAGGTTGACCGGGTCAAATGCATGCTTTATTTGGTTTGACGATAGTCTTAGACTCTTATCCTTTTCTTAATTGATCCCTCGGTTCCTGGTAATGGGGTTGGGCTTTTCTAGATGACATCTTACTATTACCCAAAACAAACAAACTGCTAATTTCGCATATGTCACACCAGTCCAGCTATAAACTGCCTATTTGGTAACGTATAGTACATTATTTTTTTATAAATATCACTCGCTAGTTGCTACATTCTTGATGAAAGTTAATTAAAGAAATCTTGATATATACCACCCAATGGTATTGATCTTGCTTGACAGCCAGATAAATATGAGTAGGTAGATCGTAGAGGTGCAAATTTCGATTCGAAACAGGAATCGATTCGATTCTAGAATCGATTCGGGCCCAAATCAGTTCGTGTAGGAATCGATTCGATTCGAGAATCGATTTCAAGGGTGAAATAGGGGAATTGGTGGAATCGATTTCGATTCGGAATTGAAATCGATTCTTACCCGAATCGATTCTTACCCGAATCGATTCGTACTCGAATTGGTTTTTAAAAACACTACTAATACTTTATAAAACTTTATAAGTTTAAAAAAACATGCATTTCATTGAAATTAAAGGAAAAACATTGCAAAACACAACTTGTTCGAGATAGATAGGTTTACAAACACAAATTTCAAATGCAAATACGAAATGATAACACAAACTTCAAATGAAAATACGAAACGAAATGATAGTTTGAACTTCGAACTACGAGTTCAATTCATTGCCTCCGCCGCCTTAGCTCGGTCTTGTACTTGTCTTGCAGGCTTGTTCTTCTTCATCGGAAAGTTTAAGGGTAAAAATCAACCCCCAACGGCTATAGACCGTTTACAACGGCTAGAAATTAGATGGCAACAACTATATTCTAAATGTATACAGAAAGTGTATAAATTGATTCAGAATCGATTCGTATGGAATCGATTTTGAATCGATTCGGGAATCGATTTGGCAGAGAATATCAGGAATTGGTCGAATCGATTCGATTCTTATCGATTCGGGAATCGATTCGTGTGGAATCGAGTCGAATCAGTTCGAAAATCAAGCCACCAACCAGGCCCAAGCCACCAACCAGGTTGTTTTTCTAATGGGCCAACATTGCTTCCTTGTATTCTATTAGAGCAAATTTTTTTTTTAATGGGGTCTTGAATTATTCTTAATATCTAACTATGTTTTTTGAAACGAGATTGTAACCGTCAATACTGAATTTGACATTATGCCTTGACTCACCTAGAAACACCATCAAAATGGAAATTTACCGCTTGAGAAAACCTGCTTAAGTCAGGTTTAAAACAAAAGACTTCAGTGATCTCAAACCTCTGATCATCATCTCCATCCTCTAAAAGGAACTTGCATTAGAGCAACATTTTAGTAGTATTATTTAATAGATTACTATAAATGTAAAAAAATTATCACGCATACAATCAAATGAATGAATGACATATATGTCCTGGCTTGGTGATAGTAATACCGTTTTAAACAATTATTTAACGTGTATTCAAAAGTAGTATAAGGGAGAGAGATGTGGTGGTAGAAGGTAAAAGTGGTAGAATGAGGTGCAGGTTGTTTGAGATAAAAAGGTATTAGATGTTAAAAAATAAATAAATAAATAATAAAAATAAAAATTTGTACATACATTGTATATATGTTTTGTTCAGTTTTTT
The DNA here is from genome assembly GCA_039602395.1 of Deinandra increscens subsp. villosa. Taxonomy (NCBI): domain Eukaryota; kingdom Viridiplantae; phylum Streptophyta; class Magnoliopsida; order Asterales; family Asteraceae; genus Deinandra; species Deinandra increscens. Next base: position 111,490,962 of record JBCNJP010000007.1, on the reverse strand, counting down.
TAAACACACCTCCAATAATAGAAGTAAGTAAAAGTAGTAGAAAAAAAATAAATTTATATATACACTATATGTGTGTATTATATATTGTTTTTTGTAATTGTTACATTAGACCCCCTTGGTTCTCGCTCCAACCGCCCCCATCAAATCCTTGACAACCCATCGGCTACAACTAGCCGGAAAAACAGACCGCAGGGGAAATCATGAAGTAGCCGCACAACCGCTTTGTAGCCGCGACAATAGCCGAGCTCCGACCCTCTGCTCTAACATATATGCAAAAGCTACCACAATATTTTTAAAAATATCTAATACATCAAATATTCGAATGCAACATACCTTTTAGAGTTAAAAGAATCATAATCAGCTCTCTCATTTTTCTATGTGTTAGCAAACAAAATGGCAGATAAATATCAAATAGCAATTGGATATCATTAAAAGTGTAGAGCTATAATACAAATTGAAATAAAGCGCGTTGTATAAGTCTTCATAAAAGTTATATCATGTCATTTTATTTATTCCAGAACAAGTCTGTCCTTTTGGGGCCGCCTGTCTCTCTTTAAATTTCATTTTATGGTTTGAAATGAAGTTCGATCGGACTATGGTTGTGCTAGGCTTTTGGTTTGTCTGGGGTTTGCTTGGATTTACCAGTTGCTTGGTTCTTTTTTTACAGATCCGATCGCCGTGTTCTTGAGCTCTGATCCTCTAATGAGTTTATTTTTTTGGGTTTCTCTTTCTTGGCGTGTTATTGACGGTTTTTTGATGGTATTGTGGTGATGTTTCCGGCAGGATTTGATGATGGGTTTGATGAAACCTGATAGATTTAATCTTATTTAATCTTGATTTAAAATTAATATTATAAGTTAGTTTATTAGTTTTTGTTTAAAGTTTACGTAGAATTTGTGTAGGAGTAAAAGTGGTTTCCTAGATTTAGTTGTATGCGGTTTATTCGTAACATTAGGGAGTATAGGTCGGTTAAGAGTTCTTATTTAAAGGATCTCATGAGTTGTATTTTGGTACCACCAAATATTTTGATTAATAGAGTGATTTGTTATTTGTTAATTTTGGTGTGTCGATTTGATGATGGGTTTGATGAAACCAATATGCTTGAGACTATGATGATCTAAGCTTGAATTTCTAGTGACTGGGTAGCATAGCTCGTGGCTATCGCAACCGTTGTCAGGTATTTACTCTGAGCCTCTAGGACTGTTATGATCGTTACAAGATCTGAGCCTAAGTTTTTTATTATCTATTTCTAAAACTTCTGTTTCTATCCTTCATTTGGTTGTGTAACCAGACAAACACAATTATTTTAGTTTGTAGTTGTTATCCTTTGCAGGTTATGACTGTTAATGTGATTTGGGTGTATGCCTATGTGATTATCGATTGAGGCTGTGATGATAAAGGTCTTCTTATCTGAGCCTCAAATTAAAGTTGATTTTTCTTTTTGGTGTTTTATGGGAATAATGAATGTGTCGAAGAAAATAAAATGTTTGGTTTAGGGAGGTAAACGAGGTAAACTATAACTCTTTTTTAGAATCATAGATTTTGTTTGGAATACCGCTTTTTAAAACCATAACTCTTTAAAAAGATATTTATATTGTCATTATTGTATAGTTTAGGGAGGTAAACTATAACTGTTATAAATATATATTTTTATGCATAATAAGGAGGCAACACTTTGCATTCTATGAAAGTATCATTTGCCTAAAAGATCCTCCTCTCCCAAACAATAATTTTTCGGTCATCCCTTTCGCCGTCCAACGAGAAACTGGCAGTTCTCTTCTTGATTTTTTTTAATTGAAAATCTTTAGGCTATGTGTAGTCATAACCCTTATGGTTGGACATTTTTCACCATGAGGTGGATGACATGACAAGGGGGTTTATGACTAAACGGTATGTAGTCATAAAGCGCCCATAACCCCATGCAATTATGTCTTAATTATTATTTCTTATATAAACTTTTTAAATAATAACTAAAATTCATTAACTAAAAATAAAAATTATGTAATGAAATTTAAAAAACATTACATAATTAAACGAAATGACATTAAAATAAAAATGGTGGTTGTTGTTGAAATGATTGTTGTTGTTGTTGAAACACTTAGAAGGGATTCAAGGAATGTTTTTGTGAGAAAACATTAATCTTGAATCCTTGAGAGAACCCGTATGTTTGTTGTTGTTGCGGTGATCTCAAACTAGCCATATACGCGAACAATCCATCGTTGTTTGTTGGTTGTTCGTTGCCACCCGTATGTCGGGGAGGTTGGAATCGCGGGTTTGACGCACCACGGCCTTGCATGTTGGTGAATTGAGAGTATAATATATGTTGGTAAAGAGAAGGTGAAGGTGATGAAAGTATAAGAAGTTGGTGTAAAAAATATGGGTGATATAGGGGTTTTATATAGATTTAAAAAAGAAAAAAAAAGATATACTTAAAAAGAGGAAAAGAGTCGTTGCAAACAGCAACGACTAATTTTTTGGGTCAAACAAAATTGGAGCGTGTTTTTTTTCACGCCTTTTGATGAATTTCGACCCATAGCGCCTCACGGGGTGCAATCCAGGCGCTCTAGGGCCGCTATGTTAGGAAATTTAGTGGAGGTCACGCCAACTACATACGACCTTACATGTATGGATGACATCACCATGTGCATCTAAGGAGCCTAATAATTTATTTTAATTCTCATATTACTCCATTGATGTTTTCCTTTGCTTTATTTCAGTTGCCGATCACACATACACTTCCCATGTCCAACTTTCAGCCCTCTCTCATGGATTTGTAAGCGGCAGGGGTACTACAACTATGAACCATCGAGCTACTCTCCACAGTGGAATACTCCACCCCCATACCCTTATCCCATGGCCCCTAATAGCCGCATGCCACAACCCCATCCAGGTCAACTACCATCATCTTCGAAAGGCATCATCGAGCCTCCTCCACAAGCGTATCATTCCTATGATCACTACTACACACCGAACAATGTTGATCAAGCCATGCATATTATGAAAATCAAGGTTGCAGAAATCGCTCGGTCATAGCTCGACGGTCGACTGGTGTTAACCGATTAACCCGATTAATCGGTGATTAGTCGGGGATTAATCAGAGACCCTAAATTATTATAGAAAACATATATAAACATGTATATATTTCCAACATTTTTAATATCTTAGTATAATTAACCTTAAAAAAGTCCTAATATAGTACTTAAATAAACGTTTAAGTCAAAAACAACAATACTAAAGTTCAATACGTTTAATAATCTAAAAAAAACAAATTTTCATATTTAGATCTCCATCTTATTTTAACATTCTCCGAGTGGTTCAAGTGAGAAAGAGAAATCTTTTAAGTCGAGAAAGAGAATCGAGTGGGGTGAGCTGGAAAATAAAGTGATGTTGGAGTTAGGGTTTCTTTTTTCTTTTTAATATACTCCTACAAGAAGATTTTTGGGGGTTTTTTTTTTGAGTTTTTTTGTTTTTAATAAAAAAATTGCTAACCGTCAAGAACGCCAAGGCCCGCTAAGACCGCCAAGGGCCGATGTTGACCGTCGTTGACCAACTGACCTTCAAACCATTTATCGTAGATGGTTGGGGGGGGGGGGGGGGCGCTAAGCGATTAATCACCGATTAATCGGCGATTAATCGCGATTTCTGCAACACTGATGAAAATAAATATGGACCCCACATGGTATCTAGACACGGGTGCAACCAGTCATATGTCCAACATGACAAGTACCCTCTCAACTTATGTCAATAATAGTATGTCGAACAATATCGTTGTTGGCAATGGTTTCCACATTCTCGTCTACGCCATCGATTATTCAACCCTAAAACCACGTTATTCTATTTAAAAATTAATAACATACTTGTTGCACCAAAACTTATTAAAAACCTATTATCTATTCTCCAATTAACAATTGATAATAAAATATCAATTGAATTTGACCCGTTTGGCTTTCTTGTAAAGGACTGCCCAACGCGGATTTCCATCCTCAAATATAACCGTTTGGGACATCTCTATTCGCTCTCTTTACCTACCTCCCATGTCACCTTCCCCTCTACTTTTGTTTCCTTGTCACAAGAACTTTGTCACCAACATTTCAGCCATCCTGACTCCTCTTTATTGTGTGTATTGAATAAGAACAATTTTATTAATATGTCTAGCTTTTCAGGCAATGGTTTATGTCAATCTTGTCTGTTTGAAAAACATATTAAGCTTCTTTTCTATGATTCATTATCTGATACTCACTTTCCGTTTGATATTATAAACAGTGACTTATGGACGTCCCCAGTTCCCAGCTCGGGATGCAATTGATATTATGTCATGTTTTTAGACGATTACACAAACTATTTGCGGACGTTTCCCCTAATTCAGAAATCTCACGTGTTTATAGTCATTCAAATTTTCACAAATAATCCAAACCTAGTTCAATACGAATATCAAAACCTGTGACAACGTGATAGAGTACAACAACTCCTTCCATAATTTTTGTTATCAAAACGGCATGGTATTCGTTTTTCTTGCCCAAACACTTCTCAAAATGGAAAATCCGAAAGAAAAATACGATCCATTAATAATATCATTCGTACCTTATTTTCACATGCTTCCTTACCTCCTTCCTATTGGCACCATTCCTTCCAAAATGACCGCATACTTGCTACACATTTTACCCGCCAAAACCAAAGCTTCCCAAACCACTACCCTTATCCTCTATAAAAATAAAAAAACACCCTTCTAACACTCACATCCACACTTTTGATTGTCTCTGTTATCCCCACATACCTTCTACCTTCATCCATAAGTTAGAAACCGTTCTTTTCCCCGTGTCTTCCTCGGGTACCCTAATGACATGTCGTTATTATACAAAAATCTTATTAACCTAGGTATTTATGATAAGTTAGATATCATATCCACGAGGAGCGTGTGATTAGTTTTATTTGTTCTATATGATAATTTAAGTAAATTAAACTAAAAAAACTAAAAAACTGTAAAAATTGGTTTTTAATTTTGTTTTTTAAAGGAAAAAGTAATCGAGAATAACAATGAGTAAATGTGTGATGTAACATCCCGATATTTACGTCTAGGTAACTACATATCTTGATATGCTTATATATGTGCTTTTATTATAAATAGATGTTAGAAAATGATGATATATGAACAAACATGTATTTATATGAGGAAAATAATGAATGAGTTCAAAAATGATGATACATGAATAAATACATCTTGTATACGTGTTTTAAATAAATATATACGTGTTTGAATAACCATTATGATTAGTATATTGAGGCCTATATCCAACTTCGTAAAGAGCAGCATGAACCCCTCAAAGACGAGAATGTCAAGAGAGAAAGAACGGTAGGCCAGACTGGAAGCTTAGAAGAGAACGAGTACGGTGTGAAGAGTAGATCCGAAGAATGTGGATACTACTTACTGGTGGGATTCGCGTTAGAATCTTGGATGAAGCACACAAGTCACGTTACTCAATCCATCCAGGTTCAACGAAAATGTACCAAGATCTAAAGAAAGACTATCGGTGGCCGGGTATGAAATTCAACGTCATGCAGTATGTAAATTGTTGCTTCACTTGCGAAAAGGTTAAAGCTAAACATCAGAAGCTTTATAGGAAGTTACAGCCTTTAGAACTTCCAGAATGGAAATGGGAACATTTCACCATGAACTTCATAACCAAGCTACCAAAAACAGCTAAAGGTTATGACACCATTTGAGTGATAGTGAATATGTTGACAAAAAGTGCTCACTTTTTACCCATTTGTGAGATGCATTCTTCAGAAAAGTTAGCCGATCTATTCGTCAAAGAAATTGGCACGTCATGGAGTGCCAGTGTCTATCGTCACACATAGGGACACTTGGTTCACTTCGTGATTCTAGAAGAAATATTATGAGAATATGGGAGCAAGGTTGCACATTAGCACGGCGTATCATCCTCAGACCAACGACCAAAGCGAAAGAACGATTCACCTTTTTTTATTTTACACCCCTTATTTTAGTAATAAGAGGCTCTTTTTAAAAAAAAAAACTGTGACTATTTAAGCGAATCATTAAAGCCATGACTGGCTAAACTCTTATACTCACTTGGGAATCAACAAACCTCTGGTGGGTTGGTTACTAGCTTTATAAACTCGTTTAAGGTACTTTATGAAAACTCCTCTTATTAAAAGTTTATTATTAACCATTTTGAACACGCGTGCTCTACGTATCACAGACCATTTAAGGAGTCGAATCTCATCAACCAGACTTGTGACACCCGGTTGGGGGACGATGCATGATCCTTCGGGTGACTCGCATCCCATGCTACATGATACGTTTGGGTTCCTTATGCCTATGTAAGCAAACTCGGCTGACCACGCATGTGCGGGCTGAAAGTATCTGGTTGGGAAAGGGGGTTTGCAATTGTGACAATCCGACCCTTCGGGTGGGACCCGAGCCTTAGAGACGAATAAAAACTGAAAACCGGAAAATCGGGAGTCACGTATATAGGCGTAGTATGTCATTAAGGTATTAGAAGAGTCTATTAGCTTTAAAACACTTCACAAACATCACACACAAGTCGGAGTCTCGAAACATTGGTGAAAAACTGAATACTGCTAAGTATCGTGAATTATGTGAAAATTGATACGTGAATTTAACTGTATGATTATAAATTGTTATATGGCAAGTTGATACTTGATTTTATTGGATTTGATGTGATAAAAATAATGGTGAATTAAAAATAGGAGAAAACGTTGAAAACCGTGACCAAAAAGGCAAAAAAATTGACAAAACGGGTTGCGGTAAAAAAAGTCAAAAGGACTGCCAGAAGGAAGGTTCTAGGCATATCGCTTAGAACTACTGAGGCTACAAGCGATACGCTTGGAACCCACAATCCCGAAAACCAAGACAAATTCATATATATTGAATATCCAAAATCACGAAACCAATATATAGCCAAGAAGATGTAAGAAAGAACAAAACCTTACACATCGAACACGGAGAGCAATGAACAGAGACACAATAGAAATTTACGATTTCAAGCAAAATAAATTCTAAAAGAAAAAAATTAGGTGTAAGAAAATGATTACATACAATTCATTGTCTTAGTCGGAGATCTATAAAAATCGTCTGAAAAAAAAAACAAATATCTTAAGGTACACTAGAAATTCAATTCAACAAACAAAAGAAAAGATTTAGTAATAATAATACAACCACCTAAAAGAATAAGAAATATATACTATTTGCTAATAAAATGAAGGAAAGACATAACATTAAGACTTAAATGGACCTATAAGAAAGTCAAAGAAAACATGTCAAGTCAAGAAACATTCATGCATAAGTAATTGAGATTCAACACACTTACAAAACAATTAGAGACAGACCACATCAAATGGGAATAGAACGTGCAAATGGTCAAACAAAAAGAGGCAACAAACAAAAGCAGACAACCAATAATAGTAAGACTGTGAGAAAAGAAGAGTCAAAGATTGAACATATCAGGTAAGGAAATATTCATGGATAAGCAAATATTTTAGTAACACCATGTAGCATACCTCAACACCAAATCCTTTTAGAGAGAGCAACACCTATACGAAAATCACAATAGTTCTTCGCTCATTTCTATACCAAAGAAAGGAAAAACAAATTATATACAAAAACAAATTATATATAAGAAAGAACAAAACCTAGTAAAGAGTGTGTTCATGTTCCTCGGGATCATCAACAAAGAACATAATGTCACCATAATAGCATATGAAATTCTTATATGGAATATATGAAAGAACATACTAGCCGAAATCGCAATAGTTCTTCTCCGATTACTACAACAATTCAAAGAACCAAGACAAATTCATAATATATGAAATATACAAAATCCGAAAATCAATATCATACTATAAAGTAATGTATCTAAGAAAAATCCAAAAATCAATATCAACATCGAACACCGAGTGTACATGGTAATGTTTGGGCCTTAAATTCTTAATGTAATTACAAAATTGAAGACAAGGTTTAAACATTATAAAGTGTGAGCAATGAATAGAGACAGAACTAAGAACAATAGAAATTTGAGAATTAAAGGAAAATTCTATTAAAAATTAGGTGTAAGAAAATGATTACAATCTAGTGTCTATATCAGAGATCTATAAAAAGAGTCAGAAAGAAAAACAAATAGCATACACAAAGTCAATTCAACAAAACAAAGACCTCGCACAAATAGCAAATACGGAAACACATGCACATTTAACAAATCCGAGTACACCTTACGAAAATTAACAAATAAGAAATAATATTTGCTAAATGTCATATTTTAGTAATAAACAAACAATATCAAGTAAACCAAAATTTATTTGCTATATTATAAATGGTAACATAATCCACTAAACGTACATGAAAATAAAAATCGAATTTGAATTTTATCAACAAGGGCAAGAAAATAAAATTAAGAAAACACATAACAGCTTCACATAAAAGAAAGTCAAAGAAAACATGTGTCACACCCCGGTCAACGGGTTTGGGTGTGAACGAGAATGGAATCAGAGTCGCGGATACATAGAACGACTTCCAATAATTTCAAATTTCATAAAAACATCACATCATTTCATTGTAGCGGAAAGAGTTGTGGAAACGATAATGTCTTACATTTGAAAATCATAAAGTCTTAAATTAATATTAAAATCACAAAACATTTTATTGGGATAGTTGGGACTATGACTCCGTGAATAGGTCTGATAGCATGATGAAGCCCCATTTGCATGTCTTCCAAGGTTTGGATCAATTACCTAAGAAATTGTGAGTTTAGAAGGTCAACATAAAGTTGGTGAGGTTCACATGTTTATGACTCTACGTTTAAAGTTGGTAAAACAGCTTCAGTATACTTAAATATTACATTGGTTTACCGTTTTTGGTTGTATGTAGGGCTGTAAACGAGCCGAGTCGAGCCGAGCCAGGGTAAGCTCGGGCTCGGCTCGTTTAGAAACCGAGCCGAGCCGAGCCATCTCGTTTATTTTAATGAGCTAAAATAATGAGCTCAAGCTCGGCTCGTTAAAAGTCGAGCCGAGCCGAGCCGCCTCGACGAGCCAGCTAGTTTATTTTTTAAAATTTATATTATTTACACATATTGATATATAACATGACTAAAACATAATTTTTGACATACTCGTAATGAAGATTTTAAAATTCGATGTTTAATTATTTATTTTTCAATAAAAACAAATATTTCTTACTAAAAATATTATATCAGTTTTATATCTTATTTTAATTTAATATTTTATTAAGTAAAATACTATAGAAAACTTAGTAATTAAACTAAAAATTATATTACAAATAATAAACTCATAATTTTATGTTATATATATGTATATATAATAAAAATTGAGCTTAAATTTAAACGAGCCAAGCGAGCGAGCCAACGAGCTAACTAACGAGCGAGCTAGGGGTGTTCAGAAACCGTAAAAACCGAACCAAACCGGTTAAACCGGACCAAAAATTCGGTTTGGGTTCATAATTTTTATAATGGTCCGGTTCATGGTTCATAAAAATAAAAACCGGTATTTACGGTCCGGGTTACGGTTTAGGATGATGGCGAGCGGTTTCAACCGGACCGGACCGTTGTCTTATATATATAATGTAATATTGTATATACTATATATTTATATATATTATATGTTAATCTTTTAAATTTTTTAAAAACCCTACTGGCGTCCTTTCAGTTATTTGTAATCTAGATACACACAATTTGCATTCAATTTTCACAATTCACGCATTCAACTTTAAGAGCATTCCCAAATTTGCCCTTTGAAAAGAAAATTCCGTAACAAACAAAACAGGCCCAAAACCGTCCTAAAAAAATTAAGGAGTTTGCATCTTTGGACGGTTCAACCCGGTAAAACCGTAAACCAAACCGGTTAACCCGGTTTGTCTGATCTAGTAAACCCGGACCAAACCGGTTGGTTTGGGTTGAAAAAAATCGAACCCGTATGTTACGGTTTGGTTCAAAAAAATCCCAAAACCCGGACCAACCGGACCATGAACACCCCTAGAGCGAGCCACGAGCCGAGCTGACCTTGGCTCGGGCTCGGCTCGTTTAGAAACCGAGCCGAGCTGGCTCGGCTCGTTTATAATCGAGCTGAATTTCGAGCGAGCTAATTTCGAGTTTTTTTCGAGCGAGCTTCGAGCGAGCCACGAGCTACGAGTTTTTTTAACAATCCTAGTTGTATGAACTCACCTGAACCTTGATTTCAAATACTAACGGTTTACCCACCCATAGTATCTCGCCCGAGGTATATTGAACAGAGCAGAATAACTGACGTGTACCCCAAGACAATTCGAAATCAGAACTGGAGCTACCAGTTAGGGCAGGGTTGTCAACCCAAATAGATCTATTCACTAGCTATCGTTTGGTACAGAACTAATTGAAATCAATTAATGGTGGGATACAGTTGTACAAACGTTTATAACGATAATGTACCATAGTTGGACAATCAGTAAGAGAACAAGCAGTCATACGGCTAACAGATAAACCATAATATTAAGTAAAAAACATTTATTAGATTTCATGATTTCTCCCCCAAAAGTACAAAAATAGTTAAAATAAAAGGGGTCGTGAAACTAACTGGATCAGCAGGTATGATGAATATAAATAGTGCAAGAGCGGTAGCAAGTAAGGGGAGAAGGAGGGAAAGTCGGTGGTGGATGGTGGTTTCCGGCGGCGGTGGTGGTCCGGCAGGGTGGTTCGGCGGCGATGGCAGGCGGAGCTGCGGCGGCGGAGGGTGGCTCGGTAGTGGAGGCAGCCGGCGGCAGGGGGGCTACGGTGGTGGCTTGGCCAGTTCAAGGGGAGAGGGAGGGAGAGTGTGTTGTGGTGTGGGGGAACCAAGGAGTGGGATGGCTTTCTTCTTATAACCAAAATGTTGGCTAATGACCATTGTGTCATACTTAAACACCTAGGAACTTGCACTTTACATGACAACTAATATGGAAGGCTAGACTAGGTGTGGTGTCAACACCATAATCACCCAACACTTCTGATTGTAGGTGATTAAATCTTTATAAATCTTTCAAGCTTTTATAAAAGAGTAAGGGCTTTTATAAAATATGAAGAGGTTAGGGGTTTATAAAAATCATAATTTTTATAAATTTGGTCCAAGTATAATTAACTACAAAGGTGGTGAGATTTGTAGGTTGATGGGCCAAAATTCTATAAAATCTAGTGGACTAGTTTTATAAAATCCCATGGGCCAAAAACAAATTATAATACTTGGGTTTGGAGATGGGCCGAAGCCCATAAAATCGGGTGAAGGGGGCCGGTTTTCGGTTGGTCCGCGAAGGGAAAAGGAACCGGTCGGGGTTGGGCTTCTGCGTGGGCCGAAGGGAGGAAAGCGACCGGGTTTTTGGGCCGATTCTCGAGTGGGCCGAAAAGGAGAGAGGGAACGGGTTCAGCCCAAGGCCATTTGGGCCGCGGGTCGGGCCTCCAGGCTGGGTTGGCTACTCGGTTGGTCGAGTCGGGTTATCGGGTAGCGTTTCGGGTTTGTTCGGATTGTTTTGGGCTTATTGGGCCTAACTGGGCCCGAGCGGGTTATCGGTTTTCGTTTGGCTAAGTCTTGACAACGGAACAGTTTATATCACATTTTTAAATCAATAAAATGTTTTAAGGTGAAACAGATTATTTCGGTTATTGATAAAATATAAAAGTCAAACTTTTATATTAAATTTCTTATTGTTAAAATTCCATTTAAAATATGAAAACCTTCATATTTTACGGGTTTATGTTTCCGGTACAAACACGGGATTTAGATTACGTCACCAGTTATCGGTTATTAGTTTAACATAGAAACTAAATCAGTTAATCACATAAATAAAGTATATGAATATTTATTTAAAATTCAAAGGAGAGAGGTTTAACCTGTTTTAAACGAGGTGTCACAACATGTCATGTCAAATAGGAGAAAAACCACATAAAATAGGAATAGAACTTGCAAATGATCAAATAAAAACGGGGCAACAAACAACAAAATTGAAGGCAACAGATAATAGCAAGCTTGTGAGAAAAAAAGAGTCAAAGATAACATATTATGTAAGGAAATATTCATGCATAAACAAATAAGATTCCACATACGCACAAAAATATTTTAGTAACAAAGCATAGCATACCTTAACACCAAAGTCTTTTACAGATCAAAACTATCTCCCAGATTTTAAGAGAATAATCATACACCTTTATGAAAATCACAATAGTTCTTCGCTCATAACAATAACAAAGAGACGAAAAAGAGATTATATACAAGAAAAAGTATATAAGAAAAGAAAGAACAAAAGCTCAAGCCTGTAAATGATCACGCAAGACTCAATATACAAAGCCAAAACACTTTAAAACCAATCATTTAAAGAGTATAAGATTATCAACCAAGACCAAGAGAGAAAAACAGTGAACCTTTAGAGAACTAAATATAACAGGAATTTGAAATTACAAACTAACAAACAAGTGTGAAAGTTGTAGAATTTATCGAATAAAAAGGGTCACAAAAAAGTGTGAAAGTTGTAGAATTTACTACAAGTAGCTTAAAAGGAGCCAAACATAACATATTTTAGAAAACCAGGAAAGGATTCAAGAATCATAACATATAAACATCATATCATCACAACTTTAGATCATCAGTCAAGGATAACTTAGGTTTACTACATAAAAATATTTTATGATTTTATATTGGCTTATTGGATTTAAATAATCCCAACTATCATCAATTGGCAAATAATAATCCCAATTGAGTAAATGTTTTTTAATGAGCCTAACTTTCACACTATTTTCCTCTGGCAATCCCAAACTAACGGATAACTAACTCCGTTAGTGTTTTGCTGACATGGCAGCCTAAGTGGCAGTTTTAATTTGATGTGGCAAATGAGTTGAGATTATTTAAATCCAATAAGCCTTTTATATTTTAGAAAAAAATTAGTTTTTATAAAATAGCTTTTCTAACTTCACTTGGATGAACACTTGGATCATATAACGACAAAGAAATTGTGTTAGATTGTAACTCTAGCATTAGGCTAGGTGACGGGTTATCACGAATGGTGACGAGAGAACTCGAATGCTTGAATCAATACTCCACATGAACACACGAACAAACGAACAAAGATGGCGGGTTTCACGACGGTGAGAGAGGGCGCCTTAGGGGTGTTCGGTGGTGGTTTCTGGTGGTTCATGGCTTGCAATCCCATCTCTATATATAGTGGTTGTGAGGGAGCATCATGATGGCTTTTGGATCTTGATAAATGATGGTGGTTTGACCATATCTTTGACCTAGGGTGGTATGGAAATAAAAACAGTAACACATTTGATAAATAAACTCTAAAAGACACATTAAGATGGAAATGACATAAATAGAGAACTTAGATAGTACTTCTACGAAATTAAAAAAAAAAAAAAAAAACATGATTGTACTTTTCATCAACAAATTCCAGCGGATTAATCTGAACCCCTTTGACATAGTCAAGCCTGGAAAAATACAAGATGAGCTTACAAAACAAGTAACACTTTAAAACTAAACATTTAAAATCCGCCAGCTATTAAAAGTCACCAAATTTAATGCAAAAGAATGATACTGAATCAATGTCTAAACCAAATATCACAAAACACTTCGGAAATAAACAGAAGAAACTTATAATAATATAAACATACAGCAAAGCAAATACATGATAAGTTTACACAACTCACGACAGCCTGGTTATTGCTAAGCATAATAAGATCAAGCCTAAATGTTCATAAATATACAAAGAAAAACACTTCAACCCCAGGCACTTGAATAGAGCACGTTTACTAGCAAATAATAAACAAAGAGTCACCAAAATACAAAAAAGTTATCTGAAAACTACATTAAAAACATATCTCATGCTTACATAGAGAGTCGGAAGACTATAAAACCCACATGAATATCTGGAAATTTGAATCACACGATCACAAACAATCTTACAACACAGAAAACAAATAAAATAATGTGATAACTCACAAGAAGGTAATCAAATAAAAATCGGGTCACAAACAAGTGTGAAAGCACTAATCTTATGAAGCAATTTATCAAATAAAAATTGGATCGCAAACAAGTGTGAAAGCACTATCTCTTATGAGAAAAAGATAAACCACAAAAAAGAAATCATAACGTCCGAAAACTGCATTGAAACATATCTCATGCTTACATAGAGAGTCGAATATCTAAAAATTTGAATCACTTAATCCATCACATGAATTTGTTACAAAAAGGAAAAATAATAATGTAATAATTCTCAAGAAAACCCGAAAAATACCAAAATACAATTTGCAATTTATCAAATAAAGATTGAGACACAAACAAGTGCACAAAAAATAAATCACAACATTCGTGAATATCTAATGTTTTACAGAAGACTACAACCCACATGAATATCTGAAAATATGAATCACAGGATCACATCACATGGTCACAAATCATGTAACAATCTTGCAGCCAGAAAACAACCCACATAGATCTTTTACATAGAGAGTCTTCTACTAGAAAACCCACATGAATATCTTAAAATTTGAAACACACAATGAGAAAACAACCTCTAATTGCATACCAATATTTGAAAACCATACCATATAACAATCTTACAACCAGATAACAACCACATGAATACCTGAAAATTTGAATCACAAAATCACATCACATGGTCACAAATCATATAACAATCTTATAACCACATAACAATTTCTTATTACATAACAAAATCGAATTTGTTAAAATAAGGAAAAATAATGTAAGGTTTTTACATATAAACACTTCCTATGTTTATTTCTATATTTTATAATCCTAGTAATATTACAACCACAAAGTAAATCCAGGGTCGCCTAGTGAGGTGTGTCAGGTCCTAATTGAGATTTATATGCACGCTATGCTAGAAACCCCAATATACAGGCGCTCTCTTCTGTTCCGCACGAACTCCTAAGTGTCTGAATAACTTGGTATATTAATATTTTATTATTAATCGATTTTGAACTCATTATACCAAAACCAAGTCCCCATACCTCCAGTATTGTTCAATATCAAATAACCATTTTTCAAAACCCTAATTTGACATATATATTAAATAATATCAAAACACATTATAATATAAAATAAACCTTTATTTACCTTAAAAGATTAATAACATACCTTAAAAGATTAGCCCTCACTTTAACCGCGTTTATTTAATTTTGGCAAAATAATGTTATGAAAACCCTAATTTTGACACATTCATAAGACTCCGAAAATGTGAACCATATTATCACAAATCAGATAACAATTTTACAGCCAAAAAACAACATATGGTTACATAAAAAAATTAAACAACTTTGTAATCGGAGAGAACATAGATATATAAACTAAAGAACAATCTTGAGCAAATACACCGGGTTGAATTTTAAACTAGCGGTTTAATATTACTTGCATCTAAAATTTTGAATCACACAATCATACATCATTTAACAATCTTAACTTCGGGTTCAAGATAGCTTTTAAAATTTTAAATAATTGTTAAAATATTCTTTACAATTAAATTGTACTGAAAAAATATTCTCTAGAATTAAATTGACACACAAATCTTTACTTAAAGATTTTTTTCTTTTAACTTTCTTTCAGATATAATTAACTATAATGAAATGAAACACCATTTAGAGGTACAACAAATTTAAATAGATATAGAAATCTAAAACAATTAATTATAATGAAATGAAACAAATTTTAAATACAGATTAAAGATCATTCCAAAGACTACAAGCAATCTTAATACAGTAAAAAAAATCATATAGTTGTTTTTGTATAAACCCATTGGGTGTAAATTTAACAACTAAAAGTCTTTTAAAACTGCTATTGACAAAACATCAAAGACAATCACATTTAGAGTATGGAGATACACAATCACATTAACTAAATATTCTCTCAAACACAACAAATAAAAAAACACAAATTTAGACACAAAATAGAGCAAAAAGAAAAACAAAAGATTAATGAGATAATAACAGAATGGGGATTAATTAAACTCCAATACACAGGCACATTAATTTAATATTCTCTCAGACACAAAATGAATAAAAACACAAATTTAATCGCAAAACACAGCAAAAAACACATAGATGCGGAGCTGCCCATAATTCAATATTCCCTATAAGGAGTACCTTGAAAAATCAGCGCTTCTCTCATAACTATAAGAAGTAAATATGAAAAGAAATGGGTAAAATTAGATTATATCATATATATAAAATCCCAGAACAAATATAAAATATAAATATATGAGAAGATAAAAGAAAGAATAAAAGCTTACACATAGGACACAAAATGTATATCAGTTTCTCATGATCATGAGGAGAGAACCCAAACTCATCATATTAATCATTATATTATGCAATTATACAATATTCAAACACAAAATATATAACGAAACTTACCCGCAGAAATAGAAGCTTGGACCGGCCAAAATCAAAATGGACTTACCTAGTCATGCTTTGGCTTCCTTGAATTCATATGGAGTATGGCTTGTGGTCACCTGTTTATTCCATCTTTTTTACACAATTACACAAGGTTCAAACACAAGATATCAAAATGAACTTACCAATAGAGATAGAAGCTTGGACCGAATGAAAATCAAATTGAACTTAACTTTTATTCATTTTTTAAATGCAAACCCACAAAGATCAGAACCTTGGACTGAATGAATATCAAAATGAACATGTCATGTTTTGGCTTCCTTAAATTCAGAGGTAGTGGGCCTTGCGACCACAGCTGTTATTCAATTTTTCATGAAATTTCCCAAGTTTTAACAACAAATATATATAAAAGAACTTACTAGCAGAAATCGTAATAGTCCTTTGCTCAGAAAAAAAAATTATTTATATGAGAAATTATAAGAAAGAACACAAAGTGTACATTTCCTCAAGATCATGAGGAGAGATCCATGTATATTAGCATAATATCATAAGCTGGGACGGGACATTTTCAACCATTTTCCCCACCATAAATATATAATAGCATAAAAATAAATAAAACAAGAACATTCTAAAAGACAAAGAACATACATGTGAGTTACCTTTTTAAATCCACCAAATTAATGCAAAAGAATGGTGACTATAATCATTGCCTTGAACAAAAATCACCAAACACTTACAAAATAAATAAATCTTTCGATAACGTAAACAATATAAAAAACAAACAATAGGAAACAAAATACAAGACTAAACTCCAATACACAATCACATTAATTAAATATTCTCTCAAACACAAAACGAATAAAAAAACACAGATTTAGTCACAAAACACAACAAAAAACAAAAGAACAAGGACATAATAACAAAATATCAAAGACATACACAAATCACATTAATTAAATATTCTCTCGGGCACAAAACGAACAAAAAACACATAGATTTCACAAAACACATAAAAAAACACATACATGCGGAGCAACCCAGAATTCAATTTTCATTATCAAAACTCAACACACAATACACAACATTAACTAAAATCATAAAGGCACAAGTTAAATCATCAAACATATCATAGAATCACCTCGAACAATCGCGGTGGTTCTCTCATAATTATGACGAGTAAATATGAAAAGAAATGAGTAAAAATCAGAAGATTTACACGTAGGACATAAAGTGTACAAGCTTCTCATGATTGTGAAGAGAGAACCCAAACTCATCACCTGTGATGTGTGGTCGTTGTAGTGACCCGATCATGCAATTATGAATATTCAAATACAAAATATATAACAGAACTTACCCCGTAGAGATAGAAGCTTGGACCGAAATGGACTTACCTGGTCATGCTTCAGCTTCCTTGAGTTCATAGGTAGTGGGGCTTGCGGTGACCTGTTATTCATTATTTTATGAATATCAAAATGAACTTAGCTGGTTAGGCTTTGGCTTCCTTGAGTTCATATGTAATGGGGCTTGTGACCGACCTGTTATTTCTTTTTTTCAAACACAAGGTTCAAACACAAAATATCAAAATGAACTTACCCGTAAAGATACAAGCTTGGACCGAATGAATATCAAATTTACTTACTAGTCATGCATTGGCTTCTTTGAGTTCATAGGTAGTGGGGCTTGCGGTCACCTATTATTCATTTTTTAATGCAATTACACAAGGTTCAAACACACAATATTTATTAAAACTTACCCACAAAGATTAGAACATTGGATGAATAAATATCTAAATGAAC
This sequence comes from Deinandra increscens subsp. villosa, assembly GCA_039602395.1. NCBI lineage: Eukaryota > Viridiplantae > Streptophyta > Magnoliopsida > Asterales > Asteraceae > Deinandra > Deinandra increscens. The sequence goes on along the minus strand of JBCNJP010000007.1, from coordinate 111,472,769 downwards.
ATACCTAGTCATGTTTTGGCTTCCTTGAATTCAGAGGTAATGGGCCTTGCGGTCAACTGTTATTCAATTTTTCTTGAAATTATCCAAGTTCAAACAACAAATATATATGATGTGTGTGGTTTTGGACACGAAATGATAACGGGTTTTGGGGACGAAATTAGCGAATTCAGGTTGAAAATGTTAAAATATATGAAATTCTGATAAATATCATGAGTTTGCAGGAAAAATCGAGCTTGGTGCGGAAAACGAGGAAAGAAACAAAAAAAATCAAGAAGCTGAAAACCTCACGGCTTGCAGGCTGTGAGACCCCCTGTCATGGCCTGGCCTAGGCCGTGAGGACCCTTGTCACACCCTTTCCAAGCTGTGAGTGCTGAAGCCAAGCCATGAAGACCCTGTCATGGCCATGACAGTCCTGTCTAGGCCGTGAGACCCCCTGTCACGGCCTACAAGCCGTGACCGACACCCCGATAACGGCGCCAAAAACTTGATGTGTGTGAAAGTGTATATAAAAATATGGTCTTACACTATCAGGTTTTAAATTTATAAAAATGGTTATCCACCTAGGGACTACACACACACGTAGGCAAGTATACCTGCCATGTATAGTATAGTGTTGGTAGGGTTGTCGAACCTCAAGGACACGTTTTATGCAAAACAGTTGGTCTTTAGTTAAGCCGGTGTATTTTTTTGTATTTTGAAAATATGAATTTGAAATGTGGATGGTTTAAGAGAACAGATTGAAGATTGGGTTTGGTTAATTCAATAGAGTAAGAGGATCGTTTAGGCATAGACGAGCCTAACCATGGTTTAATATATTAATTGTGTCGGTTTTTACATACCATTATGGTTTGAAGTAATAGTTTTGTTTCTTTGTTTCAATTGATGACATTTGTGTTCTTGATTGTTCTTGGATACCTCTTAGCCTTGTGGGCATCATTAGGTTGCAGAGCACCGACCGATTAGGAATCCTATTGTATAGCAGAGCCACATAATCTGCGGCGTACGCGTGAACTAGCAATAGTCACGATCGTTAAGAACCCTAGTCACCAATCAGGAGTCCAACCCTTAGGGCTGAGTGAGAAATTACCTACCCTCTGTCAGTAACCACCCCCGACATTGTCAAGTAAACCAAGTAGTCACCGATAGGTCGGGTCTGCCCTTACTTAGTCGTGTCTAGGACCTGCTGGGTCAATTGATCCATGAAACTTAACCGCTTCACAACCCTAGAACCATTAGGATCATCCATACCCTGACCCTTCGACCAGTTGTGAGTTGAGTCACCGATAACTCGGGACTTGGCCTAGGGCACTTCAAATCCATAACCAACTTGTCTACACTTCACCATGGACCATTAGTAACCATTTAGGGCCTGTCTATAAGCCTAATAGTGAACCAGTCCATAAGAATTAGGTCGCCTTGTCTTAGGAACCCAATTCACATAAGCGACAAGGCGTATGCACAAAACCGATACAATCGATTAAACTTGGGTGGGGGAGTCATTGCCTAAGCGATCCTCTTACACTATTGAATTAACAAAACCCAATCTTCAATCTGTTCTCTTAAAATCATCCACATTTCAAATTCATATTTTCAAAATACAAAAAAATAAACCGGCTTAACTAAAGACCAACTGTTTTGCATAAATCGTGTCCTTGAGGTTCGACAACCCGGTATTTACCAACACTATACTATACATGGCATGTATACTTGCCTACGTGTGTGTGTGACTCTAGGTGGATAACCATTTTTATATACACTTTCACACACATCAATATAAGAGAACTTACTAGCAGAAATCATAATAGTCATTTGCTCGTAAGTGCAACGGGAAACAATTATTTATATGAGAAGATAAGAAAGAATAGAAGCTTACAAAATAAATAAATAAATAAATCTTTCAATAACGTCAAATACAAAATATATAACAGAACTTACCCCGCAGAGATAAAAGCTTGGACCGAAATGGACTTACCTGGTCATGCTTCAGCTTCCTTGAGTTCATAGGTAGTGGGGCTTGCGGTGACCTGTTATTCATTATTTTATGCAAATATACAAGGTTCATACACAAATTATATAACAGAACGTACACGCATATTTAGAAACTTATTCCGTATGAATATCAAAATGAACTTAGCTGGTCAGGCTTTGGCTTCCTTGAGTTCATATGTAATGGGGCTTGTGGTCAGCTTGTGAAAACCTGTTATTCCTTTTTTTTTTAAACACAAGGTTCAAACACAAAATATCAAAATGAACTTACCCGTAAAGATACAATCTTGGACCAAATGAATAAAATTGACTTCCTTGAGTTCATAGGTGGGCTTGCAATTACACAAGGTTCAAGCACACAATATATAATAAAACTTACCCACAAAGATCATAACCTTGGACTGAATGAATATCAAAATGAACATACCTTGTCATGCTTTGGCTTCCTTGAATTCAGAGGTAGTGGGCATTGAGGTCACCTGTTATTCAATTTTTCATTAAATTACCCAAGTTCAAACAACAAATCAGAATAGTCCTTTGCTCGTAACTGCAACATGAAAAAGTTATTTTATGAGAAGATATAAGAAAGAAAGAAGCTTACACATACACAAAGTGTACATTTTCCTGTTATTCCTGGTCATGTAATATTCATTTTTCATGAAATTGCACAAATATAACGGGACGTTTTCAACCATTTTCTCAACCATACATGTATAATAGCATAAAGATAAATAAAATAAGAACATTCTACAAGACAAAGAACATACATGTGAGTTGTTGCCAATTCAAATCCACAGAATTAATGCAAATGTATTATCATAAATATAAAAACAAACAATAGAAAGCAAAATACAAGATTAAACTCCAATACACACAATCACATTAATTAAATATTCTCTCATACACAAAACCAATAAAGAACACAAATTTAGTCACAAAACAAAGCGAAAACAAAATACCAAGGACATAAACATTAAAGACAATCACATTTTGAGTCATCTTATTTAGAGTCATATCAAGAATGGGGATTAAACTAAAATTAACAAGCACATTAATTAAATATTCTCTCATACACAAAACGAATAAAGAAACATAGATTTAGTCACAAAACATAACAAAAAAACAAAAGATCAAAAACATAAAAACAGAACATCAAAGACAATCACATTAAGAGTCATCTTACTTAGAGTCATATCTTAATAGGGATTAAACTCCAATACACAATCACATTAAATAAATATTCTCTCAGGCACAAACGAATAAACAAACACACACGGAGCAACCTAGAATTCAATTTTCCCTATCAAAACTCAACACACAATAACATGAACTAAAATCATAAAGGCTCGAACAATCGCAGTGATTCTCTCATAACTATAACGAGTAAATATTGAAAGAAACGAGTAAAATTAAATTATATCTCAGAACAAATAAAAACTATAAATATATGAGAAGATAAAAAAAAAATTGCACATAGGACACAAAGTGTACAAGTTTCTCATGATCTTGAGGAGAGAACCCAAACTCATCATACTAGCAAAAAACAAAAGATCAAGTACATAATAATAGAACATCAAAGACAATCACATTAAGAATGGGGATTAAACTGCAATACACAATCACATTAATCAAATATTCACACAGACACAAAACGAATAAAGAATGGGGATTAAACTCCAATACACAATCACAATACATAACAAAAAAATAAAAGATCAAGAACATAATAACAGAACATCAAAGACATCAATCACATTAAGTAAGAGTCATCTTACTTAGAGTCATATCTTAATGGGGATTAAACTCCAATACACAATCACATTAATTAAATATTCTCTCAGGCACAAAACGAATAAAAAACACAGATTTAATCACAAACACATCAAAAAACACATACATGCGGAGCAACCAGAATTCAATTTTTCCTATCAAAACTCAACACACAATACACAACATGCACTAAAATCATAAAGGCTCGAACAATCAGAGTGATTCTCTCATAACTAACGAGTAAATATGAAAAGAAATGAGTAAAATTACATTATATCTCAGAACAAATAAAAACTATAAATATTGAGAAGATAAAAAAAGAATAAAAGCTTACACATAGGACACAAAGTGTACAAGTTTCTTCTTATGATCTTGAGGAGAGAACCCAAACTCATCATACTAGCACATGGAGATGTGTGGTCGTTGTAGTGACCTAGCCATGCAATTATACAATATTCAAACACAAAATATGTAACAAAACTTACCCCACAGAGATAAAAGCTTGGAGAGAAATCGACTTACCTGGTCATGCTTTGGGTTCGTTGAGTTCATAGGTATTGGGGCTTGCCACGTTATTCATTATTTTATGCAGTTATAGGTTCAAACACAAAATATATAACAGATCTTACCCTCATATTTAAAAGCTTGGTCCGTATGAATGAATATCAATATGAACTTAGCTTGTCAGGCTTTGGCTCCCTTGAGTTCATATGTAGTGGGGCTTTTGGTGACCTGTTATTCCTTTTTCTAAACACAAGGTTCAAACACAAAATATCAAAATGAACTTACCCGTAAAGATACAAGCTTGGACCGAATGAATATCAAATTGAACTTACCAAGTCATGCATCGTTGAGTCATAGGTCACTTGCGGTCACCTGTTATTCTATTTTTTTAATGCAATTACACGAGGCTCAAATACACCATATATAATATAACTTACCTACAAAGATCAGAACCTTGGTCATGCTTGGGCTTCCTTGAAGTCAGAGGTAGTGGGCCTTGCGGTCACCTGTTATTCAATTTTTGATGAAATACATAGACAATGTACATATTCCGGTTATTCATGGTCATGTAGCACCTGTTATTCAATTTTCATGAAATTACACAAATATTATAAGCTGGGACAAGACGTTTTCAACCTTTTCTCGACCACAAATGTATAATAGCATCAAAATAAATAAAATAAGAACATTCTACAAGACAAAGAACATACATGTGAGTTGCCTTTTCAAATCCACCGAATGAATGCAACAGAATTGACCTACCTTGAACAAAAATCACCAAACACTTTCAAAATAAATAAATCTTTCGATATCGTAAACAACAAACAATAGAAAGCAAAATACAAGATTAAACTCCAATACACAATCACATTAATTAAATATTATATCATACACAAAACGAATAAAGAACACAAATTTAGTCACAAAACACAGCAAAAATCAAAAGATCAACGACATAATATCAAGAATGGGTACATAATCACATTAATTAAATATTCTCTCATATACAAAACAAATAAAAAACACAGATTTAGTCACAAAACACAACAAAAACAAAAGATCAAGGACATAATAATAGAGCATCAAAGACAATCACATCTTAATCATCTTATTTAGAGTCAAGAATGGTGATTAAACTCTAATACACAATCACATTAATTAAATATTCTCTCACGCACAAAAAGAATAAAAAAACACACATTTAATCACAGAACACATCAGAAAACACATACATGCGGAGCAACCCAGAATTCAATTTTCCCTATCAAAACTCAACACACAATACACAACATGCACTAAAATCATAAAGGCACAAGTTACAATCATCAAACACATCATAGAATCACCTCGAACAATCGCGGTGGTTCTCTCATAACTATAATGAGTATATATGAAAAGAAATGAGTTAAAATAGATTATATCTCAGAACAAATAAAAACTATAAATATATGAGAAGATAAAAGAAAGGATAAAAGCTTACACATAGGACACAAGGTGTACAAGTTTCTCATGATCGTGAGGAGAGAACCCAAACTCATCATACTAACACATGGTGATGTGTGGTCCTTGTAGTGACCTGGTCATGCAATTATATAATATTCAATCACAAAATATATAACAGATTTTACCCCACAGAAATAAAAGCTTGGACCCAAATGGACTTACCTGCTCTTTGGCTTCCTTGAGTTCATAGGTAGTGGGGCTTGCGATGACCTGTTATTCTTTATTTTATGCAATTATGTTCAAACACAAATTATATAACAGAACTTACCTGCATATATTAGAAGCTTGCTCCGTATGAATATCAAAATGAGCTTAGCTGGTCATGCTTTGGCTTCCTTGAGTTCATATGTAGTGGGGCTTGTGGTCACCTGTTGTTCCTTTTATAATGTAATTACACATGGTTCAAACACAAAATATCAAAACGAACCAGAGATACAAGCTTGGACCGAATGAATATCAAATTGAACTTACCTATTCATACATTGGCTTCCTTGAGTTCATAGGTAGTGGGGCTTGCGGTCACCTTTTATTCATTTTTTTAATGCAATTACACAAAACGCACAATATATAAATCATAAAACTTACCCACAAAGATTATAACCTTGGACTGAATGAATATCAAAATGAACATACCTTGACATGTTTTGGCTTCCTTGAATTCAGAGGTACTAGCAGAAATCATAATAGTCCTTTGCTTGTAAGTGCAACAGGAAACAATTATTCATATGAGAAGATATAAGAAAGAATAGAAGCTTACACATACACAAAGTGTACATTTTCTTGTTATTCATTTTTCATGAAATTGCACAAATATCATAAGCTGGGACGGGACGTTTTCAACCATTTTCTCGACCATAAATGTATAAATAATAGCATCAAAATAAATAAAATAAGAACATTCTACAAGACAAAAAACGTATACATGTGAGTTGCCTCTTCGAATCCACCGAATGAATGCAAAAGAATTGACTATAATCACTGCCTTGAACAAAAATCACCAAACACTTTCAAAATAAATAAATAAATAAATCTTTCGATACCCTAAACAACAAACAATAGAAAGAAAAATACAAGCTTAAACTCCAATACACAATCACATTAATTAAATATCTATCATACAGAAAACGAATAAAGAAATTTAGTCACAAAACACAGCAAAAAACAAAAGATCAAGGACATAATAACAAGACATCAAAGACAACACATTTAGAGTCATCTTACTTAGAGCCATATCAAGAATGGGTACACAATCAAATTAATTAAATGTTCTCTTCTCATACACAAAACGAATAAAAACCACAGATTTAGTCACAAAACACAACAAAAAACAAAAGATCAAGGACATAATAACATAACATCAAACTTACTTAGAGTCATATCAAGAATGGGTACACAATCAAATTAATTAAATACTCTCTTCTCATACACAAAACAAATTAAAAACACAGATTTAGTCACAAAATACAACAAAAAACAAAAGATCAAGGACATAGTAACAGAACATCAAAAACAATCACATTAAGAGTCATCTTACTTAGCGTCATATCAAGAATGGGGATAAAACTCAAATACACAATCACATTAATTAAATATTTTCTCAGGCACAAAACGAATAAAAAAACACAGATTTAATCACAAAATCAAAAAACACATACATGCGGAGCAACACAGAATTCAATATTCCCAATCAAAACTCAACACACAATGACACAACATGCACTAAAATCATAAAAGCACAAGTTACAATCATCAAACATATCATAGAATCACCCGAACAATCGCGGTGGTTCTCTCATAACTATAACGAGTATATATGAAAAGAAATGAGTAAAAGTAGATTATATCGCAGAACAAATAAAAACTATAAATATAAGAAAAGGTAAAAGAAATAATAAAAGCTTGCACATAGGACACAAAGTGTACAAGTTTCTCATGATCGTGAGGAGAGAACCCAAACTCATCATACTAGCACATGGTGATGTGTGGTCCTTGTAGTGACCTGGTCATGCAATTATACAATAATCAAACACAAAATATATAACAGAACTTACCACGCAGAGATAGAAGCTTGGACCGAAATGGACTTACTCATGCTTCAACTTCCTTGAGTTCGTAGGTAGTGGGGCTTGCGGTGACCTGTTATTCATTATTTTATGCAAATATACAAGGTTCATACACAAATTATATAACAGAACTTACCCGCATATTTAGAAGCTTGGTCCGTATGAAAATGAAAATGAACTTAGCTGGTCAGGCTTTGGCTTCCTTGAGTTCATATGTAATGGGGCATGTGACCGACCTGTTATTCCTTTTTTTTAAACACAAGGTTCAAACACAAAATATCAAAATGAACTTACCCGTAAAGATACAGGCTTGGACCGAATGAATATCAAATTGAACTTACAAGTCATGCATTGGCTTCTTTGACTTCATAGGTAGTGGGGCTTGCGGTCACCTGTTATTCATTTTTTTAATGCAATTACACAAGGTTCAAACACACAATATTTATTAAAACTTACCCACAAAGATTAGAACATTGGATGAATGAATATCTAAATGAACATACCTGGTCATGTTTTGGCTTCCTTGAATTCAGAGGTAGTGGGCCTTGCGATCAACTGTTATTCAATTTTTCTTGAAATTACCCAAGTTCAAACAACAAATATATAAGAGAACTTACTAGCAGAAATCATAATAGCCCTTTGCTCGTAAGTGCAACGGAAACAATTATTTATATGAGAAGATATGAAAGAATAGAAGCTTACACATACACAAAGTGTACATTTTCCTGTTATTCCTGGTCATGTAATATTCATTTTTTCATGAAATTGCACAAATATCATAAGCTCGGACGGGACGTTTTCAACCATTTTCTCAACCATACATGTATAATAGCATCATAATAAATAAAATAAGAACATTCTACAAGACAAAGAACATATACGTGAGTTGCCTCTTCAAATCCACAGAATGAATGGAAAAGAATTGACTATAATCACTGCCTTGAACAAAAATCACCAAACACTTTCAAACTAAATAAATAAATAAATCTTTCGATAACGTAAACAACAAAAAATAGAAAGTAAAATACAAGATTTAACTCCAATACACAATCACATTAAATATTCTCTCATACACAAAACGAATAAAGAACACAGACTTAGTCACAAAACACAGCAAAAAACAAAAGATCAAGGACATATTAACAGAACATTAAAGACAATCACATTTAGAGTCATCTTACTTAGAGTCATATCAAGAATGGGATTAAACTCCAATACACAATCACATTAATTAAATATTCGCTCATACACAAAACGAATAAAGAACACACAGATTTAGTCACAAAACACATACAAAAAACAAGAGATCAAGGACATAATAACGGAACATCAAAGACAATCACATTAAGAGTCATCTTACTTAGAGTCATATCAAGAATTGGGATTAAACTCCAATACACAATCACATTAATTAAATATTCTCTCATACACAAAACGAATAAAGAACACAGATTTAGTCACAAAACACATAAAAAAAACAAGAGATCAAGGACATAATAACGGAACATCAAATACAATCACATTTGAGTCATCTTACTTAGGTCATATCAAGAATGGGGATTAAACTCCAATACACAATCACATTAATTAAATATTCTCTCATACACAAAACGACTAAAAAAACACAAATCTAATCACAAAATAACACATACATGCGGAGCAACCCAGAATTCAATTTTCCCTATCAAAACTCAACACACTACAACATGCACTAAAATCATAAAAGCACAAGTTACAATCATCAAACATATCATAGAATCACCCGAACAATCACGGGTGGTTCTCTCATAACTATAACGAGTATATATGAAAAAAATGAATAAAAGTAGAATATATCGCAGAACAAATAAAAACTATAAATAAATATAAGAGAAGATAAAAGAAAGAATAAAAGCTTGCAAATAGGACACAAAGTGTACAAGTTTCTCATGATCGTGAGGATAGAACCCAAACTCATCATACTAGCACATGGTGATGTGTGGTCCTTGTAGTGACCTGGTCTGGTCATGCAATTATACAATATTCAAACACAAAATATATAACAGAACTTACCACGCAGAGATAGAAGCTTGGACCGCAATGGATTACCTGTTCATGCTTCAAATTCCTTGAGTTCATAGGTAGTGGGGCTTGCAGTGACCTGTTAATCATTATTTTATGCAAATATACAAGGTTCATACACAAATTATATAACAGAACTTACCCGCATATTTAGAAGCTTGGTCCGTATGAATATCAAAATGAACTTAGTTGGTCAGGCTTTGGCTTCCTTGAGTTCATATGTAATGGGGCTTGTGACCGACCTGTTATTCCTTTTTTTTAAACACAAGGTTCAAACACAAAATATCAAAATGAACTTACCCGTAAAGATACAAGCTTGGACCGAATGAATATCAAATTGAACTTACAAGTCATGCATTGGCTTCTTTGACTTCATAGGTAGTGGGGCTTGCGGTCACCTGTTATTCATTTTTTTAATGCAATTACACAAGGTTCAAACACACAATATTTATTAAAACTTACCCACAAAGATTAGAACATTGGATGAATGAATATCTAAATGAACATACCTGGTCATGTTTTGGCTTCCTTGAATTCAGAGGTAGTGGGCCTTGCGATCAACTGTTATTCAATTTTTCTTGAAATTACCCAAGTTCAAACAACAAATATATAAGAGAACTTACTAGCAGAAATCATAATAGCCCTTTACTCGTAAGTGCAACGGAAACAATTATTTATATGAGAAGAAAGAATAGAAGCTTACACATACACAAAGTGTACATTTTCCTGTTATTCCTGGTCATGTAATATTCATTTTTTCATGAAATTTCACAAATATCATAAGCTGGGACGGGACGTTTTCAACCATACATGTATAATAGCATCAAAATAAATAAAATAAAAACATTCTACAAGACAAAGAACATATACGTGAGTTGCCTCTTCAAATCCACAGAATGAATGGAAAAGAATTGACTATAATCACTGCCTTGAACAAAAATCACCAAACACTTTCAAACTAAATAAATAAATAAATCTTTCGATAACGTAAACAACAAAAAATAGAAAGCAAAATACAAGATTTAACTCCAATACACAATCACATTAAATATTCTCTCATACACAAAACGAATAAAGAACACAGACTTAGTCACAAAACACAGCAAAAAACAAAAGATCAAGGACATATTAACAGAACATTAAAGACAATCACATTTAGAGTCATCTTACTTAGAGTCATATCAAGAATGGGATTAAACTCCAATACACAATCACATTAATTAAATATTCGCTAAGGCAGAAAACGAGTAAAAAACACAGATTTAGTTACAAAACACAACAAAATCCTAAAAAGATCAAGGACATAAAAACAGAACATCAAAGACAATCACATTAAGAGTCATCTTACTTAGAGTCATATCAAGAATTGGGATTAAACTCCAATACACAATCACATTAATTAAATATTCTCTCATACACAAAACGAATAAAGAACACAGATTTAGTCACAAAACACATAAAAAAAACAAGAGATCAAGGACATAATAACGGAACATCAAATACAATCACATTTAGAGTCATATCAAGAATGGAGATTAAACTCCAATACACAATCACATTAATTAAATATTCTCTCATACACAAAACGAATAAAAAAACACAAATCTAATCACAAAATAACACATACATGCGGAGCAACCCAGAATTCAATTTTCCCTATCAAAACTCAACACACTACAACATGCACTAAAATCATAAAAGCACAAGTTACAATCATCAAACATATCATAGAATCACCCGAACAATCACAGGTGGTTCTCTCATAACTATAACGAGTATATATGAAAAAAAAATGAATAAAAGTAGATTATATCGCAGAACAAATAAAAACTATAAATAAATATAAGAGAAGATAAAAGAAAGAACCCAAACTCATGATCGTGAGGATAGAACCCAAACTCATCATACTAGCACATAGTGATGTGTGGTCCTTGTAGTGACCTGGTCTGGTCATGCAATTATACAATATTCAAACACAAAATATATAACAGAACTTACCACGCAGAGATAGAAGCTTGGACCGCAATGGATTACCTGTTCATGCTTCAAATTCCTTGAGTTCATAGGTAGTGGGGCTTGCGGTGACCTGTTAATCATTATTTTATGCAAATATACAAGGTTCATACACAAATTATATAACAGAACTTACCCGCATATTTAGAAGCTTGGTCCGTATGAATATCAAAATGAACTTAGTTGGTCAGGCTTTGGCTTCCTTGAGTTCATATGTAATGGGGCTTGTGACCGACCTGTTATTCCTTTTTTTTTAAACACAAGGTTCAAACACAAAATATCAAAATGAACTTACCCGTAAAGATACAAGCTTGGACCGAATGAATATCAAATTGAACTTACAAGTCATGCATTGGCTTCTTTGACTTCATATGTAGTGGGGCTTGCGGTCACCTGTTATTCATTTTTTTAATGCAATTACACAAGTTCAAACACACAATATTTATTAAAACTTACCCACAAAGATTAGAACATTGGATGAATGAATATCTAAATGAACATACCTGGTCATGTTTTGGCTTCCTTGAATTCAGAGGTAGTGGGCCTTGCGATCAACTGTTATTCAATTTTTCTTGAAATTACCCAAGTTCAAACAACAAATATATAAGAGAACTTACTAGCAGAAATCATAATAGCCCTTTACTCGTAAGTGCAACAGGAAACAATTATTTATATGAGAAGATAAGAAAGAATAGAAGCTTACACATACACAAAGTGTACATTTTTCTGTTATTCCTGGTCATGTAATATTCATTTTTCATGAAATTGCACAAATATCATAAGCTGGGACGGGACGTTTACAACCATTTTCTCAACCATACATGTATAATAGCATCAAAATAAATAAAATAAGAACATTCTACAAGACAAAGAACATATACGTGAGTTGCCTCTTTAAATCCACATAATGAATGGAAAAGAATTGACTATAATCACTGCCTTGAACAAAAATCACCAAACACTTTCCAAATAAATAAATAAATAAATCTTTCCATAACGTAAACAACAAACAAAAGAAAGCAAAATACAAGATTTAACTCCAATACACAATCACATTAAATATTCTCTCATACACAAAACGAATAAAGAACACAGATTTAGTCACAAAACACAGCAAAAAACAAAAGATCAAGGACATATTAACAGGACATCAAAGACAATCACATTTAGAGTCATCTTACTTAGAGTCATATCAAGAATGGGATTAAACTCCAGTACACAATCACATTAATTAAATATTCGCTCAGGCAGAAAACGAGTAAAAAACACACAGATTTAGTTACAAAACACAATAAAATCCTAAAAAGATCAAGGACATAATAACAGAACATCAAAGACAATCACATTAAGAGTCATCTTACTTAGAGTCATATCAAGAATTGGGATTAAACTCCAATACACAATCACATTAATTAAATATTCTCTCATACACAAAACGAATAAAGAACACAGATTTAGTCACAAAACACATAAAAAAAACAAGAGATCAAGGACATAATAACGGAACATCAAATACAATCACATTTAGAGTCATATCAAGAATGGAGATTAAACTCCAATACACAATCACATTAATTAAATATTCTCTCATACACAAAACGAATAAAAAAACACAAATCTAATCACAAAATAACACATACATGCGGAGCAACCCAGAATTCAATTTTCCCTATCAAAACTCAACACACTACAACATGCACTAAAATCATAAAAGCACAAGTTACAATCATCAAACATATCATAGAATCACCCGAACAATCACAGGTGGTTCTCTCATAACTATAACGAGTATATATGAAAAAAAATGAATAAAAGTAGATTATATCGCAGAACAAATAAAAACTATAAATAAATATAAGAGAAGATAAAAGAAAGAACCCAAACTCATGATCGTGAGGATAGAACCCAAACTCATCATACTAGCACATGGTGATGTGTGGTCCTTGTAGTGACCTGGTCTGGTCATGCAATTATACAATATTCAAACACAAAATATATAACAGAACTTACCACGCAGAGATAGAAGCTTGGACCGCAATGGATTACCTGTTCATGCTTCAAATTCCTTGAGTTCATAGGTAGTGGGGCTTGCGGTGACCTGTTAATCATTATTTTATGCAAATATACAAGGTTCATACACAAATTATATAACAGAACTTACCCGCATATTTAGAAGCTTGGTCCGTATGAATATCAAAATGAACTTAGTTGGTCAGGCTTTGGCTTCCTTGAGTTCATATGTAATGGGGCTTGTGACCGACCTGTTATTCCTTTTTTTTAAACACAAGGTTCAAACACAAAATATCAAAATGAACTTACCCGTAAAGATACAAGCTTGGACCGAATGAATATCAAATTGAACTTACAAGTCATGCATTGGCTTCTTTGACTTCATATGTAGTGGGGCTTGCGGTCACCTGTTATTCATTTTTTTAATGCAATTACACAAGGTTCAAACACACAATATTTATTAAAACTTACCCACAAAGATTAGAACATTGGATGAATGAATATCTAAATGAACATACCTGGTCATGTTTTGGCTTCCTTGAATTCAGAGGTAGTGGGCCTTGCGATCAACTGTTATTCAATTTTTCTTGAAATTACCCAAGTTCAAACAACAAATATATAAGAGAACTTACTAGCAGAAATCATAATAGCCCTTTACTCGTAAGTGCAACAGGAAACAATTATTTATATGAGAAGATAAGAAAGAATAGAAGCTTACACATACACAAAGTGTACATTTTTCTGTTATTCCTGGTCATGTAATATTCATTTTTCATGAAATTGCACAAATATATGAGCTGGGACGGGACGTTTACAACCATTTTCTCAACCATACATATATAATAGCATCAAAATAAATAAAATAAGAACATTCTACAAGACAAAGAACATATACGTGAGTTGCCTCTTTAAATCCACATAATGAATGGAAAAGAATTGACTATAATCACTGCCTTGAACAAAAATCACCAAACACTTTCCAAATAAATAAATAAATAAATCTTTCCATAACGTAAACAACAAACAAAAGAAAGCAAAATACAAGATTTAACTCCAATACACAATCACATTAAATATTCTCTCATACACAAAACGAATAAAGAACACAGATTTAGTCACAAAACACAGCAAAACACAGCAAAAAACAAAAGATCAAGGACATATTAACAGGACATCAAAGACAATCACATTTAGAGTCATCTTACTTAGAGTCATAT
This sequence comes from Deinandra increscens subsp. villosa, assembly GCA_039602395.1. NCBI lineage: Eukaryota > Viridiplantae > Streptophyta > Magnoliopsida > Asterales > Asteraceae > Deinandra > Deinandra increscens. Next base: position 111,457,642 of record JBCNJP010000007.1, on the reverse strand, counting down.
CAAGAATGGGATTAAACTCCAATACACAATCACATTAATTAAATATTCGCTCAGGCAGAAAACGAATAAAAAACACACAGATTTAGTTACAAAACACAACAAAATCCTAAAAAGATCAAGGACATAATAACAGAACATCAAAGACAATCACATTAAGAGTCATCTTACTTAGAGTCATATCAAGAATTGGGATTAAACTCCAATACACAATCACATTAATTAAATATTCTCTCATACACAAAACGAATAAAGAACACAGATTTAGTCACAAAACACATAAAAAAAACAAGAGATCAAGGACATAATAACGGAACATCAAATACAATCACATTTAGAGTCATATCAAGAATGGAGATTAAACTCCAATACACAATCACATTAATTAAATATTCTCTCATACACAAAACGAATAAAAAAACATAAATCTAATCACAAAATAGCACATACATGCGGAGCAACCCAGAATTCAATTTTCCCTATCAAAACTCAACACACTACAACATGCACTAAAATCATAAAAGCACAAGTTACAATCATCAAACATATCATAGAATCACCCGAACAATCACAGGTGGTTCTCTCATAACTATAACGAGTATATATGAAAAAAAAAATGAATAAAAGTAGATTATATCGCAGAACAAATAAAAACTATAAATAAATATAAGAGAAGATAAAAGAAAGAACCCAAACTCATGATCGTGAGGATAGAACCCAAACTCATCATACTAGCACATGGTGATGTGTGGTCCTTATAGTGACCTGGTCTGGTCATGCAATTATACAATATTCAAACACAAAATATATAACAGAACTTACCACGCAGAGATAGAAGCTTGGACCGCAATGGATTACCTGTTCATGCTTCAAATTCCTTGAGTTCATAGGTAGTGGGGCTTGCGGTGACCTGTTAATCATTATTTTATGCAAATATACAAGGTTCATACACAAATTATATAACAGAACTTACCCGCATATTTAGAAGCTTGGTCCGTATGAATATCAAAATGAACTTAGTTGGTCAGGCTTTGGCTTCCTTGAGTTCATATGTAATGGGGCTTGTGACCGACCTGTTATTCCTTTTTTTTAAACACAAGGTTCAAACACAAAATATCAAAATGAACTTACCCGTAAAGATACAAGCTTGGACCGAATGAATATCAAATTGAACTTACAAGTCATGCATTGGCTTCTTTGACTTCATATGTAGTGGGGCTTGCGGTCACCTGTTATTCATTTTTTTAATGCAATTACACAAGGTTCAAACACACAATATTTATTAAAACTTACCCACAAAGATTAGAACATTGGATGAATGAATATCTAAATGAACATACCTGGTCATGTTTTGGCTTCCTTGAATTCAGAGGTAGTGGGCCTTGCGATCAACTGTTATTCAATTTTTCTTGAAATTACCCAAGTTCAAACAACAAATATATAAGAGAACTTACTAGCAGAAATCATAATAGCCCTTTACTCGTAAGTGCAACAGGAAACAATTATTTATATGAGAAGATAAGAAAGAATAGAAGCTTACACATACACAAAGTGTACATTTTTCTGTTATTCCTGGTCATGTAATATTCATTTTTCATGAAATTGCACAAATATATGAGCTGGGACGGGACGTTTACAACCATTTTCTCAACCATACATATATAATAGCATCAAAATAAATAAAATAAGAACATTCTACAAGACAAAGAACATATACGTGAGTTGCCTCTTTAAATCCACATAATGAATGGAAAAGAATTGACTATAATCACTGCCTTGAACAAAAATCACCAAACACTTTCCAAATAAATAAATAAATAAATCTTTCCATAACGTAAACAACAAACAAAAGAAAGCAAAATACAAGATTTAACTCCAATACACAATCACATTAAATATTCTCTCATACACAAAACGAATAAAGAACACAGATTTAATCACAAAACACAGCAAAAAACAAAAGATCAAGGACATATTAACAGGACATCAAAGACAATCACATTTAGAGTCATCTTACTTAGAGTCATATCAAGAATGGGATTAAACTCCAATACACAATCACATTAATTAAATATTCCCTCAGGCACAAAACGATTAAAAAACAAACAGATTTAGTTACAAAACACAACAAAAAAGATCAAGGACATAATAACAGAACATCAAAGACAATCACATTAAGAGTCATCTTACTTAAAGTCATATCAAGAATTGGGATTAAACTCCAATACACAATCACATTAATTAAATATTCTCTCATACATAAAACGAATAAAGAACACATATTTAGTCACAAAACACAGCAAAAAACAAAAGATCAAGGACATATTAACAGGACATCAAAGACAATCACATTTAGAGTCATCTTACTTAGAGTCATATCAAGAATGGGATTAAACTCCAATACACAATCACATTAATTAAATATTCTCTCAGGCACAAAACGATTAAAAAACACACAGATTTAGTTACAAAACACAACAAAAAAGATCAAGGACATAATAACAGAACATCAAAGACAATCACACTAAGAGTCATCTTACTTAAAGTCATATCAAGAAATGGGATTAAACTCCAATACACAATCACATTAATTAAATATTCTATCATACACAAAACGAATAAAGAACACAGATTTAGTCACAAAACACAGCAAAAAAACAAGAGATCAAGGACATAATAACGGAACATCAAAGACAATCACATTTTGAGTCGTCTTACTTAGAGTCATATCAAGAATGGGGATTAAACTCCAATACACAATCACATTAATTAAATATTCTCTCATACACAAAACGAATAAAAAACACAGATTTAGTTACAAAACACAACAAAAAACAAAATATCAAGGACATAATAACAGAACATCAAAGACAATCACATTGAGAGTCATCTTACTTAGAGCCATATCAAGAATGGAGATTAAACTCCAATACACAATCACATTAATTAAGTATTCTCTCAGGCACAAAACAATTAAAAAACACACAGATCTAATCACAAAATAACAGGAAAAACTTATTTATATGATAATAAATATCACATTATACAATAATAACAGGAAAAACTTATTTATATGAGAATAAATAAGAAAGATTTTACACATAGAACACAAAGTGTACAAGTTCCTCAAGATCACGAGGAGAGAATCCAATGTCATCATACTTTCACATAGCAATGGGTGGTCCTTGCAGTGACATGTTGTTTAATTTTATATGAAATTGCTAAGATATCAGAAGTTAGACAGAATGTTATCAACCATTTTCTCAACCATACTTGGGACCAGCAAAGTCTTGAACCACATAAGGCTATTCGTAATGGGGCGTTTTTGGGCTCCATAACGCCCCATAACGCCCCATATAACGCCCCGCCCCACTACGCTGGGGCGTTATGGGGCGTTATGGTGCCCAAATTCGCCCCGGGCGTCAGGGATAAAACGCCAAAGAAGGGTTTAAAAGTAATGATTGTGGGGCGTTATAGGGGCTTTATCCACTACACCATAAAGCCCCATAAAGCCCTTTGTCCAGTCATCGTCCATATGACGGATAACGCTCCATTTGGGGCTTTATCCACTACACTTAGCCTAAGACACTAATGAAATTGCTTTGAAGTTAGACAGAACGTTATCAACCATTTTCTTAACCATAGATGGGCCCAATAAAGACTTTGAACCACATAAGACACTTAGTCAAATGTAGCATCAAAACTAAATAATAAATCATTAAGAACATTCTACAAGACAAAGAAAATACATGTGATCCGACTCTTCAAATACACCAAATCAATACAAAAGAATGATAACTATATTTACTGTCTAAAACAAAAATCAACAAGCACTTTCAAAACAAACAAACAATCCTTCAATACAATAAACATATTATCATAATAATATAAGCAAAGAACGGCAAAGCAAATACAAGATAAATGATATGCATACACATAATATAAGTAATAGCAACCATACCATAAAAAAGCTTCATACTGATAGTGGGCAGAAGGAAAAACAAAACAATCATGGAATTAGCAAGACGCTGTTAAAGAGCAAGAAAGTACCAAATAAATACATGTGTGGATGAATAAAACATATGACTTTGTCAGCATTTCGTATTCTTAATATTCTTCAATAAAACATTGTCAAAAACAAAAATTTGGAAACAATTTGAAAATAAATAAACAAATCATTCCGTAATATAAACAAGGTTGTCACAAATATATAACCAAAGTATCTTCACAGACAATCACATACAAAAGTAACAATCCCTGATTGAACTTTAAACCACAAGCAAACTGATTGAACTTTAAACCACATGGTTCAACTACCAGAAAACAAACTTTTAGTCTAATAAATAACCAACAATCCCTGATTTCAATATACCACCAACAATTCCTTGATTTTCACAAGTAAAAATACACCCATTATATCTAAAATATCCACCAAGTGAAATTTAACAACCAAAAGTCTTTCAATCCGATTTCAATATACCAATAATAATCCCCTGATTTTCACTAATAATAGAAGATCAAAGACAGTATTTAACAAGAAACTAGTATTAAACTCCACTACACAGTCACACTTTATCAAATAAGAAAATCTCTCATACCCAAAACGAATAAAAACACAGACTTAATATCAGAAAACAAAGCACTAACAAGCAATGACAAAACTACTACCAAGAAACTAAATACAAAAGGCAGCAAAAAACAAATACATGTGAGAGGCCCAGAGTTCAATTTTCCCTATCAAAACTTAACACACAACTAGTCGGAGAGGGAACAGGTCATCTGACTACCAAGAAAGGTCTCTTGCAACCAGATGCATTACATAATGAAAAAAAAAACAGATAAAAATTATAAAATCAGTAACACTCTACTACATTTGGATCTTGGTTCATTTGTCTCACATGGAGCTTTCATCAGTTATAGAGATTATTTACGAAAGTTATATGAATGACATTGATTTTAATGATATTTTGAGAATTGATTAGTTGATATATAAGAAACTTAAAGATTCTAACAAATGATTGATAAATAACCAATACGTTTATAAACAATATTTTCCAAAACTGATTTCAGCAGATTGAAAGAGACTTCTCGTCTCTTCAACCTTCAAACAAATGAACCAGATCGATCTCAACAACTAGCAGAAACGAATAACTTACCAGGAACAAGAAGACTTGCCCTATCGATTTCCCCAATTGTTCTGAAGAAAACAAAGAGAAAAAATCATCAGATGACAGCTAATCGAAGTATCGAACCTATTTCAACAGAATGTAACACATTAACGATCCCAAGAACCAACCCAAATAGACTGTCGGATCAAAACTCGACAGGTTTCATTTGATTTTGAAACCCTAATTAGTTGAAAACGCCGATTTGAGCGCTGTGATACCATCTCAACTTTCATGATTTACGTAATGATTCAAATTTAAAGGACCACGAAATGACTATTATGATGAATCTTAAGAAGACAGAATCTTAGTGTTCTCGCACAAACTCAACCTTTCTGAATCGATGAAAACCAAAATTATAATTAGGTCAAAAACGAACTGATGATAACAACAAAAGAAATCAATCAACAAATAACTGGATTCCACATAACAAGACTCATGAAAACGGACAGACGAAGAAGAAGAAGAAGAACTCCTAATTTGCGCTAGAGAATAATGAATAATTAGATTGCTATTGCTAAATGATTTATTGGCGAACTTAACACGTAAGGAAGGCCTAAATAGATATTTAACGGCTAAGTTTTGGGGATTTGAATATCCTAGTGGTTTAGAAGCAGTTTGATAGTTAAATATTTTTTAAATTTAAATAAATTTATTTGTTGGAGTATATTTAACAGTTTAATATTATTTTATTAAAACTATATATTTGATTTGTAATACTAAAAAAAAGTTAAGGTGTATTATATATTTGATTTCTAAGTTGATACTACAAAGGGATAGCATATTTATATATCCCCTCCTCTTTTGAGATTTTATAAAAATTATCATATTTCACCCCTATAAATTTTTTTATAAAGATAATTTATTTTAAAACAAACTTTTTTAAATAAAATAACAAAGACGACAATCATTTTATTGAAAACTGTTAAAATAGACGTTTTAGTAACAGTTCTTTTTTTTTAATTTCAACAGTTTTTTTAAACGTTTTTTAAAGAGTTTTTTTTCAGTTTTGAAAAAAAAATGTTTTAAACATTTTTTTTAAAACGTCTTTTTAAGAGTTTTATAAGCAATTTTTTTAAAACATTTTTAAAACTATTTAAAAAAACATTTTTTAACAGTTTTATTTTTTAATTAAAATATGATATTCACTTTTTAAAATTGTTTAAAAACATTTTTTAACAGTGTTGTTTTTTTTAAATTAACCGTATGTTAAGAAGCGTAAAAACTACATAATACTTACACACGACACATTCTCATAGCTACCTACTCTTTTTAGAAAAAAAACCATTTTTTATTGGAACGATCCACACACACACATATATTTATGTATGTTTGTAGGTATGCACGCACACATGTGTGTATGTAATGTATTGAGGGGCACGTTCTTTTAAGAACCAATAATATGTTAAGAAGTGTAAAAACTACATAATACTTGTAAGATCGCTTCAATGAAAAATATAAAGCCTAAAATAATGTTTTAATTGTATTTTCAAACCCTTTATTTAATTTGACTCCCCTTATTCTCGATGTTTAAAAAAGAGTATATACATGTGCATATAGTGTATATGCATATATGCATTTAAACGAAATACTATTAAATTAATTGTCTCCGACGTCGGAGCCCTTACTCTAAGTGGCACGTGCATGTGGAAGGTGTTGGGGGTAGATTTTCAGGATGCTCGCCAGGAAGCTCGAATGGTTCAGGAATCCTCGTATCGCTTGGGAATGCTGCCAGTTCAGTATCCTGATTATTCATTATTTACTAACCCCTTATTTTGCCTCGTGTTTAATTATTTGCAGGTTTTCACCTCATAAGTTCGTGGGAAACAAGACGAGAACGAGATCGGATCTGATCTGATTAGTAAAACACCAGAATCTGTGATTTTTTGTTGAAATTGCAGGTGTTCGTACCCTTTCAATTAGTCTCCAGCTCGGTTGGGGAGTATGCAGCTTGGAGAAAGAGGTCTACGGCTCGGTTTTCGTGGTTTTCGACTCGGTTTTTGTGGTTTCCGACTCGGTTTCAAGGTCTTTGGCTCGGTTAGGGAGGTTTCCAGCTCGGTTCAGGAGTCTTCGGTTCTGAGAAGTGGTATTCAGTTCAGCCTACTTAGTCTCCGGTTCGGAGAATGGTACTCGGTTTGGCCTGCTCGGTTTCTCGTTCAGTCTAAGTGTTCGGTTCGCTGTTAAGTATTCAATTCGGCCAGTGTTTTCGGTTGGATTTTGATTTTGAGGTTTCGGTCCAAAATTCAAGTTTTTCAAAATGGACTCAGATTTACCTAGTGCTACCCTCTAAATGAACACCAAGATTGGAACAAGTACAAGGCCTCCTCGACTGATGTTAAGAGAGGATTTCAAGAACTGCAAATATCGATTTCTTAGCTATATTAACTACAATATTGCTAGAATCATGCGGTCTATCAGACGAGGTAATTATGTCCCAATGATTCAGCGAGCTACTGGTTAACCAAAAGAGCCTAAGACTGAAGCTGGGTGGACTGATACAGTCATACAGATTGGGAAAAGGTAGAAAAATATGCTAAGGCACTTATTGCATTGACTATGGGTATGTCTCCTAAGATTGTTGATGAATTTAAAGAATACACCACTGCAAAGGATCTTTGGAATGCCCTAATTACTACTTTGAGGGAAATGATGATATGAAAGAGAGCAGACGTGAGGGTCTGAGAGAAGAATCCAACATGTTCAGTCATGTGCCCGGAGAAAACCTTGAAACTCAGATGAGATGCAGAGATTTGTGAACATTGTCACTACAATGAGAGAGGCAGAAGTAAAATACACTCCACAACCGAGTCGGAGACCACTTGAGAGGGCACGAACACCTGCCATTTCAACAAAAAAATCATAGATTCTGGTGTTATACTGATCAGATCAAATTCGATCTCGTTCTGGTCTTGTTTCCCACGAACTTATGAGGTGAAAACCTAGAACTGCAATCGATGGCATGCAACGAATTTGTCTCAGCAACCTGTTTCTAACAAAATCTTTCAAAAACACGAAAAACGTTAGTTGAAACTCTTGAACCGATATCGTGTGAGCCTTGAAACAATGTTTCTTGGCTCTAATACTAATTGTAAGATTTGAAAACAGTCCAACACGATATCAATCTCGTACACACGTGTGAAATCTGTGTAAACGAGTGATTCAAGAAAATAGATGACGAAATCGAATTAGAACACAAGATGAGCAATAAAAACGATTACCGATTAACCTTATGCACATGAATCAGTTTACAATTCGTCTGGTACACTTCAAATTCGGTTAGAAATGGAATTCTCTCTCTCTGGATCCTTTCTCACGAAATCTTATCTCCCCAAATGGCCAACCCTCAATTACGTGGCATAAGTGTGTTTATATACACACACACTTAAGCTTACACGGGCCAAAGCCCACATCCCACTAAACTAGCCCACTTGATTTACTAACTAACTAGCCCAAATCACTAATTAATTAGCCTAATACTATTTAATATTACAAGCCTCAAAATCCTCAACTCTACACATAATAAGAAAGAGACAACATTTTGCATTCTATCAATAACTAAATCATATAATTTAATTGTCATTTTATCATATAGTTGTGCAAAACTGTTTTTCTCATCCTATGTAATTCCCAACCATATTCTCATCACTTAGACCTCAACTCCAACAACTTAAACATTATATAAAATATATGTCTTGGCGTCCAAGTATATGTTACATCTATTGTATGTGGTATCTTTAAAACATATATCACACAGACAAGTGGTATAGCGAATCAAGCGATGATCTATCCAAGCTCCACATATCCACCTCGTCAGCTCCCGAAAGATCTTGCACATTATAGTCAGCAGATAAACACAAGTTCTCGTTAGATTCCCCATCACAAGAGAAGCTTTTAGTTCCATTGAGTTGGAAAGCCACAAACTTGTCTACATCTGCCCAATTGCTACACTGATCATAATCATCACACATGGAGTTACAGTTCTTGACACTTGACCCTTGATCAAAATTGGTGTTTGATCTCACAACCGGAGATGTAATCATCCTGCCTGGGCTGTTAAGCCCGGGGAGGTGAAAGAATAGGTCATTGATAGGGTTCATAAATTGTTGCATATCATCGTTTTCGATGGTGCTAAGATTCTCGATTTCTTGCTTGCAAGACCTACCACTATCCATGTACATGAGTAATTGTTCCAAAACACCATCTTTTCCAAGTGATTGTGATTGTGTTCTTGTGTCCACAGAGCCGCGTAATGTTCTATGGGGAATCTCCATGGATTTGTGGTAGTTTTTCTTCTTGAATAAACGGCATATTACCCATCCTTCTTCGTGTGCACAATCGCACAAGCTGGAAGTCTGAAGCATAAGAATATATATGTTCAAATAAAAATTAGTGCGTCAATTCTTGATCACAAACACATCTATCAAAAGACAATAATGACAGTATCTCAGCTAACATCATGTCTATGTTAAAATCAAACGCTCATAATGACTCGTTTAACTTTTCAACCTTTGAAAGAGTCTAAACATCATATTAAATGGGAAAATTCTCAAAATAAGCATTTTAACTAACAATTTTCACAAATTGATCATTACTTTTTCCCATAAAATGACCCCTTTAACATGGTTGTCAATACCCATATTTTGGTTAAAGACGATTGTATACTACACCAATCAGAACAAGCTACACCAAAAGAAAAAAAATGAATTTTTTATTTAAAATTGGTCAATACGGTCGTCATGACCATATAATACGGTCATCGCGGCTTAGCTCGATATAAATTCAACCTAGTTCGGTTTTAAAAAATATTATGTCGGAATGTAGATAAAATGAACATGTCAAAACAATATATTTGAAATTTTATTAAACATTATATTTTTAAAGTTAAGGATAGAATCAATATTTAGGTAAAAGTTCTTTACAGATTTACGGTCTATAACAAAGTTATTTTGAGAAATTAACGTACCGTTGAATCTTGGGTGGGAACTATAATATCATCAAGCCTATATTCATGCATAATCCAATCCGATTTCTGTCCTTGAGGTGCCCTCCCTTTATAAAACACTAACGTCTTCCTCATACCGATTCTTTGAAGGCTACTATGTATCACCTTATCTCGCCCCGTGGCTTTCCAGAAACCCGCTGCAGTCGCGCGATTTGTTCTAGTCCCCGTCGGATACTTCTTGTCTTTGTGACTAAAAAAGTACCAATCGTTTTGCCCGGTCGAGCCTATATTGCATTTCTCTACAACACAAACGATTGAAAATCTCAATTCGTTTTCAAACATGTTAATTAAGACTTCGATAACCAGTAGGACTTGTCCTAGAGGTAGCTGGTAATGAAGGGAAGACTCGGGACTGAGTGGTCACGAGTTCGATCCCTGAGCCCAACAAATTTTTACCACCCGGTCGCTCGCGGACGTGGGTTTTTCCGGGAATGGGCTCAAAAACTGCTACTGGGTCAGGCTCCCTAGGGAGCTCCGTTTGCCCAGTGGACTTCCTACGGGGGTCAGGGCTTTGTTTGTTGGTTATTAAAAAAAAACTTGGATGATGATTGTATGAATGAAGAAATAGTTAAAATACCTTGGATGTCCCAGGGTTCAAGCCTGTTAAGATCAACCTCTTGGATAACATCAAGATCAATCTTTTCGTAGCCAACTTTCTTCCTTAGGTAATAGTGAAGAAGCTCTTCTTCTGTTGGATGAAACCGAAAACCCGGAGGCACTTTCGACTGCCCGTTTACGTTCATAGATACCTTAACTCCTTCTGACATAACTGATTAATTATTTGTGCGTAAACATGGTTGTAAGGACATGAATTTATATGTGGACAAAAAGGAAGTAATGTGATATGATAGTGGCATCCCAACGACCCATTTGGAGCAGGTATTTTCTACTTGTAATTAGTAAACTAATAACGATTAGTTATTTCAATATCCTTGATGTAAAATATGGGTAGTTTTGTGTGTACCTACGTACACTTTCACTAACCAGAATGAGTTAGTTGGAAAACAACATATTACCTAAACACAACAACACACAAATTAAAAAAAACAATAAGTGTGTTTTGTGTTGAGAATGTGAGCAGGAGATGTGATTCCATCTTGAAAACGACTTTCGACCTCAAAATCTGTTAGAAAACCACAGCTCAAACTACCGAGAAAGAGAGGGGATAAATCTCAAGACAGTAATTAAGGTCAAAAGTACTTTAGTTTGAAGATGGAAATCAAATGATGATAATTAGTTAATTACCACTTTCATCATTCGAGTAACAACTATGGGAACGACAACAAATGGTGATGAACAAACTTTACAACTTTTAACCACTAATGCCGCTCACAAATTATTGACAGTTAAGATTTCGTTGTCGATCTTTTGTATTATCATTAGTAAAGCATAGAGGTTATAAGGCCTGCCGGATAAAGTTTGATTAAGGGGTGAAAAGACTTCACTAGCTTTTAGTACAAGTGATGTGGTGTGGTGTGTATATATGTGTCAAGTCGTGTAAAAGTGCAATTCACACTTATGGTGATCACATGAAACACTAACTTTTTTTTTATAAAATGTTTAAACGTTATGTTTCCGAGTCGTTTAATTTTAAGGTAGGAAGTGAAATGAACGAGAAGAAAGTGTAGAAAAAGGGCAATTAATACGCTTATGGTGATCACAAGAAACCATAGATCATAATGGAAGCAATTGCTTTCCAGGATTTAGGGTCTTGGCATCCATAGTTTTGAGCCTCTGGTAACAATAACGACATTAGTGTCCGCCATCGGTCGCCTATGTTAATAACAAGTGGGTCGACCCGCGCTTCGCCGCGGAGCCGAACCGTTTTAGAAAGTCGGTTAGTGAAACCATAAATGACGCGGCGGAGATATACCGTTGACATGTTTAATACGCCTAATTTTCTAATTTTACGAAGAAACAATATGTCGACATACGCTATTAACAAAAAAAGGCAAAAGATAAACCTAAAGTTGTATTGATATAATGTTAATTAGCAATTTCCAACCCAATCTATAAACGAAAGTAATGGTTATATATATGCTATCTAAAGGCCATATTGTAGGTTATAAGAAGAATTCATATTTAACCTTAAAAAGTCAAATCTGCCCAGTTTCTGTCAATTTTGATCTGAATTGGAACTGGTAGTGTTGTCCCCTTTATCTTACTTATCCTTGACTTTCATTTCTCCCCTGCATTAGTCATATAATAATAACATGAGTTACATACCAAAGCATCATATCAAGACCCGAGAATCAATAGTTAATGTTCATAAATTAAAAAAATGAACACAAAGATTGCAGGCATCTAATAAACATAAAGTAAAACATGAGTTACATACCAAGCTTGGAATAATCTGTCATGATCAAGGTTACCTTCAAATCCTGGCATCAAGACCACCGGTTTAGTAAAAAAATACTCAAATATCAGCCAATGCATGAATTGAATAAACTTAAACGTTAAAATTTAAAATTTTAACTTACATCAAATTGAGTAGGATTGTTGTCCTCTAAACATAGGTATTCTAAAGATTTGCTTCCGAGATGAACAACAGTAACGGATCTTTATAAAAAAACGTAAAATAAGGTTAAATTAACATGTAATGTATTAGCAAGCTATCATTGCAGATGAATTAGAGAAATATTATCTACAAACAATTACAGCAGGTTGATGCACGGATCTTTATAATCAGGTGTGGGTCTATCCAAAAATTAACACTTAAAGAACACAAAATACATGGGTATTTCCATTGCGAATTCAAATAACGACGATAACGCATTAGTTTAACCTGACTTGTAACTAAAAAAAATGAACTACTCAATTAAGAATATCTACTCTTCTCTCATAAGCTGGAATAGGTAGGATTGTTGTCCTCTAAACATAGGTATTCTAAATATTTGCTTCCGATATGAACAACGGTAACGGATCGTTATAAAAAACCGTAAAATAAGATTAAATTAACATCTAATGTAGTAGCAAGTTATCATTGCAGATGAATTAGAGAAATATTATCTACAAACAATTATAGCAAGTTGATGCACGGATCATTAAAATTAGGTGTGGGTCTATCCAAAAATTAACACTCAAAGAACACAAAATACATGGATATTGCCATTGCGAATTCAAATAACGACGGTAACACATTAGTTTAACCTGACTTGTAACTAAAAACAAATGAACTACTCAATTAAGAATATCTACTCTTCTCTCATAAGCTGGAATAGGTGCAATCAATAGTGCAAAAGACAACATAAACACCCTTCTTGAGAAAAAATCTCTCACACAGGTTTGGAATTTCAAGAAACCGAACTTGTTTCATACCTATTTATACCAGTACTGCTTGATTGGCAGCCTGTATGCATTTTTGTAAGAGTCTATCCAAATATGGTTGTTGTTTTACCTGGTTGACTAAACCTAAAGAAGATTACAAAAGAAGCAAACTAAATCATCTTTCACCTACTCAGTTTCATCAAAGTCAAAATCTTAAACCTTCTACTGTATAAAAATCCTTATGAGCCTAAAAGTTACCCTTAAATCAGCAGCCAATCTGCACTTCAGGATCCAAACTTCACATGATTATATCTTGTACATCTTGGAACGACATCGGTAACATCTTAAAGAAACATTAAACAACAGTATGAAAATCTGCCTCAAAATCCACCCCAAAATCCACACCAACATGACCCTAAAGAAATGGGAAAATTAAAGAAAGACCAAAATCAAAGATCAAGGGTTTGATTCTTCGCCAAAAACCCGTTTTGATCTAATTCTCAAAATGCCAAAACCATAATCTGTTTCAAATTTAGCTTTCAAAGTGTAAGTTTATGTTCACTGTGGCATTTTTACAAACTTTTCAGATAGGGCTCACAATCTGTTTCAAATTTAGCTTCCAAAAACACTTCTTTTATAGTATTTCTAGACATTAACCTCCAATCTTTATGCATATCATAAAACCTTTAAGCAAAATACAACGCTAAAATGGCAGGCATGATATGAAAACACTACAACAACCCAAATAAATGATATTCATAAGAAAATCTACCACAAAACTATATGCAGAGGCACATAGGTAATAAGAAATATAAATGGTTGATCAAGCTAAACATAATACCTTTAGCAATGCTCTACTGCAGATGACATGCGTGTTAATACAAAGGCACCATGAAATTCCTGTTCCAGTGAGACAAATACATAGATTACATAGATTACATTGATGATCCAGAATTCCCTTGACAATTAAAGATTATTAACTTACATATACATGAAAACATAAATTGGTGGATACCTGCAAAAAAATCAGAGACAAATATTGCCCAAATATATATATATATATATATATATATATATATCCAAACAAATATGCGTTAAAATTCAGAGACTAAGGAAGCACTATACATCAACATAAAATAAAAATGATACAAAGCATAAAACCATTTTTTGTTCTTCCTGGTTGCAGAGCTATGGATCTCATGTAAACCAACAAAACGCAGACACAAATCAGTTGAGTAATTAAGCAAAGTACAACTAACCGATTGTTATTTTATCTTCGGAAGTTAAAGGCAAAAACCAATTGAAGCAAGCCAAATGACAAAAGAAACCCCATTAAATCAACCTAAATCCTCGCCCCTGTTGAAGAAGTCGAAGCCGATTGAAGCCAAAAATTAATTCCAAAAACTTGCAACAACAAAAAACGATTAACCGACTGTTTAAGATTTATAGAATAGTAGTGTGTAGAAGAAAGAACTAACCTGGATGAAGATGTATTCGCACTTTGATTCTAAGCGTTAGCTCAGATCTGCGTGGCAAGAGCGAAACCATTGAGAGGATCGGTTCGCCGGCCAAATCCCTTTCATGTTTCAGAAGGCAGGAATTGATCCGAGATGAGAAAATAGAATCGATCCTGAAGGATTGCGTGAGATAGGAGACGACCACAGATTCAGTCACCTAACTCAACACACAGAGAGAACGGTGTGTGTAAAAAGAGGCGCACCAAATGTGCCCTAATTCTCAACAAAAACCTATTTATATGCTCCATACAAACATATTTGATATCTCAAAATCGGATAACTAAATTAATCTTGATCTAGACATTACCAATTCAATGTAGAAGATGTCATAGAAGAAGAAGAGAGACTGAGACGTGCAGTGAAGACCAAGAAAGGAAGAGCAGGATGTCTTCATGTCTTTATTTTTTAATAAAAGAGGATGCCATACCTCTAAACCATACCGATTCAGTTATAGGTCAAAGAAACCCTGAATTTGGGGCAGAAATGAAGGGGAAAGAGAAGACATATGGAGAGAGAATAAGACCATCCTTCCCCATATTTCTTTGTCTGATCAAATGTGTGGTACAACAATAAAGCAAACAACTTGTAACATATGCTTGATTAGGAGTACTACACTATGAATATGGATAGTCCAACCATGACCCGCATGTAGTTGTAAGCTGGGTTTTAAAACCGGTACTATGGTGCATTGTTAGCTTGTACATCATGTTTTAGAATTTGTACTCCAAGTTGTATTATGTTAATATAGGGTAATGTGTTAAAGGACTTAGTCCTAAAAAGTCCATTTGTGGTTAATATAATGGAGTTGAATATAATATGATTATTATCTTGTAGATGACATATACCCTAGTTAGGTGACCATGATAAACTCATTTTTATGACCAAATGAACCGAAACCAAAGAGGTTTAAGAAGGCGCAGGAAGCAGCACGAAAGGACATCGAACGAGCCTTCGTGGTCCTAAAAAGTAAATGACTAATAATTCTATCTCGAAGTGCGACACACCTTGCTTTGAATAAGAAACATTTTCTAGGCGTATACCATCTTGCACAACTTGATTCGGAAGCATGAAGGCCTGACAATAAGTCTTGATCAGTATGTGCTGATCCTCCAAACACTTAACAAGTGAGTGAAGGTTTTATTTAGAGTTACAATTTCAAGCAAGCACTTGAGGACCTACGAGTATGCATTTAGCCTCTTGTATTGGTGGTGATCTTGTAACGCAATATGATTATTGGATTTCAAAAACAATTTTCTTATTTGCTTATTTTTAATTCTACTTTATAATTTATTATATTCTGATTATCATTAATAGATTGTTTAAATATTCATTTACATTAAATAACAATTTTAAAGTCTTCTTTAAGGTTTTTATTTAAAAGACTATATAAACTCTTAAACTCTTAATTCACAGCTCATTCCCAATCCTTATCCCTATAATTTATATATTTATCATTACTTTTTCTCTCTCTTCCACTCACAACCACAATTAAATAATATTTTTTTATACCTTTATGGCTTTATCATTACTTTTTCTCTCTCTTCAAACCTTAAATTTTAAATATTTACCAGTTTTTTTCTCAAATATAGGGATTCTCCAGATTTTTCTTTAAATATTTCTCTCTCCTCTATTCACAACCACTCAAAACTACACATTAATTTTAAGGTTTACCCTCACAACCATAAGGGTGTTTGTAATACCTCAAGATTGGAGGGTATACCGAGCTCGGGAAGCTCGGGAACACCAGGAAGGATGACGCGGGATCGGGGCGCGGGAGAGTCCCGTGGGACTGGGGCACCGAGGAAAGGGGTTTGGGGAAGGGTTTGGGAAAAAGGTGGTGATGGTGGGTCCCACCTAGTTTTTAAAAGTTTGGGGTCTTGGAAAGCTTGGGGTGGGTATTACTTGAAAAAAGCTTGGGGTCTTGGGAAACTTGAGAGAGCTTGAGGTATTACAAACACCCTTATAGGGAATGGGTTGTGAATGCTCATATGTAATATAATATATAGTATAGTATAACTAACTACAATTTATGTTACCTTAGTATAAATAGATAAGAATTAACAAAAAGTTTGAGAACAACTCAGCTAAGTCTAGGTGTGTGAGTTATTTTTTAAGTGATAAAGAAATATATAAAAAGCTAAATGGTCCAAAATATGGTGAAACTAATAAATCGATTAGTTAGAGAAAATAGAATACTATAACAACACACCAACCAAACGAAACAGAAATTGGTATGCAATGTAATTAACTAACTAATTCAATGTTGTTAGTTACATCGATTAATAAAGACTAACGAGGATCGATCGGAACAATTAGAACTAATAATATACTATAAATTATAAAATATTAGATGTCTAATCAATTCCATTCTCGTTATTTCATAAGTATGTAATTAGAACTGATTATATACTATTAAAATATGGGGTAGACTATTCATATCCCCTCTCTTATTTGTCGCCTTCCTCCCATGTGAAATCAAATCTTGTCAAATTTTACTCTTATATAGATTAATATTTTAAAAAATGTTTTTTATATCAAAAAGACTTTATATAAAAAAGATATAAAAATTCTATAGGAAAACACAAAATTTGTATTTTGTTAATAAACTTTGTGTATATTTTGTTAAGAAACTTAAAAATAATCACTTATAAATTATTAAAATAAAGTTCTTAAATATAAGAGAAAAACTTTATGTAAAAATAATTGCGATTTTTGTAATAGAAGTCTTTTTATTTAAACATATAAAAATTAAACTTAAAGACTAAATACAAAGATCTCGTCTTTTTTTAACGGCTATTGTTTTTAAAGGAAATAAAAAGACCTTACCTAAAAAATTCAAAACTCATTTTTAAAAATAATTTCTTTAATTAGTAGTTTAAGTCTTTATAAATCTCTTTAAAAAATAATCACACAATTTTTTTATAAAAAAAGATAAAAAGTCTTATAATTTAAAAAAAAACCAATATAAATTGAGATTTGATTATAAAGCGTATATAAATTAAAGTAAAAAGGTTTTTAATAAAGATGATGAATATTTTTCATGAAAGAAATGTTTTGTTTAAAAAATAAAAAAAAAATTATTATATACTTAAGAGGGGGGTTGGGGGTTACAAATAGCAACACCCTTAAATATTAGCTTTATGATTTAACCACGAGTATTTGACTGAATGGTTACCGACGAAGATAAGAGACTTAAGTGTAACACCCCAAATTTCACAGGTACATGATATATATAGTAAATACGTGTCTCTATTATCAATACGTAAGTTTGATTGATAAATATGGTAAACTATGCCTTAAGATAAATTGCATGTGTTAGAAATACGTGTTTAATGGCCAAAATGATGAAATTTGTATAAACGGATGAGTTAAACGGTAAAGAAAGTGAAAGATGAGATAAATGTATGTTTATACAAATAACATGATGATATATGTGTGAATTGATAGTTTCATACATGTATTAATAGTTAATGGAAAAGTAGAAGGGCCAAAAGTGTAAATTATGTAAAGTTATCAACGTATACGGATATTATACGTATCTATAACTATTATAAACATTTTAAGGCTTAGAATATAGTAAAAATATATCCTAATATGATCCATAACATGAAATAATAAGTGTTTGAGGGGCTAGAACGCAAAATAGCAAAATATATATATATAAAAATATAAGTGTATATATATATATATATACGTATATATACGTATATCATCGAGGGTGTCCCGAGCCTTAGAAACTTTATTAATCATGTTTTATAATAGTTCGGTGCATAAAATAACAGTTTGGTAGAAGTTAGGGGGCTGAAATGTAAATAAAACTTAGAGGGACCAAAACTGCCAAATCCTGATAGTTCCAGGCGGTACGCGACGGAGAGAGGGAGGGGGCTCGCGTACCTCCGCCCAATTTCAAACCAGAAAACGACATTTTCGACTTGTGCAGCACGTTTTGACGAAATTAACCCTGTATACGTGTTGATTTCGAGCATGAGTCACCCTAGACACGTGTAGGGACCTTAGGCGCACTCAATGGGTATAAATACACCCTCCAATCGGCCGAATATCCTTGCTAATTTCCGAAATCCAAACCGAAAAACCCTAGTTCGAACCAGAAACTTCGCGGGTCAAATTCTCTCAAATGGTGAAGAGTTAAGATCCGAATTTCTGCAGTCAAGCATTATTAGGTAAGGTCTAAAATAACCTCTTTCAGTTTTGGCTAACTCAATCTCTAAGTATGACTTTTAAAACTATGCTCAAATTAGGGTTCTTGAGCTTGTTTGGGTAAAATTGGATGATCGGATGGGAATTAAGCTCTGAATTTTGGTAGGTAATCCTAATTTGATGTATTTTAAGAAAGCCCTAAGTTTATTTCAGAATTGGTGAAGGTTTGGTATGAGTTTTGGAAATGGGTCAAGATTAGGGTTTTCATGATGATGTTTTGCCCAAATCGAGTAAACGGTTTTGAATTAAGCCTTGCCATTTTAAGGGATATTATAAAATGTCATAATAGATAATACCCTAAGATGGTTCTGTATAAAAATGAGTTTTGCTATAGAAACGAGGAAAATGGGTAATTAGGGTTTCGGAATATGGATATTTAATATAAAATAATCCGGAAGGTATAAGGACTTGAATTTTGGTATGGTAACATGTTTACATATATATTAAACATGTATGAGTTCAAATTTTGGTAATTTATAATTAAATTACTCGGTGTAACGATTGTAGTAATTCCGCCTCATGGTCGTCAATGACGCCTACACGGCCGGTAACGATCGTCACCAAATTCCAAACCCCGTGACTATTCCTCATAGTAATTCCGCTAAATGATCGGTCATGAGGAAACACGAGCGGTAAACGTTAAGGAGCAAAGAATTTATAAAGATATAACAAAATATGTAAAAGGGGCAAAATGGTCATTTTGACTATTAAGGGTATTAACCAATAAAAAGTTGGGTTTTGGATAATGAGGTAATTCTTAAATGTGATTTGTAACATTTAGGATGTCTTGATAGGGACATTACATTAAAGGCATTAAGAAACTGATTCACAAGAACTTAACCCCAGAATAATAGCTTTGCAAAGCTAAGGTGAGTTCTATGAGCCCTCTTTTAAATTGTTTAAATGTTTTAAACCATTTTGGGCTGATATACATAACGTTCTGTGAAAATACTCTCAATTGTTATAATTGCATGTTCTATGTATTGATTGTATGGTGATGATTAGAGGAAAGATAAATTACCATTTCGATGTTTCTAGTAAAATAGATTAAGGATGGTAATCGAGAAAAGATTGGTGGGTAAGGGGCTTCTGAAACAAGAAGTTAAATAGTGTTGTCCCAATGGTGTCAAAACCAAGCGGCGTCAAAGCCAGAAAGCGTCAAAGCTAAAGTGGCGTCAAAGCCAGATAGCGTCAAAGCTATATAGTGTCAAAACTAAAGGGACCATTGCTATACGATGTGTTCGTAAAGCAAGTAGAAACACTATTTCCCTAAAATAAAATTTAATATGAGACAAGGATGACAAAGCAACAGAAGGTTAGTTTATTCACAAGGTTAGAATATGTGAATATATGTGCTATATGCTTTGTGTTTAATTGTCTAATTGCAGAAATGTGTTTGACAAACCTAAGTGCCTTCGAAAGGTAAAGTTTTCCCAAAACGTAGAACTCACCAGCGTAAGCTGACTTGTTAAGTTATGTATGTCAGATGAGGCTGGACCTTCGGATCGAAAAGGGAAGGCTGAGATGTCAGCAGGAGCTAGGTGGCATATACTATCAAGACAATGTCAAGCTATCAAGAGAAGACATTTTTGAAAAACTGGCGTGAAGATGTTTATTTCACTTTTGTATTTGTCTCTCTTACTATGTAATACTTGGCATATGAATAAAGTTTTTATTTCCGCTGCGTTAGTTATCTCTGTTGTACCTTGTGTTCATGAGTAAATCCGATGCGTGACCGCTCCTAGGGCCAAGTCTAGGAGTGGGCGTCACATTAAGACTAAGAGGTCACAAGCTGTCTCTGAGCTCTTAGGTAGGTTTTACCATTTGGCCGTTCGTAGAGGTGATTTTTCGTGGAATGAACTCAACCCGTATAAATACTATTTGGCTTTCCGAGACATATGTTGACCGTTAAAAAAACACGTTACGATTTTTATTTTTTAGTGTACCAGATTGTTGTTCTTTGCCACAAAATTGAAAAAAAATGAATTTTTGAATATGAACTATATTTTTTATTTACATGTAATTAGTTTTTATAAGTAGTTTAAAAATATGAAAATGATTTTTAAATAGAAAAAATGAATTTTAATAATTAAGTTAATTGCAAATTTCGTCCCTATGGTTTGGGGTAAATTACAGAATCATTAAAAATGAAAATTTTTTTTACATATGACACTCTGTGGTATTGATTTATTGCAAATTCAGTCCAAAACATTAATCCAATTAACCCGTGTTAAAAAATCTCTGTTTTTTTTTTTGAACGGCAAATTTGGATCACTGACGGGGACATTACACCACCCACCCGATCATCTCCAATCC
The DNA here is from genome assembly GCA_039602395.1 of Deinandra increscens subsp. villosa. Classification (NCBI taxonomy): domain Eukaryota; kingdom Viridiplantae; phylum Streptophyta; class Magnoliopsida; order Asterales; family Asteraceae; genus Deinandra; species Deinandra increscens. The sequence goes on along the minus strand of JBCNJP010000007.1, from coordinate 111,436,160 downwards.
CCATCAGGAGGAAACTCACCACTCGTGAGAAAACCCCCTGGCCCAACTTGTAACCCCCATTTTTATTCATTTTGTTACAAGTGGGACTTGAACCCAAGACCTCCTTTTAAGGGGTCATACACCTTTGCCACTAGGCTAACTAGTGGTGTGTTTAAAAAATCTCTGTTAAGTCTAAGAATATTTTAAACTCTTAATACATATATAAAATGCATATGTTAAAGTTAGAGGACCATTTATATAAATAAATTATACTATTTAAAAAAATAAAAAGGCCACAATACATCTCTCCTTCCAATCGGTAACTAGACCACCACCACCCACCGCTATCCCATCCCGTCATCGCCACAGTCCCTACCAGCCAGCCGTCCAGTAAATCACCAACCACCTCCTTCACTAGCCCTCCATGAACACCACCTCACCGCCGCCGCCGTCCGGCAACCTCCGACGTACGTCAGTGAAATTAAAATGGAAATAAAAAGTCTCTTCTTCACAAGAAACCGATTCTTTTTTTCAAATCTGGCATCGGCTCTTCCGATTTAGACTTTCTACGCCATGATACAAGCAAACCCCAAATTTGGTGGAAGAAGTCTCTGGATTTTGGTGGGGCGTTGGGGTAATAAGACTCCACCATCAAACCCCAAACTCGGTTTCCTTTTTATTAACCAGTCTTTCGACTCCACCATAAGATTAGGGGCGGATCTAGGAAAGAAAATCAGGGGTAGCGGGGACTAATGGGGGTTTGGGGGCAGCGTCCCCGAATTTTTTTTTAGGTAATTAACGGGCTTTTGATCATATTTTCAAGGGGCTTTTGATCATATTTTTAGGTAAAAACCATAAAATTTCTTCCAGGGGTCGCGAAAAATTCGTTTCAGGGGTCGCAAAATACCAAAAACGTAAAACCCCGAAAAAATTTCCTTCTTCGCGTTAACGGTTCAGGGGTCGCGGGGGCTACCCCTACCCATAGGGTAGGTCCGCCCCTGCATAAGAAACCCAAATCCTTGCATCTTGTTTTATCAGGTTCATTCACAACCTAAATTAGAAATTAAAAATATACAGACTCATTTGATTTTTATATGTGAAGTAGGATGGTGATTTAGGGGTGCTCCACTGTTATGCTAGGGCTAGTTGGATGGTCATTTAGGGGTGGTCGTGGTGGTTGAGCTAGATCTCCGGCGAGTGTTGAAATCCAGATTTTGAAGGTGTTGTGGTGCGGTAGTGGAGATCTCCGACGAGATTGAAGGCGAGCGTTGAAATCCGACGAGATTGAAGGCGGTGTGGGGGCGGTGCGGAATTGGAGATCTCTGGCGTTCACGGTTGAAGGATGGCGGCGATTGAAGACGGGCATGAAGATCTGTAATGAAAACTATAATGGAGTTCGATGTTTTTAATTAAAACAATAAATAATTCTCCATCTTTATTTTTGAAGAACGATAAGGCTATCTGTAATCGGGCGTGATAGCACCCCAACCTCCACCATAACGCCCCTCATAGCGCCCCCGGGCACCCCCCGGGGCGCCATGTTGCTGTTTTCGGCCGAGAGGCGTGACAGGCATAACGCCTCTTCTCCTCTTGACTTTTACTTTTTCCTTTTTTTTCAGCTATAAAAAAAATAAATAAAAAATAAACTAATCATTAAAGGGGCTTTATGATTACACACCCATGCCCCATAACCCCCCTTTGCCACATCAGCGCCACATGTCACATAATGCCCCATGGTGGGGCATTATGACTACACACAGCCTAATGAAGATTTGTGATGAAGACGGGGTACTCGTTTTTTTTTTAAAAATAGGTAGGCCCCACCTCTGTGGTTTGGGGATATTTGTAATATCATCCAAAATGATTTTTTTTTGTATTTTACGCTCTGCGGTTTGGGTTTATTGTAAATTCAGTACAAAACACTAACTCTGTTAAAAAGCTCTGTTAAGTCTAGAGGTATTTTCGTCTTTTTTATTTAAACACAAGTTATTAGTGCATCTAATTTATTTAACTGATAATACAAATTTGGGGTACTGGATTGTGATTTGCTTAAAAGTATATAAAACCCCCATTTTCTCTCTGTCGTTTCCTCCACCCTCACTAACCATCGCTCACCACCGTCCACCTCGCTCCTCAGGCGCTCAACTGCACCACCGTCCGCCTCCCACCTCAATTAAGAAATACCACGACCATCATTTTCCGTTGATCAAATCGAAAAACTCCATCACAACTACACCGCCGTCCACCTCCCTACTCAAAGATCGAAAACTCCGGCGACATATTTCTGTTGATCTAGTTAGATCAGATTCAAATTCTGAGACAAGTGACGGTATTTATAAAAATGATTTAAACCTAAATTGAAGTTCTACTTGAAGATCAGATTCAATGTTTGGTAGGTGAAATCCCCCAAATTTAAACCTAACTTCAAATGCGATTTGAAAGTTTAATTGAGTGTTAAAAGGTAAGATTGTCGGAGAAGAAGCCGTTGTTGGTTGCAGGAGAAGTAATGATGATGACGATTGTTATCTTGTCTTCCCACCCTTTTCAACAGTAGATTAATCAAGTCGGTTCGGTCATGCGAAGAAGAACGTGTATCTCAAATTCAAAACATATGTATGGCCTTTTGAATTCTTTTGAATTTGTTTTCATATAATTAGGCGGGGAAGAAGAACTTGTTCAAAATGTTTATCCAAAAATGAGTACCCCATAAAAAAACAACAAATTCCGCACACAACAAATTATAAGCTTCCATGTTCGGCGGTGGTCTGGGTGGAGTTATGGGTGGAGTTGCCGGCGTTGGATGGTTAGGGTTTTAGTGGGGTAAATGCTATATATGTGTACGTATATAATACTTAGAAATTTTTTTTTTTAGGAACGGCAACAGGGGCGGACCTTTATAAGGTCCAGGGGTGGCACGGGCTACCCCTTAAACTCGTATACGAAGTGGAAAAAAATTGGATTTTTGAGTTTTTTTTTTACTTTTATGTATTTGTGACACACCTTAAATATTTTCAAGTTAGTTATAAAATCAGATTGTTTTCTTGGCGGAATGGTAAGTTTGTGTAAGTAGGAAACAGAGAGTCATGCGTTCGATTCCTTTCTGCTACCTATCTTTTTCTATTTCTACTTGGGTAAATTAATTCTCAAATCTCATTTCCCAATTCCTCCTATCCCTACGTATCTTTTTCTATTTCTACTTAGGTAATTTAATTCTCAAATCTCATTTCCCAATTCCTCCTATTAGACCAGTCACTTAACTTTTTTTATCCACTGATTCTTTATATTCTCACGTAGATAACTAAATATCAATTCCCAATTTCCCATTCCGCCCTCCCCCTCACTTAGAACAGAGAACAAAGCGAAGCGACGATTGGAATTCAGAACAAAGCGATACGACGATCGAAAAATGGGTAATAAAAAAGGTTAACTTTAAAATGTAAGATTTTTACGTTAGTTTGTACTCATCTAATGAAATCGTATTTTTTTCTTATATATCACTATTCATGAATTTTTTTTTGTGCCACCCCTTAAATATTTTTCTAGTTCCGCCCCTGAACGGCAATATAATATTTAGAGTTAATTGACGTATATATTAACTAAAGTAATTTAATATAATTAAAAGTATTTTCAAATTTTAATTACTTTAACCAAACTATAAAACTAGTCCTTGAACTTTCACATAATCATAAAAATAAATTATATGTATTAGGAGATTGTATCAAGCATCAACATGTTGTACTTTAATTAAAAAAGATTAAATTACCCCTGGACTTAACTGAAGTTATTTAACAGAGTTAGTGTTTTGGATGTTTTTGTAATAAATCAAAAGCACAAAGTGTCAAATGCAAAAAAGTTTCATTTTAGATTATATTGCAAATACCCCCAAACCATAGGGACGATTCTTGCAATTAACTCTATTTAATATGAATCATTCAAATCAGTTTCATGCATTAAATGATTATACATATGTACTTTAGAAGAAAAAACATAAATACCTTTGGACTTAACAAGGTTCTCTAATGGAGTGTTTTGGACTGAATTTGTAATAAACCCATACCACAAAGTGTTATCTGCACAAAAAAAAAAAAAAAAAAAACCCCAAACCACAGGGACGAAATTTGCACTTTACTCTTAATAGAGGGACTGATTTTGTTACTTGATTTCAAGTTTTGTATAGAGATAAAAAGAAAGAAAAGAGAAAGAAGGAGCTAGGTCGACGCCCCCACCCCGTCAGCCACTATGGTCGCCGGAATGCACGAACGGGGCAGCGCCGCCACCTACAGATGGAACCACAGCCGCGAGTGGAGGCTGTTGACGTCTTTTGATGGTGTTCACAACCAAACCAGACCCCCGTAGCCATAGGCTCCCCTCCATCTTCGTCGGCGATTGTCGCTCCGGTGAGCTTGTTCCTGACTAAAACCACAGCGGCGGCGACCTCTGTTTCTGACCCGATTAAACCTTCGCGTGATTGTCGCTCCGTTCTCCACTTCTACTGCCGCCTCCACCCGCTCCCGTTCTCCACATCTACTGCCGCACTTCCGGCCAAACCCACCCCTATGATTTTGCCTCTGTTTATGATGGTATGGACGAGACGGGATTTGGCTTCCGAAAATGCCATCTCCCTGGTTTCTCCGAATAGATCTGGCGGCAATACAGTGGATTATAGGGTTTAGTTGAAGTGGATCTGTGGTGGAGTTTTTTAGACCAAAAATTTATGGTAATTTAATAATTGACTAGGGCCTGTTTGATATGCTCTGACCCGGCCCATTAAGGGCTGACTGCTGACTCGGTCAACGGTCCGAGTGTTTGATATGCTTACTGGTTTGCTCGGACCGAGTCCGAGTGCTCTGACCGAATTCGTTGTATATACATCTCAGACCGAATCCAACCCTAGCCACCCTCCTCCCTGAACACACACAGCTCCAACTTCCAACCCTAGCCACCCTCCTCGCTGTGCCCTCCGTCGTGCACCCCCCGGCTTGCGGCCTCCGCCGTCACTCGCGATAGCCGCCGTCACTCGCGAAAGCCGTCGTCGCCCTCGTCGAAGCAGCAACGTCGCCGCCGTCGCCCTCGTCGAAGCAGCAACGCCGCCCCCGTCGCCATCTGTCGCCGTCGCCATATGCATTTCTCATTCAGCTCTTACCCAGTCAGCTCTTACCCAGTCAGCAACTATCAAACACTCAAGTTTCATTCAGCTCTTACCCAGTCAGCCACTATCAAACACTCAAGTTTGAGTTAGAGCTTCTTACCCAGTCAGCTCTTACTCAATTAGCTCTTACCTAATCCGCTCTTACCCAGTCATGAATTATCAAACAGCCCCTTAGTCAATTTGCTTGAGAATTTGGTAGAAAACAAAATGGTGGTGGGTGGTGGTGGAGACGGCTCAAAGAAGAAGATAGGTTAAAAGGGTGTTAGATTTTATTATTTTGTCCCTCATTTTTAGAGAAGTTACAAACTAGCCCCTTTTTAAAAACCTACTTAAAAATGCCACGTAGGACTCCACATCAGATCCACGTCACTTGCCACATCAGCCAAACTGATAGTGTTAGAGTTCAACTAACGGTGTATCATTAGAATCCAACACCTTGAAAACTCGTATTATTGTGATGCATTTTTTAAAATCGTATTATTATCCGCCAATTAGGTAAAACTTGTGTTATTAAAATATATTTTTCCTTTTAAATACAACTATTTACCACAACTTTTGATCTAGTGGTATTTTAGTTTTGAATAAAGCTTATGATGTTCACAATACCCTCTTGTCACTTTTCCCTAAATTAGAAATTAAAAATATACAGACTCATTTGATTTTATATGTGAAGTCGGATGGTGATTTAGGGGTGCTCCACTGTTATGCTAGGGCTAGTTGGATGGTCATTTAGGGGTGGTCGTGGTGGTTGAGCTAGATCTCCGGCGAGTGTTGAAATCCAGATTTTGAAGGTGGTGTGGTGCGGTAGTGGAGATCTCCGACGAGATTGAAGGCAAGCGTTGAAATCCGACGAGATTGAAGGCGGTGTGAGGGCGGTGCGGAATTGGAGATCTCTGGCGTTCACGGTTGAAGGACGGCGGAGATTGAAGACGGGCATGAAGATCTGTAATGAAGAACTATAATGGAGTTCGGTGTTTTTAATTAAAATAATAAATAATTCTCCATCTTTATTTTTGAAGAACGATAATGAAGATTTGTGATGAAGACGGGGTACTCGTTGTTTTTAATTTAAAAATAGGTAGGCCCCACCTTTGTTCAAATTACAAAAATGATCCTTCATCTATATTTAATAGAGTTAATTGCAAGAATCGTCTCTGTGGTTTGGGGATATTTGTAATATCATCTAAAATGAATTTTTTTTGTATTTGACGCTCTGTGGTTTGGGTTTATTACAAATTCAGTACAAAACACTAACTCTGTTAGAAAAGCTCTGTTAAGTCTAGGGGTATTTGTATTTTTTTATTTAAACACAAGTTATTAGTGCATCTAACTTATTTAACTGATAATACAAATTTGGGGTACTGGATTGTGATTTGCTTAAAAGTATATAAAACCCCCATTTTCTCTCTGTCGTTTCCTCCACCCTCACTAACCATCGCTCACCACCGTCCACCTCGCTCCTCAGGCGCTCAACTGCACCACCGTCCGCCTCCCACCTCAATTAAGAAATACCACGGCCATCATTTTCCGTTGATCAAATCGAAAAACTCCGTCACAACTACACCGCCGTCCACCTCCCTACTCAAAGATCGAAAACTCCGACGACATATTTCTGTTGAACTAGTTAGATCAGATTCAAATTCTGAGACAAGTGACGGTATTTATAAGAATGATTTAAACCTAAATTGAAGTTCTACTTGAAGATCAGATTTAATGTTTGGTAGGTGAAATCCCCCAAATTTAAACCTAACTTCAAATGCGATTTGAAA
>JBCNJP010000007.1:111372124-111428763 GCA_039602395.1 Deinandra increscens subsp. villosa | reverse complement strand
AGGACTTTGTTGTATAGTGTGCTACAAGTACTTCAAGTGATATATAAAAGTCTAATTATCTCAGTTGTGTAAATCATGCATGCTAATCTCCCCCAAAAGGATTAAAACAGTAAAACGGGGCCGTGAAACTCACCTTAGGTTGCACAGCAAAATTCCAGATAAACAGATAAATTCACGTAGCAAGAACGAGTCTTGTGCAAGCAATCAATCACCTAACGAGCATACGAGTATAAGTGTGTGTTCTAAACTATTAAATCTAATGTAAATGGTAAAAACGAAGGATCGTAAGGTTCGGAATAAGTCGAGGATGGCACGTGTGCCAAATCCGAGCGATTTTCGAAATAACGCGAGGAAACTCAATATATATTAATATTATATATTATATGGTTCAAGGGTTTCGAAAATAAATAAATATTTATTTAACTAAATGTTCGAATGACGTTAATAACGAATTTTGCGAGGACAAAGTATACATTTAAATATATAAAAGGTTATCGTAAAATATTCGATTATTTCAATAAAAATCCAACGACATGAGTTTATATATTAATCTATTCAAGATTTATATATTTTTACCCTTTTTTTTTTTGTAAAACCAGAATTTTTATACCAATATGTATATATATAGGTATTACGTATTAGAAATCTATTTTTAATTAAAGATAACAAGTTAAACATATTTTATAAATCAAAATATGATTTACGGGGTTTAAATGGTTCTAAATGTGTTTTTACGGGTTTAAGATATGACAAGGGGGAGTTTTGGTACAAACTATGGTGATTAAATACATAAGGGATGAAAAATAAAAATAAAACAGCAATATGGAGGTCGCTGGGTTCGAACCCGCGACCTCTGGGTTAGAACACGGCGACATTACCACTCGGCCAGCGACCCAATTGTGTTTTGTTATCGTTTGTAGACCTTTTGTGTGCAGTCAATGACCAGAATTCGATTTCAGCAAAAATCAGGAATAAAAGAAAAAACTGTGCAGGGCGGGTTTCGAACCCCCGACCACTCACAGCCAAACCCCGCGCCCAAACCACTCGGGCACTTGACCCGATTGTGTTATAACCCGAAACGAAAGATATATATAACCTACCCCTGAATAGCATCATCTTCTTCATCAAGACCTCCGGTGGCCGGAGTTATATTCCGGTCACCGGAAAATCGCGAAAAACACAAAAAGATCCTAGAAAAGGTGCGACTAACATTAAGTAATCGTTACCTCGAGTCGGAGATGAGATTCGAGATGATTTGGGAGCCGAAAATAAACCCGAAACGTAAACGCGAACACCGAGCGTGGTCGCGATTTGAACTTCTGATTACACCAGGTTGCTCGTAAGGGTCTTGCGATCGTTGTGGTAATTGAAAGGTGGTGCAACAGTGGCGGACGGTGGCGGTTCGGTGGTGTTTTGCGGTGGTCTTGTTTCGCCGAAAAAGAAAAAAAAGACAGAGAACGGGAGGAGAGCGTGAGAATGCGAGGGATGGGCTGTGACTGACTTGTAATTGGTGTTGTGAATGATATGTACGCTTCAATTGGAATCGAAACCGACGGGGACGAATGATCGGCCGAAACCGTGAATTTATTTCACGTAAATGATCATTGATTGAAAATCCAGTATTGACCGATTTAGTCCCTCCCTAACTTTCGGAAATGACACCAGGTTTAGGGTAATTACAACAATAACCCCCTCTAGTTTTGTAAAGGAAAAGAGATTTAGAAGTTGGCGGAAAGGGTCCCTCAAAGTTATAAATCTTTAACGAACTCTAACGGAGTTTACGCGAAATGTTTTTAACGATGAATACACGAAGGACGTCAAAATATATAGATCGTATAACGTTAATAGGAAAATATAATTCTCGTTTTACTAAAATAAATCATGGAGTATAACTCCAAAATTATTTAAAGTCATATAAAATCATAACTTATTTATATATAATAACTCATCTTAAATATTCATAAGGTCATAAAATTTATTTATGTAAAGGTATACGAATATCACATAAAATCATAAAACGTCAATCATAGAATTAATCGTGTTAACTTATATATAAATATAACACATGGAATCATATAGTGACATCACAAAATATTAAACGTTTAAGTTTCCGTGCATGCTCGTAGTGATTGATCACACAAAACCCTAATTTGCTAAAGTCAACAAGTCAACACATAAATGTTCACACAACATTTAATACAGTTTACGTTCAGTTAATGCTAGAAAATGACCTGAAAAGTCGGATTGTCACAGCATTGGTAATTTGTACTTTAGAAGAAAAAACAGAAATAGCAATAAAACGCATCAAAAACCACTAGCAAGGAGCAAGGAGCTAGGGGCGAAGAACAAACAACAAAAAACATTACAACGAAAAAAAAGACATAGGCTTTCCAAACAATAGCCCGGTCTTTAAGATATGAGTTTTATGTTTCTCGCACGTTCACGCGTACACTCGAGTAGTAAAATATATATAACCTAGAATATATGTATTTTTTAATAGCCTGAAATACAAAAAAGGAATAACAATTGAAAAATGAAAAAGAAACAATAATCGAAGGCGCTCTGTCATTATCCCGTAGATTTTTTTAAAGACAATTTTCTATTCTCCAGTAGAGAGTAAAGGGTTTGCAAACAGCAAACAAAAAGATCGCTTGTACAAGAAAACCGAAACACAATCCCGACGCTGGAAAACGTCATGTACTTCTCCGACCTGACTATGGTTCGTACGCGATCACCATCGATTTATTTTGTTTTGCTTTTATATCTTGATTTGATGAAGTTTTTAGCCTAAATCTGTGTTGTTAGATGTTTCAGACCGATTATGGAACCGGAGAAGTACAGACACGGTGGATATGAGACTGGAGGTTTAAGGTTTTTTTTTTGTGTAAAATTACAAGAATACCCCATATTTATTAGCAAGTAACTCAATAAATTAACTGAAGTTAGTGTAAAGGTTAAAATTCTAAATCCATAGTTTTGTAAAGTTTAAATGACAAAATTTATAATTTAGTCATACTAATTTTAAAAAAGTAATAATTCAATAAGTATTTTTTTATCTAAAAGCACTTTTAGGCCTAAATAAACAATCCCAAACACTTTTTAGATCTGATCGACATCGTATTTTTATAATTGATGGATATTTTTATAGTTTTTAGCCTAGAATACTGTTTTTTATTTGATCTTGTCCCATAATATATATTGTTATGAACAACCCATTGTCTACAAGCCCAATAAATCAACCCAACCCAATATCATCAAAACCCAACTCCATGTTTAAAAGAAGAATCCTAAGAAAGAATATGACATTGAAGAAAATTGAAATCAGTGTGACCTTGCTCTCTCTCATCTCTAACCTCTGAAGATCTGATTCCCATCCCCTTCTTAATTCTTAATTGTTACTAGTTGCTACTGGTTATTTTGTGATTGATCTTTCGAGTAAAAATGTTAACTTGTTCTTAACCGGTTATATCTCCTCTTTATTAAATTGGGTTCATTACATATATTATCGATCACTTTATCAATCTTTTTATAAGTTACTTGAATATAATTAAAGATCTTACGAGATTTATTGGAGGAATTTCAATCTTCGTTTATGACTTGTTAATTACGTATTTGAGGTGAACGTTCCGCACGTCAACATGGACCGGTGAATGGGTGATCCAAAAGTAAACCCAAACCAAAATTTTCACGTCGACTGTTTCTTGCACTAGTTATCAACTTAATTCTTTCCTAGTTGCATTACTTGATCAAGGGTTCAAGGGTTTGCTTGCATTCAAAGGAAAGTATTTAACTGATTAAATTATATTCCAAATTTCTAATTGCTATCATTTTTTTTAACTAACACCTAAACATATTTTTAGGATAAATTTTTTCGGTTACACTTTGTAAAATTTAAATTCATAATCTTTTTATTAAGAAAAAAAGTCTTTTGATTAAGAATCACATCATATACCACAAGCTCATTCCTTAAAGGACCCAATTGAAACACATGGTGATCAACGATTTATTTGCATTGACATGACCTTTTTCGACTTGCAATATTCTACATGGTATCTTTCGCGACAAATGTTACTATGAAGGTTTACCATTTCTCATCGTATATAACTAGATTTTGCAGTACGCGTGTTGTCACGTGTTCTAGCTGGTTATAGTTTTTTTTTTATAATCCAACCCATATGCCTCCTATGTTGTTATGTCAAAGGCAAATGGATTGTGGTGGAACCGACGTCAATACGGAAGACTCCCTTAGCGTCCATCGTGGGTCACCTACTAGCTAGAAAACACAATTGTAAGAATGCATAAAGATAGCATGTCTAAGATATGTACGACAAATTTTATATATATATATATATACATATATATATAGGGTTAGGTTCAAATGAGAACCATTTGGTTTTGAGAACTTTTAAGAACCATTCTGGACCACTAATTTTCAGGGGGGAAGCATTCAAATTCATGGGGGGAATTTCCTTATATATAACTTGTGGCTCAGAATGGTTCTTAAAAGTTCTCAAACCCAATTGGTTCTCAAATGATCCTCTCCCTATATATATATATATATATATATATATATATGTGTGTGTGTGTGTGTGTGTTGTGTATGTGAAAACCATAGAATGAAAATCCACTCGAGTTGTAAAGACCTTGAAAACCTATATGTTTTTTTGGAAAAGTATACAAAAAAATTATTAGATTGTTCTAAATGTATTTCCAGCACTTGATCAGAATAATGGTTAAGAACCAACGGTTAGTTTTTTTTTTAATTCCGATAAAAGAATATCCGTTCTCGAAAAATTACATATGTAACAATTGTTTGAAGAAGCACTAATTATGTCACCGGTCATGCAAACGAAGATAAATATCCGAAGGATAGTCTTAAGATGCCGGTAGAAACAATGTAACAGATTCTAATTACCAAATTTCAACCTCGATCTATCTCATCGCAACCTTACTATCTTCCTTTATAAAAAGGATAGTCTTAAAACATTTTATCCGTTAAATTAAACATTTAGAAAAAAATTCCTTTATAAAAAGGGTTCTTGTAACCAATGAGACCCACCAGACGAATCTAACCATCTCCTCTATCAGCATCACACATTCTGTCTTCAATAACCAACTCCACCAAAGTCATATCAACATCACTAACCTTAGCATTCATCATAAATGACATGATCTACATTCCTACGGGCTCGAACGTTCATCAAAGTCCGATAAAAAAACTAACATATCATAATCATAAGTCATATAACAAATACAAAGATGAAAAGATACAAGCGAAAGTGCCACAAAGAATAGTGTATGAAGGTATAGTTTATCACTTTATCATGTCATATTAAAACTTAATCTACAAATTTTAAACTCAAATACCTTTCAAATATATAAAATTATTCTTTTAAAACCGTCTTAAACGGGCTTATTGTTGTGGAAACGGGTATAAAAACGAAAGGTTTGATGGCTCGAAAGTGAAAAACAAACACCGTCAACTGGCGACCTTCAATCTCCCCCTTCCAGATCAAATCGCCCCTGCAATCTAGGGTTCCGCAAAATCTCCTGACATCTTCCTTTACGATCTGCCACCATTAACGTATTTACTCCGTTTCTCTTCTCTCAGTTTTTGCTTTTGATCAAACTTCTGGAGATATTTGGTGTCTGATTTAATCTCCTTCTGTAGAATCATGACCATACTTGATTCGGGCTCCCTGATGGATTACGAGTCACTTTGCTTGCCTTGCACTCCAGAGGAGGAAGCAAGGATTGTCAATGAGTTAACAGAGAAGGCGGAATCTTGTTTGAAAGAAGGCAATTTATACTACGTTATCTCCAATAGGTAATCTAATGACAGTTGATTTCAACCTGATTGTATGATTTCTGGAACTATGCTAATAGTGTAGTACTGTACCAATCTACTTTAAACGTATCGTGCCCTAATTTTTTTTTTTTGGTTTATTATTGCCATATGCAATAGTAATATGCATTAGTAATGTAAAAGTTTATGTTCAAAATTCGTGAAAAGAAAATGCAGCATGATCCGTTTTGTATTTTTGTGTTTCTCAACTTTGTATGACCAAAATAAATGAGGGTAAAAATATGGAAGGAATTAAAAGAACCTAGAATTTTGGCATGAAAAGATTCAAATAATGTAATATAACTCGCAGAATTTGCCAAGAAAAGTCTGCAATTAAGGCCTGTTATCTGTTAGCTAAATATATTTAAATTATGGGGGAAAACTGCAGAAAAATTTGAACCGTGGCTCATAAGTCAAGTTTTCAGCGTTTTCAGTCCACTGTCTCAATCTTACATTATTTCTTTTTTAGGGTTTGGATTATCTGTTTAACTGTTTATCTTCAGGAACATGTACCAAACCACTCTTAACATAAATATGCTTTTCGTTGTGTTCTTTTCTGTAAACAGGTGGTTTTCAAAATGGCAGAAATATGTTGGTGAGGAAACTGGTGAATTCATGTTCGAAGATCTTTCTAATGATAAACACACTTCAGAATTGGCAAAAGCTGCCGAGAGACCTGGACCAATTGATAACACCGATATAATTACAAATGAAGGTGGCTGTGATGGGAGTGACCTACAGCTTCCTAGAACACTAATCGAAAGAAGTGATTATGTTTTAGTTCCTCAATTTGTTTGGGAGAAGCTTCATGGATGGTAATTAATTTATGTATTAGAAAACATTTATTCTGTCTTGTACTTGCAGATGTTACCCTCAAAATATTAGTTGCAGACATCATATAAATTTGCATGTTTATAGTGATTTTTGTGTAACCAATTATCTCATAAAAGGTGTTGGCCGTAATTTCTTTTGACAGTTGACACTTTACAGGATTTCACTTCTTATTTGTTAATGATTAATTTATCCCCCAGGTACAAAGGGGGACCAGCTTTACCGAGGCAGATGATAGCCCTTGGTATCCAGAAGACATTATCAGTTGAGGTGTACCCTCTGGCTTTGAAAGTAATTGATTCAAGAGGCCAGAGTGAAATTGTCATACACATAAGTAAAAAGGTGCTGCATTAACTTTCATTAAGATTTCTTATACGTGAAGTTAGTCTACACTGTTTCTAAGCATCCGTGTGCTGACCTTTTTAATCCTGTATAGGCCTCGATACGGAAACTTTATGAACAAGTATCAGCCCTCAAAAGGATAGACTCAGAGAAGGTTAAAACTTAATAACATAGTTTTGAGTTTAACTCTAATGATAAATTCTCACTTCTCTTGCTCATAAGTTCCATTTTTTGTGACCTTGGGTTTGAACAGGTACACCTTTGGGACTATTTTAATGATCGAAAGCAAACAGTTTTGGCTCGTTCAGATCAAACTCTGGAGGAGTCTGACTTGCAGATGGATCAATCTGTGAGTTTCAGTAATATTTGTCATGATGCATGCTAATATAATTCGGGTTTTGTTGCTGATGCTGTTGTTTCTGCAGATTTTTTTTGATGTGCAAGCTGATGGATTTATACCCTCTGGATCTGGCATGGATTCAACCGGAAATCAGTTGGCTTTGGTTCCCATTGAACCACAAAGATCATCTCGCACCATAGCCGGTGGCCCAAGTTTGTCAAATGGTTATGGACCAGATTATGGCTCTAGTTTCTACCAGGGACCCACATTAGGCTCAGTGTCTGCAGAAAAGGAAGACACATGGGATTCTGTGAGAAGTGATCCCCAAAGGGATAGAGGCTTAGCTGGATTGCAGAATTTGGGGAACACATGTTTCATGAATAGTGCACTTCAATGTCTAGTCCATACATCACCTCTTGTAGACTACTTTCTGCAGGATTATACTGATGAGATTAACAAACAGAATCCTTTAGGAATGCGTGTATGTGGCTAATTTGAATCTTAAGTGATAATACTTTCTAATGCTTTTGTGGGATTGAAGTTTTTGATATCTGTTTTCTTCAGGGCGAACTCGCCATTGCATTTGGTGACCTGTTGAGGAAGCTGTGGTCTTCTGGTCGTACAGCGGTTCCTCCTCGTGTTTTTAAAGGAAAACTTGCTCGGTTTGCTCCTCAATTTAGTGGATACAATCAGCATGATTCTCAAGTAACTACTGCATAAGCTTTCAAATATCCATTTGGACATCTTTTTTATATTTTAGTTTTTATTAGATGATATGTCCTCTTTTTAGGAACTCTTAGCCTTCTTACTGGATGGGTTGCATGAAGATTTGAATCGTGTAAAGCAAAAGCCTTATATTGAGACAAAAGACTCTAATGGTCGCCCTGATGAGGAAGTTGCCAGTGAATTCTGGAGAGGCCACAAAGCTCGAAATGATTCGATTGTAGTTGATGTCTGCCAGGTGTGTTTACTACTGATAACTTTAATTGTTTATTTATTTGATTGATTATTGTGTTATAGTTCTTACTTTAGTTTATTAATATTTGTCACTTACAAGCTAAATCTGATGGCTCTAAATCTTCAGGGTCAATATAAGTCAACACTGGTTTGTCCAGTTTGTGACAAAATCTCGATTACATTTGACCCGTTCATGTACCTGTCTTTGCCTCTACCTTCAACGGCCATCCGATCAATGACTGTAACTGTATTTTATGGAGATGGAACTAGCTTGCCAATGCCGTTTACTGTTAATGTCCCAAAATATGGTTACTGTAAGGATCTCTTTCAGGCTTTAGTTGCAGCATGTTGCTTAGAAAGCGATGAAACCTTGATTCTTGCAGAGGTAATAATTCTTCATTATTAATATTTTTATACAAGCTCTTATATATCATCTTAGTCTTGATGGGATGTTTAGGTATACGAACACAAGATATTTCGCTACTTGGATGATGAGGAATCATTGCACCCAATCAGAGATGATGACTGCATTGTGGCCTACAGACTTTCTAAAAAACAAGCTGAATTTTCCTTGCTAGAGATATGCCATAGATATATTGAAAAGTAAGCCATCATTTCTCATGTTTTTTTAACTTTGAATCTTTGCTGTTTAGATAAGTAATAAGAGTCGCTGTTTTTTTACAGTACGGAGCCAGTTGAAAGAAAGAGATTCTTGACACCCTTGGTTACCTTTTTAGAAGACGCAAAAAACGGCAACGATGTTGATGTAGCAGTTAACAGGGTTCTAGGCCCACTGAAAAGAAAAGCTGTTTTGTCAACAAGTGGGAGTGAGTGTATGGAAGTAAATGGCTCTGTTTCAGAAGCCATTGAAGAATCCACGAGTGATTGTCAAATGGATACTGAAGTTGGAGACCTGTTTGGGGATAAGGACTTGGAGGAAACATACAGCGATGAACTATCGTTCCACTTATGCATAACAGATGATAGGGGTATGAGTTGCAAACCGATTTTGAAAGATTCAGTTGTAAAACCTAGTAAAATTGTGAAAGTCTTTATGGATTGGAGTGACAAGGATCATGGGTTGTATGATTCAAACTACCTCGAGGATCTTCCAAAGGTGCACAAACCTGGGCTTACGGTTAAGAAAAGCAAACAAGAATCTATCTCATTGTTTTCTTGTTTGGATGCCTTCTTGAAGGAGGAACCTTTAGGACCTGATGATATGTGGTATAGTGAATTTGAGACACTGATTTTTAGGTAATTAGCTTTTAGTATTATGCTAGTTATATCCGTTTGTTAATTAATGCAGGTATTGCCCTGGTTGCAAGGAGCACCGACAAGCAACCAAGAAACTGGACTTGTGGAAGTTGCCTGATGTTATAGTCTTCCATCTTAAAAGATTCTCATACAGCCGATATATGAAGAACAAACTTGACACTTTTGTGAATTTCCCAATCCATAATCTTGATTTAAGCGAGTATGTTAAAAATAAAGATCCATCCGGTGAATCTAGTGTTTATGAGCTGTATGCTATTAGCAATCATTACGGTGGCCTTGGTGGTGGCCATTACTCTGCCTATGCAAAGGTAAAAGACACTGTCCAATTTGCCACTTCTGTTTTTATCATCTTTTTCCCTCTGCAATTGTTTGGTAGGAATAAAAATTTAAATATGTTTATATGTGCAGTTGGTTGAAGAAGATAGATGGTATCACTTTGATGATTCTCATGTGACTCCTGTAAGTGAAGGTGACATCCTGACTTCAGCAGCATATTTGTTGTTTTACCAGAGAGTGAAAACTAGTAAACCTAACGAACCTATCGGAGAATCTTCTGAAGTTTATGAAGATTTTTGAATAGTGAACAGATAACACGATTCAGAAACTAGTTATATAGATATATCATCATACCGGGCACACCAAAATGTCAAACAACATTGTAGATCCACATCGCTATCCCATATTTGGCTGATGAAGTTAGGAATTGATTTTATTGACAAAAGGGTGTTTGCTGGAAAGAAAAGATAAGTTTTTGGCACATATTATGATGAAAATGGGAAGGGAATTATATGTAATTAGGAAGCAAGGATGGTGTATAAGATTCTTGGTTAAAGGTTTGTTGGTGTTACCAGCTTACAAATTTTGCAGCAAACTTGATCCTTCACTGAAAGATGATTAGCAATTTTAAGCCCTTTTGATGTGTTATTTTTTTTATTCACACTTCTGGACCATAGATCTAGGTAGCACAATTCATGCCCAGGGCTTGGGACATTCAACTATACTTGGTAAACAATTTCAAAAAATTGCGTAATTACTGGTAAATGGTAAGAAATAAAACAACAATTTAGTCAGTCTGAATGTTATTTTTAGTTCTGGTTATGCGGTTACTTTTAACCTTTAAACTACGTCAATGAATCAAATCATTTTTTGTCTATGAAAAAATGATAGGAATATGTCTGAATCTTATGAAAATGAAGGTATTTCTTGGTGTAAACGTCCTTGGCATTGGGAGGTGATACAGTCAAAGAGGGACATTTGAATTTGTCCCGCCCTGCGTAATCTGCCTTCTTTCTTGTGCTGTTTTCCTTTGGAAACGACGTCAAAATTATACAAAAAAACTTCACATTCCCCAGATTATTTAATTTTTTTAACCTAATTTATGTTGAGAGTAAAATAATCTTCTATTAATTACGCTAGACTGTTTTGTCCTATTAGTTTTTTTGGTTAAGCTCTTTGGGGTTTGGCCCTTCTAATATAAAAAATTTATAACAACACAGTTAACATCATGTTAAATATGACTGTAATTTCTAGCCACATCTTCGGCGACTATGAAAATCATTGGCCGCCCCTTTCTTCTGCTCCAATCACATAGTCAAGACCCCATCATTATCACCTATCATCTCTGACCTTCACATTTATTCGCTCATCCGTAAATCGATCTAACTTCATTATCATCTACGATGAAAAACAATCACTATCCAAAAATCTCCTTGGGTGGATGGTGTGGTTTACAGTACATGGGTGGAACTTGAAAGTTTTTTAATTGGTGTTGTACGCATAAATTTTATTAGAGGCAGCACACATATATAAAAACTAAAAAATCTTACATAAAAATTGATTTTTTTTCACTTTGCGTACGGGTTTAAGGGTGGGACCTTAACTAGGTCCGCCCCTGAGAGAACATAAATGTAAGAGGCGATGGTTGGTGATGGTGACATTTCCGGTGCTTGAGATATGTCGATTTCAAGACTAATTAGGGTTGATTACTAGAGAAGATAATTGTATGATGCAGAGATATCTAGTTACGTCTTCAGTGCTTATGCCACTGAATTAGTGTAATTTTTAACGTAGATTAGTACAAACAAGAAAAGTATTACAAATAATTTACTTTAAGGATGTTTAGTGTAATTAATAAAGATAAAGAATCCAATCTATAATTTGTGTAAATGTAAAAGATGATTGATGTAATTTACTCTATCTTATTTCTCTATGGTGAAATGTTACTTTATGTAAATGTAAAGAGATGTGAGTAAAAATATGTTGTCATAAAGCATTAGCGGAGCTTAAACAAAATATATGCTTTTAATAATTAAGGTTTGGGTATATTTGTAAACTTTTCATTCAACGTTTTTTTATTTATTTATTTAACAATTAAGAGACTATATTAACCATTAAGAAGTGTTTTTCATTTTTACTTAACTAAATAGTCCTAACTCTAAACGAGATGTAGCTTCTTAGTAAAATCATTAAAACGCTAAAAAATACCCAACACGTTTAGTTTAGAATAAAATAAAAGTAATCGGTTTTTAACTTTTTATGTTTAAAATAAAGTTAGTTATTTGAGAAAAATAAGAATGACCCCTATATTAAATTTTATATATTAAAAAAGTAATAAATTAAGAGTTTTATTGAAAATACAACTGGAATGTTATTGAAAAAGAGAGTTTTTCAAAGCTGGGATGTTATTAAAATAGAATTCGTCACGATATGACAATAGAGAAATGAATATACAACTCATAGTCATTAAAAAACAGTCGTTGTTTTTGTATTTGTTTCTCGGTGTCAAATAAATACAACTCGTATTTTGTGTTGTATATTTTTAACGCTAAATCTACACATACACTCCTATATTCTAATTTATAGAAAAAAAAAATTAAAAATATTTACCCCCCCCTAATTTAAGGATATTCTATTTTTTTTCAACGGTTATACGGGACGTATAGGGCTATACGGGGCAAATAGCCCCCTACTGAAACCTCGTATTGAACCGTCGTACAACCTCGAACTGTATTTGTACCCAATACATGGCGAAACAACAGTTACGGATCCAAGATTTTTTTCCAGTGTAACCACAATTTTTAAAAGCTTCAGTTTCATAGAAACATACATAAAAATCGGTTCAGGTCGGATATGTATAAAAACTTTGCATTAGTAAAATAGCTTCAAATAAAATTAAGGCATCAATTACATTTGATATAACTTCTAAAAACCCTTTATACTTTGCATACTAAACTAGCCAAATGATCTCAACTAGTGTTTTCTGTAAATAAAAGGTTAACGATATCATCCAGTTTATATGAAGGATGATAAAAAGAAAAACGAAGTAGTTTGGTTGCTGACTGAAATGAGAACCGGAAATAAAGTTTGTGATGACGCACTTTATTTAAGCAGTTAATTTAAATTATGTGCTCTGGAATAAACATTGCAAAAAATGACATGAACCACGAAGACTGGCTCTTACTGGTTGCTAGTCAAGGGGCTTAACTTGAAAAAAAATATGTTGTGATCTTATAACTTAGGAAAATTGGATTTAAATAATCCGAACTATCAGTTGTTGGCGTACAATAATCCCAACTGAAAAAATTCTTCCTGGCAGTCCCAACTATTCACTTATTTTTTTTTAATAAACTATCCGTTAAGTTTTTTAAACCCCGTTAGTGGTGTCTTACGTGGATGCCTATGTGTACTGCCCACTTGGATTTTTTAATGACATGGCATCCTTTTTTTTGATTATTTCTACATCCTTAAAAGAAAAAGAAACCCATCTGGGTTGTCGCTATAAACCCTAAATCCCCCAACGCTCTTCTTCTTCCTATCGACTTGTTCCTCACATCGTCTACCTCAGAGAAACATGTCTTCATCTTCTTCCTCGTCTTCTTCAAACCGAACTAAGTTATTCCAACTTGGAAGTGATGGTAATCTCTACTGTCTTCATCAGTTGGTTGCAGTCAAGAGGATGGCTGGGAGGCATACGACAAGACCTGGAGAGGAGTTTTATGGTTGTTCCCTATGGCCGGTAAGGAATTAAGTATGAAATTAATGTCTATTTTTCTCATTCTAATCAATTTCTTTGTTAGGAAACCAACTGCGGTTTTTTTGTTTGGAAAGAAGATGTCGAAAGGGCTGTGTGTAACCAGGATTTGTTCATGAAGATGGAAGCTAAAAACATGGAATTGCAGGATGTGATTGGTGACTTGAAAGTGCAAAAGAGAAACATAGAAGAAGAGAAGGAAAAAATTGCGGAACAGTTGTCAAATGCAAAACTTAAGATCAAGAAGCTAATTTCCTTTGCACTTTGTGTTGTAATGGCAAATGCATTTGACATTTTGTTTGACAACTGTTCCGCAATTTTTTCCTTCTCTTCTTCTATGTTTCTCTTTTGCACTTTCAAGTCACCAATCACATCCTGCAATTCCATGTTTTTAGCTTCCATCTTCATGAACAAATCCTGGTTACACACAGCCCTTTCGACATCTTCTTTCCAAACAAAAAAACCGCAGTTGGTTTCCTAACAAAGAAATTGATTAGAATGAGAAAAATAGACATTAATTTCATACTTAATTCCTTACCGGCCATAGGGAACAACCATAAAACTCCTCTCCAGGTCTTGTCGTATGCCTCCCAGCCATCCTCTTGACTGCAACCAACTGATGAAGACAGTAGAGATTACCATCACTTCCAAGTTGGAATAACTTAGTTCGGTTTGAAGAAGACGAGGAAGAAGATGAAGACATGTTTCTCTGAGGTAGACGATGTGAGGAACAAGTCGATAGGAAGAAGAAGAGCGTTGGGGGATTTAGGGTTTATAGCGACAACCCAGATGGGTTTCTTTTTCTTTTAAGGATGTAGAAATAATCAAAAAAAGGATGCCATGTCATTAAAAAATCCAAGTGGGCAGTACACATAGGCATCCACGTAAGACACCACTAACGGGGTTTAAAAAACTTAACGGATAGTTTATTAAAAAAAAATAAGTGAATAGTTGGGACTGCCAGGAAGAATTTTTTCAGTTGGGATTATTGTACGCCAACAACTGATAGTTCGGATTATTTAAATCCAATTTTCCTATAACTTATTAACGTTATTGATTTAACTTTACAAATATGTTGTGAGTTTAGTTTCTTACAAGTGTAAGTTAATATGTGATGTTTGTGGAATAAATTATTGTAAAAAAATATCTATCATTTGTCGGAAAGGGACAACTGGGTGGTAAAAATGACGACTTCTCAATCAAAATGTTGTGACTTCAAATCTTATAAAATGCAGGTGTGATACGTTTAGGTGTTTAAAAGAAAAAAAAAACATTTGTGGTTCAACGAGACTCCATTTAGACAATGGGGGATGGAGTCTAACCTATAGTGTCATGTCATGTGACAGTCTCGGTGGACGTCATGTGACAGTCTCGGTGGACGTCATGTGATACAAATAGAATAAAATTTTTTGTTGTATATTATCATTTGTTTCTTATCTAGAGGTAACAAATTTAATACATGATTTTGTGGGCGAATAAGTATAGTCATGTATGTTTAGCAAATGAGTTTGGGTATAATAGGCACAATCGTATAACATAAATTTTATTTACTTTTTATATTTCCAATCTTGTCGAATTTAGCGAAGGAGTTGGTTTTATAATAGGTACATTCGTGTTATCGTGTAACATGCTTTTTAGTTCATAGGCTCGATACTTAAAACATTTGGACCGTTATACATTTTTCTACTTCTTTTACTTTATGTTATATTAATGCAAATGTGCTCATGTTATCCCGATGACAACAACGAATTTATAAAATCTAGTTAAAAATAAAATTGGTTTTTGCTTGAAACAACGTGGAGTCCTCCGTGCATATTGACACGTCATAGCGTGATAGTGGTCAAAACAGTTAATAAATATAGGGCTTTCTTAGAGACACCCTTTTTATTTAGATACACCTCACCTAGAGGTCATGTATATGGGGGGTGTTCCTAAGGGAACCTCACCTTAAACCCAAACGCTCACGCATAGAAGCAGTGCCCACTAAAGCTCCTGCTCTATGGGCCATGAGTGACCTAAAGGTTTGCACTTCACCATCAGAGTGTCAGAATAATGACAGATGCAAGAATGTAGGGTGACAGACATAAGAATCTAGAGTGTCAGAATAGTGACCTTTAATTTCTCCTAGTAGGTGACCTCTCGGTTGAAGAGGTGAGTTAGTCCTATATCTCACATTCAGCTCTTTATGTCACCCTGAAGGCTTTTTCATATTTTATTTATATTATTTATTTATATGTAATAATAATAATAATAATAATAATAATAATAATAATAATAATAATAATAATTAGTATTATTATAATAATAATAATCAGTATTATTGTAATGATAAGTATTATTATTAAAATAACAATAATAATTTTATATGTGTACGTGCGATATGCATGTTTATATAAATGTAAAAGTGTAATGTATGCATATATGAACGTATATTAAGCTTATTCATATTGATATTTTATGTACATATGTGTGTGCATGTAAGTGTGTTGCTATGTGTGTGTACATATGCATGTAGTACATACAATATAGCAACGAAGTTCTTATATGAGGTTGTATCCACGTGACCATATGTATGTATATATAAACATATATTAAGTCCAGTGGCGGATCTACCCACAGCCCAGGGGTAGCGTCCGCTACCCCTGAACTTTTACTGCGATGTGCAATTTTTTTGGTTTTCGATATTTCGCTACCCATCAAACGAATTTTTCGCTACCCCTGAAAATATTTTACGCTACCCCTCGAAGAAATTTTATCGTTTTTATTTAAATCTTGACTTGAAAATGTGATTAAAAGCCCGTTAATTACCTAAAAAAAATTTCCGGGGGCGCTGCACCCGAACCCCCGTTAGTCCCGACAAATATATTTTGTTAACGCTACCCCTGAATTTTTCTTCTAGATCCGCCCCTGATTAAGTCAAAATCTATCATGTATGTATGTATATATGTGTGTGGTTTGATAACGTATTAGTATGTGTTTGTATGTGTGTGTATGCACATAACAGTGTAATAATATGTAGAAGATGCGATAATATAGGTCACACAGAGACCTTAGAGGGAGCCTGAATGGTAAGATGTGAGCCCTTAAGGTCACTCCGAGACCTTGGCGCCACCTTTAGTTTCTGCTAGTAGGTGACCTCTCGCTTGAATATGGGAGCTGAATCTCACAATCTCACATAAGGAGTTTTATAGCTTACCTCGAGACCTTTGTGTCACCTTGAATTTTTAGTAGTTCACATCTTGATTAAAATTATAGCTGGTATCTCGAAGTCAGTCGCCAGGAGGTCTATGTTGTGTCAGGTCAGATTTAGGGGTTTTGTTGACCGCACATGTCATAGGGGCGACTCTTAGGACATTATGAGAAATTTTTATCCTTAGAGGTGACTCTTAAACCTCAGAGTCACTTATATTATATAAGGGTGTCAGCCAAATTTTAAAAGGGTCCTTAAAAAACCCTTAAATCAAGATAGATAAAGAAACGAACTATCAGAGGTTGATATGTCTGAAGATTCTGTTTTAAACTGAAAGAATTAAAAGACCTAATTACCTAAACCATAAGGACCAGAGTGTAATTTACTCTGGAATTAATGAACATATATAAAATATCTGAAATAATGATATTATAAGAGTTGCAGAATATTCTCCTAGTCAATTTCGGAAATAAAATAATTATATTTACTTCATTACTTGATGGGTATGTAAAGCCCAAACCCAAACCCAAACCCAGGACTCCTTTTATAAAAGCCGTGATCATCTTTCCCTCCCCGCTTCATAGTCATACACATCGGCTTTCCAGTTCCTTCTTTTGATAATCAAAACCCCCTTCTTCTGCAGCAAGATCATCAAGATTTTATCAGAACCCAGTCGTTATTCCAAATCCAATCAGGTAAACCCTCCCAGTCTGTCTGGATGAACACAACTGCTTCCAAGTTTGTTAATTATTCTAACGACTTTTGATTATAATTTGCATTCGAAAAACCCTAGCTGCTTTGTACTTCTTGGGAACCACAAAGCTTTGCGAATCTTTTTAGGAATATTTTTATCCCTAGTCTTTTGTTCTTGTGCTGTCTGCGTATTTTAAAAAGATTAATCCCATATAGAATAGATTATAGAATAACCCCCAATCAATCAACTCGTTGTCGTATATACTGTGCTCTGTTCTTGTTGTTTTGTTGTTTACTATATTTATTATATTAAAAACCAGTTTACTAACATGTGGTCAGCGATAACGATAACGATAAAATCAACATTTAATCAGCAGATTCTTTATCGTGTCGTGTGTCATTTTCATGGGTTCTGAATGAGATGACAAAAGATAATAATAATAAATAAATAACGAGAGGTTGTTTTGATGTTATGGACTTATGGGTGTTTCATGTTTATGGATGTTTTGAAGTAAGCCTGGCAAAGTGAGCTGGTTGGGCGGGTTCGGGTGGCCGGTAAGAACGGGTCGGGTCAAGATGGGTTTCGAGCAAAATCAAGAATGGGGCATTTGAAATGAATTCTTTTTTTAATTTACTTTCAGTGTGTAACCCAATGTGAACTGTGTCAAAACTTACTTGAATTTATATGAATGTTTTTCTTCAATGATACTTAAATTCATTAACAGAAAATGACCTAATTGATGAACTTGTTTGTGTTGGATTTTGTATATCAAGCCCCAAACTCACTTTCATAAACTTAGGTATATAGGTTTGGAATTTTGAGGTTATAAAATTTTGCACACGGGAGAAGTTTTTGTTTTCTTGAAAACTCAGACACACACTTTTCATATTCAAGGAAAGCAGTATTGTTAAATGCTACAGACTGGTTTTAGGTGAATTAAAGAAAACCATATACAGTTTCATTTTTCCCAAATCAACCCATTCTTCAAAAATTGGGCCACAATTGCCAATTATAATTCGAAGCTTCTGATTGAGAGTGGCATGTTCATTCTGATTGATCTTTCATGAGGTTTTTAAGATAGATTTTTCTTATGTTACTTGCTTCAAGCACTAATTTTTTTTTGATCTCTTATTATTACAGTTGATATCAGATATATTGATACATACATGGATGCTCAGATGCCTAAACATGGGCATACTGTTGATATATCTTCAGCTGTGCCGTCTAAAGAGAACAGATATGCTGCAACCAAAGTTTGCAGAGGTGGGCCGTGTGATTTCTCAGATGCCAGAAACAGCTCTCGGGAAGCAAAAGAGCGGTCAGATTCCATGTGGAAACTTTGGGGTGGTGTCTTATTGTGCTTCATTTTTATGGGTGTAGAAGTATTTGGTGGAATCAAAGCCCACAGTCTTGCAATTCTGACTGATGCAGCTCATTTGTTATCCGATGTTGCTGCATTTGCAATTTCATTGTTTTCTGTATGGGCTTCGGGATGGGAAGCCACTCCTCGCCAGTCTTACGGGTTTTTCAGGATTGAAATACTTGGAACACTCGTTTCTATTCAGATAATATGGCTGATTACTGGTATCCTTGTTTATGAAGCGATTGATAGACTCCTCCATGGTGCAGTCGAAATTGAAGGCCGTCTTATGTTTGTTATCGCTTCCTTTGGCTTAGTTGTTAACATACTCATGATGTTCATACTAGGCCATGGCCATGGCCATCATGGCCATGGCCATGGTCATGATCATGGTCATGCTCACCAAGAGCATGACCATGGTCATAGTGAAGAGGATGTTGAGGATGTTAATATCCATGGAGTTAGTGTAACGACACACCAACACCATCATCACGGTCATGGTGACGACCATCACCATGGTCACGATGAACACAACCAACCGTTGTTAAAAACCTACTCTAAAGATGAAACAAAAGAGAAGAAGAAGAGGAGCAATATAAATGTTCAAGGTGCTTATCTTCATGTATTGGGCGACTCAATTCAAAGTATTGGCGTAATGATTGGTGCTGGAGTCATATGGTACAACCCGAATTTGAAAATCATTGATCCCATATGCACACTGTTGTTCTCCGTTATAGTTTTGTATACAACCATCAATATGCTGCGTGACATTTTGGAGGTTTTGATGGAAAGCACACCGAGAGAGATAGATGCCACGAGTCTAGAAAGGGGTCTTTGCGAGATAGATGAAGTGGTTGCTATTCATGAATTGCATATATGGGCTATTACTGTAGGGAAGGTGCTGCTGGCTTGCCATGTAAGAATCAGGCCTGAAGCTGATGCAGATATGGTGCTAGATAAGGTCATCGGTTACATTAACAGGGAATATAACATTAGTCATGTTACAATTCAGATTGAGCGCGAATAAATCAACCATGTTTTATCTAAATTTGAGCTCTTGATTCCTTTTATTTTCATCTGGTTCTGGCTGGAAGTTTTTTTGGACAGATGAGATCCTTTTTTGTGTCTGGCCAGCACTGATGACTTATATTAAAAATCCCATTTCTATATCAACTGATTCTGTATTTCTGTGTTCTTTTAGCTCTTCTTTCTTTCAGTACACTAAAGATCTTAGCCTTTGGAGATTTTTTTCTCTTATTTCTTTTTGCCTTTTTATGTTATAAAATTTTTCTTGGAATGACAACCTAATCTACTCCTAACTAGAATCCATTTTATGACAATTTCAAGAATTCATTGATTAGTTGCTTGCAAACTGCTGGTATATCTGAAGATAGTTGTGATATGGCTTCCTTTTCCTTTTTTGCTTAATCTTTTACTGGTATTCTAGAGTTTAGGGTTATTAGTGCCATTAATTATGTCCTATGTATTGTGTAATTAGTTAAGGGTATTACAGTTAGTTAGGGGTAGTTAATTAGTGACCAAATAAATCTTGTATTGCAAGTTCAGTGGCACCCCATCATAAGTATATATGTGTCCTATATCATATAAATCTTGAATTATTCTGTTGTTGGTATGTTCCATCCTTACTGTACAATAATATTTACAAAGAATAAACCCGAGTTTATAAAGTGGTATGGGAGCTATGGTGAATCATTGAAGAGACCACGAAGGAAACGAAGAAGATGATCAGGATCAGAATGATATAATCAGCAACTTTCTTGATTAAATCAGACATATCAAAGTACAAATAGAAGATCAAAGACATCAAAACCGGTATTAATCTTGAAAGATGAGATGCCATGACATTAATAGCTGCACAGAGTTGAAAAAAGAGAGGAACCGCAATTAGGAACATCGGGTGTACAGTGAACCGATGACCACCCAGACGGAGAATTAGGCGACTGTAGAATCTGGATATCTTCAACGATCAGATAGGAAACCTAGGACGGATTGAAGAGGATATTAGACTACAAGGGTGGATGAATGATGATGGTGATCGTCTTCTTCGTCAGAATCTGCACAAGTAACAAACCGTTGCTCTTGGAACGCAGGACAGGGTGTCCTGCGACCAAGCTCCGGCGTGAGAATCAGTATGGATTCCGGTGAGAGTAAGTGAGGAAGAAGATAGAAATTCAGGGTTAGAGAACTTGTTGTTTTACCTGGTGATTGATGAGTATTTATACTCATCAATCCTTTGTCTTACTCTGTGTAATGCGCCTACCACTGAAAGGTACGATCCTTGCTGACGTGGCCGTCCTTGTGTCCCCTCAGTGGAGGCCGTTAGTGGCCGTAACAACGTTGTAGGAATGTTTCTGACATTGTCGTGTGAGCGTTGGTCTGTTGTGTGAGCTTCGGTGGTTCGAGCATCGACTGGCCGAAGTGAAGCGACGTCTGTCAAGTACTTTGGTGGGTCGAGCATCGACTGGCCGAAGATGTGTACTTGTGTATAAGTCAGTGTGTCGGAAGTTGCTTGCTGTATGGTCGACCCTCTTGTGGTGTTTGGAGGTTCGACCTCCGTGTTGCCGAAGCTGGCTTCGACTGTAATGCGTGGTCGACCTTGCTTAGGTCGACCCTCGTGTGTTGTATTGTTCGCTGAACATACACACGTCATCAGCCCCCCAGTCCGATGTGTGATGGTCTGGACTTCGTCATCGGACTAGATTCTCATGTCGATTGGCCGAAGCCTGGCGCCGAAGGTTGCGTGGGCCGCCTAATGGGCTTTGATGGGCCTATTTGGGCGAAAAAGCGAGTGGGCGACAGCTGTAGGGCTCACGTGTCGGGCCGTCGACGGTTGATGGGACGGGGCAACTGAAAGGTCGCCCTAGGCCTATAAATACTCGCCGATGGTTTCATTTGATCCTTTACACCTTCCCAATTTCACTTCAATCTCCTATCCTCTCTCTGCATTTCTGACTTCTGGTATGACTGACCTGTCAGATCAAGTCTGCTTGTTTCGCTGCCGTCTGTCGTTAGTCATCATCCTGACTAGTGCGATTGTGCTAATCGTCTTCTTCCTAGGTACGTTCGTCACCTTGCTTTCGATTTTTCTTGTTTATATACCATGGCCAAGAAAGGGGGTAAGGGGAGGCGCCTGAGTCGTCGAGACGTGGCATTAGGGATTTTCGTTCGTCGTTATCGACGAATGCATTAAAAGCGCACTGCGAGATGTATGGTATATCTCGGAAACTCGGCCCGGTGTTGCCGACGGCAACGCAATCGATAAAGGATGCCCCTGACGGCAAGATAGGGTTGTACACCAAACATTTTAGTGCTGGTATGCTTCGACTTCCTGTGACGAAGTTTTTTCGGGACGTGGTTAGGCACAACCGTGTGCACATAGGACAATTACACCCGAATGCGGTCCTTCGGGTTACACACTTCGAGGTCTGTTGTAGGATTGTGAACGCCGAACCTTCTATTGGTGAATTTCATGCCTTCTACCGGTTGACGCACCAAGGTGATTGGTTCTGTTTCGAGCAACGAGCCATAACTTATGAGGATGGGACCTTTAGCCCTCGATATCTGACGAAGCTGCCCACTAACTTAAAAGATTTTAAGGATAAGTTCTTCTTTGTTGCTGAGGAAGTGTTAGGCTTGGGAGACATACCGTGGAAGCCCACGAAGTACAAGAAGAGGACTCTCGAGGAGCTGCCCTTCGACGAAGATATAGTGACGAAGCTCGTTGCGCTACAGGTGCCGTTGGTGCAATATCCTGAGAGGGTCCTGATTCTTACTGGGTTGAGCCGAAACTGGCTGTCTCTGACTCGAAAGCCTGCCCTCTTTCTTGATGGCCGGGGTATGCCTTGTTTGTAATTTGTTACATGTGTGTCACTTCGACTTTATGTTATCTTCTAACGTATTTGTTTGCCCTTGCAGTGATGGATTTGCTGGAGTTTATTAATTTGGAGGACGATGAGGAAGTGACACAGGGTCAGGTACCCTTGGAAGAAAATGAGCCGACCCCTGTGGATGCTGGGTCGAAGCATCGGTATGAGGATTTTACTGTGAAGGTGGGTGAGACTGTGGTGTCTGGGAAGGATATCGGTGGGGCGACGAACAAGCTTGTGAACATGGAGGAGGATAGGTCGAAAGAGAGGGCTGCCAAGAAGGGTAAGGGCGACGAACGTAAACGCAAAGCCGAGGGCGGTGAAGATAAGGGGGTGAAAAGATCCAGGCTGAAGCATGCTGCGTCTCGTAGCAAGGAGTCTACTTCGACCACCGAGCCTGCTGGCGGCGAGTCGCCTTTCACATTGGTCGACGAAGATGTCATATCTCCGGAGGCACAGAGGTTGTCTCCAACTGCTGAGATAGATGTGGGAGGTGATGCCTCGGGTGGAAAGGCGAAGGTTACCCTCGACCCGGCTACAGCTATTGTAAGTGTTTCGGCCCAACCTCTGCATTCGATTATGTCCGATGATGCGTTTGATGATTTCGTCCGTCGTATGCAGGAGAATCCCATTCTGAGGGCGAGGGCTGGATTCACTGCTGGTGGCTTGGGGAAGCTATCCCAAATGAAGAAGGACCTTAGTCGGGGCAACATTTCGACTGAGAGGCCTACTGTGGAGGCTTCGGATGAAGAGCCGGTTACCGAGATGGATGACAATACTCGGGGCCACATTTTTTACCCCAACTGGAGCTTGAAAAACGAGTCAAAGTTTGACACTGTGGAATTATGCCGAGATTTTGCGCGTTTGTCTATTCCTCCGGGCGAGGTGGCGGAGTTGGAAGCCGATGACCATGCCGAAGCCCGCCGGAAAGCTTATGTAAAGCTGACCATGGCTTACGCTTCGGGTGTGAACATGATTAGTCGAAACGCTCGCCTGGAGTCTAGCCTTGTGAAGGCGAAGGCTCGGTCTGAGGAGCGTCGTCAGGGCCTGCGTGAGGCGAAGGCGGCGCTTACTGAATATGAGGGTCAGATCAAGTCTCTGACCGCTGAGCGCGAGAAGATGGCGTCGGCTATGACCAGGGTCGCCGATGTGGAGCGAGAGCTGGAGGCGGCGAAGAAGGACAAAGCCGAGGCCTTGGCATCTTATGCGGAGATGTCGAGGTCGTTGGATGAGGCTCGTCTTGCCGTTACTGACCTTCAAAAGGGTCGGCAGGACGACGCCACTGCTAGGGCAGCGCTGGAAGCCGAGGTGGCTAAGTTAAAGGAGGAGAAGGAGAGGGTCTCCAACTTGTACGCTGGTGAGCAACGGCTTGCCAAGCAACTTGGCGATGACCGTCAGTGGCTGATAGAGGAGGGTTTTAATTATGTCATGGGCCGGCTCGCTAAGAGCAAGGAGTATCGGCTACCTTTGGGTCGATTCCAGAAAGCCGTGGCTGCCCGAGCCGGACACTTGGGCTTTTTAGAAGGCTACGAGTTGGGTCGGCAGGGCAAGCCGAAGGAGGAAGGGAAGAAGTTCGAACTCGAACTCCGGTAGTCTCCTTAAAAGGGCTGCCGAAGCATACTCTGGCATATCATACCCTTATTTTGACGACCTGGCGCTCTGTACTAATAAGACGCTGGAGGATCTGAGGTGTGTTATGCCGGATCAACATTTGCCTGCTGATGCTGAAGGTGGGTCAGCGCCTCAAGCCGAAGGTGGGCCTACAAGCATTACCAGTAGGGATATGTTGCTTTAGGTATTTTGGCTGTATTTTCCTTAGCGCGAAAGCGCATGTATTGTAATAGACTTCGGTCTTTTTGTAATGAAAATAATTTTGAAATACATTGTGTACTTTATTTATTGCATGTGTTTGTAATTTTGTAGAACTTCCTATGGTAGAAGTATCGGGGTTGGCCTTCGGCCTTCCGAATGTGTACATGTATACGACTAATGCTCGTCAGCTGTAGCCTTTTTACATGAATATTTGAATTGTTTGGACTATGTCCTTGTTTCGGCATACATGCCTTTGTATTTAAACATTTATTTTGCGCAATATAACCTAGGTTCGACTATAATATTTATAGTCTATGTGGTCCGGTTCGGTCAGAAGGCTTGTATATCTAGGCCGTTGTGAGCACACCGGTCGACCACTTTATTGAGTTGTGAGAAATGAACAAATTAATGTTTTCCTGTATAACCCGGTTCGGATAACCTTCTTACGAGTTTCGGCGCCGAAGCGCTTAGGGCAGGGTTTGTGTTGGCCCTGCCTTCTTGCCTACTTATAATTATCTAAAAGAAAAATATAACATGACGAAGATGAGATGTATATCATTTCATTAAAGATGGGGCTTATCAAATGCCCAAGTGATTACAACTTAAAACCATAGAAATCTGTGTCTACATGTAGCATTTCTTTAGTTGCATAGCATTCCAGTGCCTAGGGACTGGCTTTCCTTCCAAAGTGGCTAACTTGTATGAGCCTTTTTCATGAGCTTCGAGTATCTGGTATGGGCCTTCCCAGTTAGGTCCCAGTTTGCCTTGGTCCGCCTGCCGACTGGCTTCGTTGTTTCGGAAGACATAGTCTCCTGGCCGATAGGTCACACTTCGAACTCGTTGGTTGTAATAACCTTCCATCTGTTTCTTGTATCGAGCCTCGCTGATAGCTGCCAGGTCTCGGCGTTCCTGCGTGAGGGCCAAGTTGACTAGCAGCTCTGAGTCATTGGTGTGCTCCGATATGTTCTCGATTCGGTAAGTGGGCATCCCTATTTCGGCTGGTATGACGGCCTCGGATCCAAAGGTGAGACTGTATGGTGTATGGCCGTGGCTCGTTCTTTCCGTCGTTCGAAGCGCCCAGATGACACTTGGAAGCTCGTTCAACCAACTTTTGCCATGTTCCCCGAGCCTGGCCTTGATGCCTGTGACGATGGAACGGTTAGTGCGTTCGACCTGGCCGTTGGCCTGTGGGTGTGCCACGGATGTGAACACTTGAGTTATGTGCAACTCTTGGCACCACGACTTAAATGGGTTGTCGGCGAACTGCTTGCCGTTGTCTGAGACTATCTTCCCTGGGAGACCGTATCGGCAGACGATTTGCTCCCAGACGAAGCTTACCACTTGTTTCCCAGTGATCGTAGCGACAGCTTTAACTTCGATCCATTTTGTGAAATAATCGACTGCGACAATTAGGAACTTGATTCGGCCTGGGGCTTCAGGAAATGGGCCAACAATGTCGATACCCCATTTGTAGAATGGCCATGGTGATGTCACAGGTATCATGTTATGCTTCGGCACTCGCTGTACGCTGGCATGCATCTGACACCCACGGCATTTACGTATTTCGTTTTCGGTGTCAGTGTACATAGTCGGCCAGTAATAGCCCATATTCATCATTCGAGTAACCAGCGACCGAGGGCCTGAATGCGTTCCGCAGATACCTTCATGCAGCTCACTCATGACGTAGATGCCTTCTTCGGCCGTCAAGCATCGCAACAGGGGTTGGAGATATGACTTCTTATAAAGTTTGTCATTGTGGATGGTGTACTGAGCGGCTTGGGCTTTTAACTTTGTGGCTTCGAAGGTTGATTCCGGCACTGTGCCGTGTTTTAGGAAATCAAAAATTGGTTTTATCCAACTGTTGCTAATGTCGGTTTCGGTTGTGAAGATTTCTTCTATTTGATCTGTCCGACTGTGTATAACTTCAACAGGGACTTGTTTCGTCAGGTGAGCATATGCCAAAGAGGCCAATTTGCTCAAGGCATCCGCCTTCTTGTTTTGGCTCCTTGGTATCTGACAGATCTGAAATTCGTCGAAATGGGAGATTAATTCCTTGACTTTGTCAGCATACCTTTGCATTGTTTCGCCTTTAACTTCGAACTCTCCTGTGGTTTGATTGGTTACCAGCAGGGAGTCGACCTTGACTGACAGCTTTTTGACCCCCATACGCTTTGCCAGGCGAAGGCCTGCGAGAAGCGCTTCATACTCGGCTTCATTGTTGGTGTTTGGAAAGTTTAGCCTGATAGCGTATGTGACTTCGACTCCTTGAGGATCGATTAAAACGAGACCGGCGCCTGACCCCTCACTGTTTTTCGCCCCGTCTGTGTAGAGGGTCCACGCGTCGGTACTAGATAAAGGCCCTGGAACCTGTAAATGGAACGCAGCGTCAGTCATATGCTCGTAATGATCGTTTTGCCGAAAGGCAGATCGAGCTGTGTGGCAAAGGTACCTTCGGCTCAGCTCGCACTGTGCCGAGCAGACTGTCTGTTGGCTGCCCCGGATTGTCAAGGACCTGTAATTCAGAGACAAAGTTAGTCGGGTTTCGACTTTGTTTGCGAAAAGTGTGTGTGAATGTAGGATTCGAGGTAGAGACCTGTAATTCAGAGACAAAGTCTGCTAACACTTGGCCTTTGATGGCTGTTCGAGGCTTGAAGTGAATATCGTATTCACCCAGCTCGATGGCCCATTTGATGAAACGGCCAGAGTGTTCGGGTCTCTGAATGACTTCCTTTAGAGGAAAGTTGGTTAAAACTGTAATCTTGTAAGCCTGAAAGTATCGGCGTAGCCTTCTTGCAGTGTGCAGCAAAGTTAGCAAGAGTTTTTCCAACTTTGTATACCTTGTTTCGGCATCTTTCATAGCTCGGCTGACGAAGTAGATAGGGACTTGGTTGTCCCTTCTTTCGGCACACAGTACCGAGCTTATGGCGTTGTTTCCCACCGAAAGATAAAGGACCACGTCTTCACCAGTATCTGGTGCCGTTACCGGAGTCAGCTGGGACAGGGCTTGCTTTAGATCTTCGAAAGCTCGGTCAGCTTCTTCACTCCATAAGAATTGCTTAGTTTCGGTAAACTGCTTCAAAGTTTTGAAAAATGGCATGGATTTTTCTGCGGATTTAGAGATGAATCTATGTAAAGCTGCCAGCCGACCGTTTAGCCTTTGCAATTCTTCCAACGACTGGGGAGGTTTCATTTGCCTAATGGCTTGTACCTTGTCAGGGTTGGCGATGATGTCTTTGCCAACAACAATGTGACCCAAAAACTTTCCCTGCTTCATGCCGAAAGAGCACTTTGCGGGATTAAGTTTCATGTTAACTTCTCTCAGTCTTCCGAAGGTCTCTTCTATATCTCTGAGCATGTCAGCTTCGGTATGGCTTTTTATGACCAAGTCGTCGACATATGCCTCCATGTTTCGACCGATCTGGGGTTCAAAGACTTGATCGATGAGCCGCTGATAAGTAGCTCCGGCATTCTTCAGGCCGAAGGGCATCTTGCGGTAGCAGTAGATGCCTTTATCAGTGTGAAAGGCTGTTTTATCTTCATCAGCTTTTGCCATCTTTATCTGGTGATAGCCTTTGTAGGCGTCAAGGAAGCATTTGAATGTGTAGCCCGATAGGGCGTCTACCTTGGCGTCAATGGATGGGAGGGGGTAACAGTCCTTGGGGCAAGCGTTATTTAGACTTGTGAAATCCACACACATGCGCCAAGATCCATCTTTTTTGGCTACCATGACTGGGTTTGCAACCCAAGTTGCCCACTGGAGGGGTTTCAGAATTCCTGCCTTCACCAACTGTGTCACTTCGTTACAATCTGCTTGACTTCGGTCCCGAGCCATACCTCTTTTGCCTTGCCGGATTGGGAATTGTTTAGGGTCGACCTTGAGTATGTGTTCGGTGATCTTTCGTGGTACACCGGTCATGTCGGCTGGTGTCCACGCAAAGACGTCAGTGTTGTTTCTCATCAGGTTGTATAGCTTCTCCCTTACGTGGTTTGAAATATCTGCTCCAATTGTAATCAACTGGTCGGGATGTTCTTCATTGACTCGCCATTTATCATGAGTTAACTCATCGGACACATCCGCCGTTAGATCGCATTCAACCTGTACCGATCGGATTGAGGCTACTCCGGTTTCTGTTGGGAATTTCATTAAACTGTGGGCTGTGGAAACGACACAGCCGAACCTGTACATGGCTGGTCGGCCGAAAAGGATGTTATATTTCGATGGTCGGTCGACAACCAGGAAGTTCACACGTTCCGTCCGCTCATGGGCATTATCGGACAGTGTGACTGAGAGCGCCACTTCTCCTGTTGGAATTACAACTTCGCCGCCGAAGCCCATTAATGTGGTCTTGGAAGGACGAAGCTGCTGTTGGATATTAGGTGCGAGCTTTGTGAAGCAATGCTTGTACATAATGTCTGAGGCACTGCCTCCGTCAATGTACACACGATGGATATGGTGACCTTCGACTTCAGCTCTTATGACCATCGGACTGAGGGTCGGCGCGGCGGTGTCTAGAGCCGGAAAGGAAATGACTTGATTTGCCCATGCTTCTCTTCGCAATTTTGGTCTCTTTGCTTTCGAACTTTGTGTCATGTGGACTACTGGAAGATCTGCCTTCTTGTCTTTCTTCTGTTTCTGCTCTTTTATTTCTTTCATCAAATGTGCTAGCTGTCCTGTCTTTACAGCTTGAGCAATTTCTTTCTTTAGCTGGTGACAGTCGTCCGTATCATGGCCTCTATCCAGATGGAAGTCACAGTATTTGGACATGTTCCGATTGGTGGTGTTGGGGCCCATATTTCTAGGTTTGCTGAACTGTCGGCTAGCGTCTTCCGTCTGTAAGATCTCTTTGGGGCTTTTTGTTAGGCTTGGATATTCTTTCCTTTCGTTGCCTCTGGTATTTGATGCCGACGGTCGGTCATAGGGTGTGAACCCTGAATGCCGTCTGTCTTCCCTTTGATTGCGGTCGCTGCCTTGTTGCCAAGGGCGACGACTGTCTCTTTGATTCTGATTTCGGCCACCCTGCCTGGGTGGGTTTGCCGAAGATCTGTCTCTAGCTTGTGCTGCTTCTTCCCCGCGAATGAAAGCTTCGGTTCGGTCGAAGGCTTCCTGAATTGTGAGGGGTACCCGCGCGCTCATTTCCCTGAGTAGTTGCCTTGTTCTTATGCCGTGTATGAATGCTGAGATTCGTTGCCTTTCATCGGTGTGACCGATGTTTAAGGACTCTGACTTGTACCTTTCCAAGAACGTACGTAATGACTCTTGGTCACCTTGCCTTATGTTGTGCAACTCGATGGGGTCTTTGGTGCATTTTCTCTGTTGGCCGAAATGGTCAGCGAAAAGCTGCCGAAGCTGGACATAGCTACCGATAGATTTATTAGGCAGTGAATTGAACCATACCCTTGCCGGCCCTGTGAGTGTTTGGACAAACATTTTGCACCAGGTGGGTATTGACCACTGTAAAATGCTACAAGCCGACTTAAAGGCATGTAGATGATCGTCCGGGTCGGTGCTGCCGTCATAAGTTTTCACGACGGTTGGCAGTTTCGCCTTCGGTGGGCATGGGGCGTGTTCCACTCTGTCCGTGAATTTGCTCTCTTCATCAGGTATATACGGCTTCGAGTAATCGTCCGCAGCGGTGGTTCCGTCGACAGTTGTCGGGACCGACGCGCTTTGGTTACCAAGAATCAGCTGTGGCGCAGGGCCTGTGCTTGTGGTAGTTTCTGCCGCGGAAGCCGAAGGTGGCAGGGAGGATGGTAATGGCAAACTTACTGGAAATGGTGTGTAGTAGGGCATTTGGTAACCTTGCGGCCCGTAAGGGCCCATGAACTGTTGGGGAAAGTACTGTTGACCTTGAAACATTGGGAAATATGGCGGTTGTTGCTGAAAAAGCATTGGCCTTTGCAAATCTTGCGCCTGGGTTGCAACCGGCGGCGGCGTTGGCTGCTGTGTTGCATCGACGGATACTCGAGTGCTGTCTGTCGTTACGGCTCTCAACGTGGCTCCGCCAGAGCTGCCAGCTAACGTTGGAATTAGAGTATGCGTGCGGTCATCTGTTGGATCATCGTAATCCAAACGGATGCACACGCCCTTCATGCGCTCCGCGGCCACATGGTCTTGCATGAGTTGCCGGAGATGGAGAAAGTTACGACTAACGACCTCCGGCGTCAGCTGTAGAACGCCGGAGCCGCCTCCGTCTGTGGCGTCTTCGATGACGTGTCGACCGCCGGGAGATAACGGCTGTTCTTCCATCTCCAACACCGGAGCGTCGTCTTTTCTTGCGTTTTCTTCTGATTCATTCATGATTGATGAATGAAGGACCGTGTGATGGCGCCAATGTAGAATCTGGATATCTTCAATGATCAGATAGGAAACCTAGGACGGATTGAAGAGGATATTAGACTACAAGGGTGGATGAATGATGATGGTGATCGTCTTCTTCGTCAGAATCTGCACAAGTAACAAACCGTTGCTCTTGGAACGCAGGACAGGGTGTCCTGCGACCAAGCTCCGGCGTGAGAATCAGTATGGATTCCGGTGAGAGTAAGTGAGGAAGAAGATAGAAATTCAGGGTTAGAGAACTTGTTGTTTTACCTGGTGATTGATGAGTATTTATACTCATCAATCCTTTGTCTTACTCTGTGTAATGCGCCTACCACTGAAAGGTACGATCCTTGCTGACGTGGCCGTCCTTGTGTCCCCTCAGTGGAGGCCGTTAGTGGCCGTAACAACGTTGTAGGAATGTTTCTGACATTGTCGTGTGAGCGTTGGTCTGTTGTGTGAGCTTCGGTGGTTCGAGCATCGACTGGCTGAAGTGAAGCGACGTCTGTCAAGTAC
This sequence comes from Deinandra increscens subsp. villosa, assembly GCA_039602395.1. Taxonomy (NCBI): domain Eukaryota; kingdom Viridiplantae; phylum Streptophyta; class Magnoliopsida; order Asterales; family Asteraceae; genus Deinandra; species Deinandra increscens. The sequence continues at coordinate 111,397,365 of JBCNJP010000007.1, read as the reverse complement.
TTTGGTGGGTCGAGCATCGACTGGCCGAAGATGTGTACTTGTGTATAAGTCAGTGTGTCGGAAGTTGCTTGCTGTATGGTCGACCCTCTTGTGGTGTTTGGAGGTTCGACCTCCGTGTTGCCGAAGCTGGCTTCGACTGTAATGCGTGGTCGACCTTGCTTAGGTCGACCCTCGTGTGTTATATTGTTCGCTGAACATACACACGTCATCAGCGACATAATGGGAAATGGTGGTTGCTGCAATTAGGAACATCGGGTGTACAACACCCTGAGGAAGCACTATTAGCAATGTGGCAGTTGTTTTTAAATCTCTTGGGGGGTTGCAAATAAGATCAAATTGGCCACATGAGGGTACACATATATGCATTCCATGGATGAACTTCATGTTATACAGAAGAATGTAAACAAGATGAAGATAATATGTTCATATCTGAAGATGGTTTACTGCTTTTTACTAGATTCATTAAATGAGTGCAGTTTTTACCCTTTTTTGGTTGAATTAGTAGAGGATATGTTGAAAAATGAAGATGCTTCTAAAATGTAAGAATACAAAGAACATATCTGCTAGATTTAAGCAAAGGGAAATATGTATTGGATTTGAGCAAAGAGAATGACGATGTGCTTACATCATTGTGATGAACCATTATGAATGCAACACAACAATATGTTGCATTATTTGTTTTTCTTAATGTACAGTATGTGCTTGATTCTTGTTCTTAAGTTATGTTTTCTATTCAACATTGCGTTTGATTTTCTCAATTGATCATGTTTTTCATTTGATACTGATCTTATATGCATATGTTGATTATAGTGTTGTATAAATTACTAAAGTACAACAGCTAATAAATGGTTCATTTTTTGATTTTTTCCCTTGAATTTTTATAGTTGTGATAATTATTTTATTTCATTGTGACTTTCTATAAAATAGGTTCGTCTCGACAAGAAACATAACAAGAGTGTTAAGTTTTAAGTCTTATTTTTTATATTATTTCTTTTGGAACTTGGGTATTTTATTTTTGATATAATTATCTTTTATAATGTTTTACTTTTAGGTTTTTATATTGTTAACATTATGCTTATTGTTGTCATCATTCAAGTTTTTGTCCAAGTAGTGTGAAAAGAGAGTGTTAAAAGCATCATCTAGTTATATTTATATGTGTACCTATGCATGTGTATGTATGTATATAACTTAAGGAGTGAGTTCAAAAAGGAACAATAAAAAAACATGAAATTGAACCGTGAGGAACCGGCTTAATTGAATTCCGGTTGAACTCATTATTTCAGTGACGTTAAAATCGTCTCGTCACATTATTACTAGGTTTATAAAAGCTAAAGCTAAAGCTAAACTCTAAACTTTAAACTTGAACCCTAAAGCTAAACTCTAAGATAAAATCTAAAGCTAAACTCTAAAAACAACAAACGCTAAATACTAAAAGCTAAACTCTAAATCATAAAATCTAAAACCCCGAAATCCTAAAAGCTAAAAACTCGAAAATCTAAACGCAGTAATGATTTGATGGAACAGTTCCAATGCCTATGGAATGGTGTCAATTAGAGTTCATTTGAGCCAATTCCACTTTTTTTTAATGTTTCCTTTTGTACCTCCCTCATTTTGGTTAGTTATAACATGTAATTATGATGCCTAAATATATGGACATATATAGCTCCATTTTATTCACACTTTTTTTTTTATCTATGCACCGTCCTTAGACGTCATGGATAGGCCTATCTGTAGCATATAGATGCATTAATGAACCCTAAAAAAGCCTCCTTATATGTCAAGGATATGCCTATCCGTGGCGTCTGACCCCCTAAATACCACGGATAGGCCTATCCGTGCATATAGCACGATATCAATAGGAGGACCCTATATTATAACTTTCCCTTAATTGCACCTTTCTTTATACCCTTTGATAAACACTTTTTATAGGTATATATACATATCTAAACACAATAATCGTTTGTGCACATGTCATGCTCCTTTTCGTTTATGGTAAAAAGAACTTTATTCTAATTAAACTTTCAGAAAGATTTTCAGTGTGTACTTGAAATAGAGTACATGGTATAGATATATAGAACCTCATTTCTTAAAATAAATTCTGGAATTGTGGTTTTAACATACACAGTAATCTTTCCGGTTGTTTGGATGACATTCAATTCATTTTATAATGGGCTAAAAAAAAGCAGATATTTGAGGTAGCAAGATGATACTTTATTTTTTTTTACCAGATTTTCCCACTGAATTTGAATATCCTAATTCTCTCTTTACAACTTCTTTTTTTTTGGGTGGAGAATTACTTTAATAAAGCTCCTCATAGCTTGGATTCTTTGTTAGTTTAACACCAAGATACAAACATCCAAAAGATGTGGACTTTTGCTAATAATTCATATACGGATTTAAACTCGGATTCTTTCGAATGTTTTGAATACGTATACACGTCGCAACAAACTTGAACGAACATATATAGTTCTTCCATCCCAGCTGTACATGACTTTATCCATGGTGAAAAAGCCCATATAATAGACATGTATTATGGGTTATGCTTTTGGGGAACAAAATTATATTATCTAATAATAAATATCAATGCAATTTTTCTTTTTAATTATTATATATATGATGGAAATGGAAGTGAATTAATTAAAGAAAATAAATAATTGTACCAGCCAGATATTGATTCTGAAAGAAAGCATATAAATATATAAATGTAATTTGTAAATATATATTGATGGAAGTGAGAAAATTATAGAGGACAAGATGCCTAGCTTCCAATTGAGTGTCAATCAAGCAGCAAGAAGCATGGCCTGAAAACTAGGTGGTCCTCTTCCTTCCTCTACCTAATAAGTTAAACTCTGTCCAGGATGATCCATCAACGTTACACAACACAGGAAGGCCCTATTTAATCCACGTTGTTTTAAACATACATACATACATAAATACATACATATAAAAGCAAGCAGGCAAGCAAACATATTCGTTTTAATATAGCATCAATACGTACCCCCAACACCGCACATAATCATCAAGAAATGTAATATATTGTTAACTCGAGGGTTAATTTGCTTATAGAGTTCAGCGTGTCATGCATGATAATGTTATGAATCAAAGATCTTGAACGTAGTTTTTAAAAGTCTTAGGTTTACTATTAAAAAATGTCTAGTGACACAGCTTTTAACTTTTTTATCTTATATTTCGATGTAAACTTTTGATGGTTGCTAGTTTGGTTTATAAAATTTACTTATCATTCAAAATGCAAATTGAATTTGCTGCCAACATTCAACTTTACAAATATGCATAATAAAGTAATAAGGCTTAACTCCATTCCATCAAACGACATGAAAGGGTTGTTATATATATTTTAGGAGGTTTGAACTTTACTTGTAGAGTGTTAATTACCAATATGATAGATTTAAGAATGGAAGAGGGAGTAAATGAGCGATGTGATGTGATAGGGCCGGTTCTTAATTGGTATCATATATAATATTAATTTTTTCTTTTGGATTAAAGGGAGAGATGATGGAGAATAATTATAAATGGTAGGATAGGAGGACCACAGTATTATATTTGGGTGGTTGGGCTCTAAGTCTGGGGACTTTCTAACCATCAAGTTAAGAGGTACGTTGTGACTAAATCTTCCCCAAGAAAACAATATATACATGTATACATGCACATATACAGTAATATACAGTACTATGATCAAATATAAAATGATACTTTCATATATAAGAAAACATAAAAATAATCTTAGTCATAATTAATCAAGGTAATCTAATGGTAAAATTAATAAAAGGTCAACCATAGAGGTAAGTGTGTGTGATGAGAAATGTAGTATCACGTAGGATGTCATGTAGGCTGATCATAGTATTAATGCTGTAAAGGGTTAGTGACGATGTGAATGGATGTTGTATGAATTTAGGTTTTATTTAAAAATGAGAAAATGAGATATAGTTATTTGACTAGTTGAAAAATATAGTTCGCAACCACGCTCGTGAACTGAACCACACAACAACCATAATGCCTCCGATCCCTATCACACCCTTAGGTAGGTGTGTTCAACGAATCAAATCAATTTTTTCTAATTTCAATTTTTAAAACCTGGATTCGAATTAAAAGTAGACGCGACAATTCGATTCGAATTCGAAATAGGAATCCTATCCGAATTTGATTCGAATATAGTTTTCGAATTCGAATCGAAACTGGATTGAATTCGAATAAATTCGAATGTATATTAGAACGAATTTGATTTTTTTGAATTTTTCGAATACAATTTTTCGATTAAATTCAAATTTATAAAAAAATCGAATTCGAATTGAATCGAGTCTGAATCGAATTCGAATTGAATCTGAAATTCAAATTTATATTATGATTGAATTTGTTTTTTTTGAATTTTTCAAATACAATTTTCGAATTCGAATCGAATTTGAATTTTTCGAATCCGATTCCGTAAGGAATATTTCCCCTAGAACTGAAAGTTTGGCTAAGTACACTTGTTGGGACATATGTTGATCCGGAAGCATTGTTCTGAGAGAAGTCAAATACCCGGAAGAATTGAAGATACCCCGGAAGACCAATTGTCTCTGAAGAATAAGTTGTCTCGGAAAGTGCAAGTTCCGATTGAACTTGAGTTCTCCCCGAAGGAGAGTTCCACCAGCTACCATGGACATCGCCGTTGCAGAAGCCGCCTATACTGCCATTGCTGATGACTTTATCCAATAGTTTAGTTAGTATATCCCGGATATCTTGTATATTGTACTTCACGGTCAAGATGACCACAAGGAAATCAAGGGCTATCCTTGATTTCCTCTTAGCACTATATATTGTATTAGCTTTTTCTTTACAATAAGTCGGCTTGAACCTTTGTAACAATAGTAGTGCTGAGTTTACATCATACTTGTGTTGTTACTTTGTTTGCTTTGTTATCTTACAACTTCAAGCGATATCAAAAAGTGAGTATAAGAGCGAAGATTAACTTGTTTCAGCCTGGTTAATCTTGTGAATAATTCTTGTTTAAGGTTATTCAACTTATAATCACGATCCTACAAGTGGTATCAGAGGTTAGCCTTTTGTAGAGCTTTGACTCTTGTATTGAGAATTCTTGTTTTTCAAAATGATATTATTCACTTGCTCTTGTGTTACAATTAGTATTTTCTTAACCTTCTTTACATTCTAACAATATGGGTGAATCTAAGAATGGTAGTAGTGACAAACCGCCTACTTTCATGGCAGATGACTTTGACACATGGAAACTTCGGATGAAATGATATCTACGATATTCCGACTATTACATGTGGAAGTCAGTTACTGTTGGGCAACACATTTCCTCAGTTACATCTGCTATTGATTATAGTGTCAAAATTCCCAAAGCTTATGAAAATTCTTTAGAAACGGATCATAAAGCTTGTTAGGGTGATCTTAAAGCTTTTGGCACTGTTGTGACACCCCAACCGACAGTTGAATACGTCGGGACGCGATAATTGTCCAAATGCACACAACACTAAATTAAATATTCCAATATTCTTAACGAGATGTTTACCACCCCGCGCGTTACTGCGGGGTTGAATTTGTATACTGAACGAAAGTTAAAAAGTAAAGGGGTATAAAACGTAAAAGTCTAAAAATCTTGTGGTGAAAGTATAAAACTATAAAAGTATACTAAAAAGGAAAGTAGAAAAGTTAAAAGTTTCATGGCCAAAGTAGAAGACAACAAAAGTTCAAGTAAAACGTTTAAAAACGGAAGTTAAAAAGTTATGGGGTATAAAATTTAAAGTCTAATAGTCTCGTGGTGAAAGTATATAACTATAAAAGTATACTAAAAACTGAAAGTATAAAAGTTAAAACTTTCGTGGTTAAAGTAGAAGACCACAAAACGTAAAACAAAAAAAACTTTAAAAGTTAGAGGGTTGAAAACGTAAAAGTATGAAACATATGTGGCTAAACTATGAAAACCTAAAGTTTACTATTCTGTTAAAAAAAGTGTTAAAGTGTAGGATAGAAAATGTCAATGTGCCAAACTCTGTTCAAGAAAAAAAACAACTAAGTGTTAAAGTTTAGTGTAGAAAATGTCAATATGCCAAACTCCGATAAAAAAACGAAGTGTAAAAATTTAAGGTAGAAATTGTCAAACAATCAAACTCTCGTGGCCAAACTAGAAAAAAGAAAAAAGATTACTATTCATTTCACAAATTTCATTGTATATATATAATTAACTCATTTCATAACAATAAGAGAATAATAATAATCCATACTACATAATCCGATAATGATCAAGCATAAATAACCCTTTTTAATTATTTAGGTCACAACTTAGGCCATTGCATTCTAAACGTCATCGATCAACATCATCAAATCGCATTACCTGCAACATGTACAACATACATGTCAACTACGAATAGTTGGTGAGTAAAAATATGTTTGTATACCATACTAGAGTAAAACATGTGATCCATGAGTTAAGTGTAATTCATAAGTATGATAAACATGTAATGAACAAAAGCACATAATGAGCGACATAATCAAACCATTGGCATTTAGGCTTTCAATCACTGGATGCCATTTACTAGGCATGCTAGGTGGTCTGCCACGCCAATAGATCTATTATTGTAACCCCGACTCGGTGTGTAAATGAGTTACGTCTAAAATTCGAGTACCACATCCACCGTAATAATCCACACAAATTTAACATATTAGAACACACATAATAGCTATAGAGTTATCATCTTGATTTATAACAAAGTATAAAGAACTTGAGATTTAGATAGCGTACATGTTGCACCCCAAAACGATAAAAGAAAAGGGGCTATGAATACTCGCGATGTTTTGTTTAGTGTATACGAAAAGGGGGTTCTACACTATCAAATTTAAAATTTATAAACTGGTTATTCTTCAGAGGACTATACCAACACACTAAGCCAAGTATACATGTCGTGCGTAACACAGTATTAGTAAACACCAGGGTTGGCGAACCTCAGGGACACGGAATTGTTGAAACAGTCAATTAACAATTTAGCCGGATTTTTTTTTTGTTTTGAAAATTGATTTTAATTTAGAAAACTAAATTTGACTGAAAATGACAGTAATTAAAATGTTGATGAAAAGCATATATTGGTGAATGATCACTTAGGCATGGCTCCTCCAACTTAGGTTGACAAGTGTATGGTAATGCGTTCTAACTTATCTCTGAGGTGAACTGGGGTCCTAAGACAAGGCTTACCTAGTTCTTATGGATGGGTTCACAATTTTGGGTTTTAGACACACGCTAGACGGTTACTACTGTTCCATGGTTAAGTGTTAATAAGGTTGCGGTTTATGAAGTGCCATAGGCTGGGTCCCGAGTTATCGGTGGCTCAACTCACAACTGGTCGAAGGGTTAGAATAGGTATGGCCCTAACGGTCCTATAGTTGTGAAGTGGTTACGATTAGGTTGATAGGTTGACCTAACAGGCCCTAGACACGACTAATCATGAACATACCCGACTTATCGGTGAATGCTTGACTACTTGAACATACCAAAAATAAGAAAATTGGTATAATAAAATATACTCAAATTAAAAAGAAAACTGTTTAATTTTATGGTGTAATTTAAAAAAATAGGCAAATTGAATTTTAATAGTTCATACCATGACCCATTTCGATAACAATCCAAACTATCAGTTTGGCCAATAAAAGTCACAACTTTTATTTTTGTTTTTAAGGATAATCTCAGTAACATAATAATCATACATTTACATAAATTTACACATGATTTCCGTTTGTTTTTATTTTTATATATTTTTATTTCTTTTAAAGTCATCATTACAAGGTGGAAATCAAGTGTGAATTTATGATGATTATGTCATTGTGGTGTCTAAACTAATTAGCTGTTTGGATTACATCGACCGATTTGACTGTCATTTGGGTATTTCGGATCGGGTAATTCCCCTCTTTCTCCTCATTCACACTTTTTATTCTTATTTTTAATTAAATTAAATCAAACTAATCCTATTAAAAAAAAAGGAAATTGTTGTCTCCTCTATGCCGTTCGGCACCACCGTCCATTTAAAATTGTAGGCTACTGCTATATGCATAGAAGAGCCAACTATCAATTTGATTTACACTTTCTTTTTTCTGGGTCACGTTGTAGAGTAAGTTTTTTTTTTCTTTCTTATATTACCTTTTGACTTATTTGTCGTTGAAGTACTTTCGCAGTTGTTGTAATGAATTTGATTGAGTATTGCACATTTTGTGTGTGTAAAATTTGTTCTTTCAATTAATGAGTTTCTATGAGTGAGTATATACTAATGGAAATATTAGTTTTCTCTCTTTTGGTTAATTTTCTAATGAAAATGTAGCTTAAGACATATATACATCTCAACTACATTAGTTTATGTTAGTTTGCCAAATAACACATTTTCATATATACTAATGAAAATATTAGTTTTTATTCTCTTTTTGTTATTTTTTTAGAGCTAATTGTCATTTTCTTCGGTTTACAAGTTTTTGCTATTTCAATACAAAAAATGTTTTTTTCTCCTCAGCTCCCCTCACGTTTATAACATCTGTCATTTTTGTCCAAATCACTAACTGGTGTTAAAAACTAACTGAAAACTAAGGGTATTTTTGTAAAACCATATTATCTAATTTTTTTCTTTTGAACGACTTTTATTCTAAAAACCAAAAGCTTTAAAGTGTCATAAACATGGTTATGCTTTTTAACGGGTCAAAAATAAAATTTTAATGAGTCAATTTTAACAGGTCAAAAACACAGTTTTAACTCGATTACTTCGATCCATTAAAAACAAATAAAAAAACTAGTTTTTTTTTAATAAAATATATCACGGGGTTAGTATCGACGTCAACTCTAACGTTAGAGCTATGATGTATAATATTCTCAACCTTTACATTTTACTTATTTTTCCACACTAATATAATATAAGAGTGAGAAAAATAATGATAATTTGCTAACAGGATTTGTACTTTTGACCCGTTAAAACTAACTCATTAAAACTTTATTTTTGACGCGTTAAAAAGCATAACCATGCTTATGACACTTTAAAACTTTTGATTTTTAAGGATAAAAGTCGTTCAAAAGAAAAAAAATAGATAATATGGTTTTACAAAAATACATCTGGTTTACAGTTAGTTTTTAACACCAATTGGTGATTTAGACCAAAATGACAAAATTAGAAACGTGAGAGAAAGTGAGAAGAAGACAACCTTTTTTATACAGAAATGACAAAAACTTATAAACCCAAAGACGAAAATGACAATTAACTATTTTTTTTATGGAAATATAGTTTAATATATTTATACTTCTCATTTACATCCCTATATGTTAGTTTTCTAAATAACACATTTCATTCCATCCAAACTATATGAAATACCCGATCCAAAATATCTGACAACCACACCCGAATGTGAAGAAGAACCCTTTCATGAGGCTATTCGTAATGGGGCGTTACTGGGCCCTTTAACGTCCTATAACGCCCCTTATAACGCCCCGCCCCACTACGCTTAGGCGTTATGCGGCGTTATGGATGAAAAAAAATTCTTGGGCGTGAGCCAGGTAACGCCGAGAGAGGGGAGAAGTCAAATGATTATGGGGCGTTATGGGGGCTTTATCCACTACACCATAAAGCCCCATAAAGCCAATTGTCCAGTGACCGTCCACATGGCGGATAATGCCCCATTCGGGGCCTTATGAGGCCTTATCCATTACGGGTAACCTAAGAATTGGTTCTCAAATGAAATCTATACACTAAAAAAACGATTAAACCAATCCGAACTACCGGATAAGCTAATACCATATCCGAATAACATCTCAAGTGTAGGTTATATATAATAAAATTTATTTATATTTCAAAAGAAGCAAATAATTAAACATTGTATTTTAATTATTTCTTTTACTTTGAGAAACACTTAAGATTATCTTTTCTATTTGTTCTCCTAATATATAGTGCTATTTATAAATAGTGGTTATAGAGAAACCCAGTGAGTTTACTAGAGAAACTCAATTTCTACGGTCGTTTTGCTCAAAACGGTCGTTTCAGGCAAAACGAGGTGACGTGTCGCGGCGACGACAACCTTAAAATTCAGCCCCCCCCCCCCCCCACTCCACAAATCATATTGAGGTCGTTTTGTTTGAAACGATCGTTTTAAGATCGTTTCACATAAAACAACCGTAAAAAATAAGTGAATATATCAATTTGGTGGATGAATATATCTACAGCCTTTATAAAACTCTCTCTATGTAAAATCCAAAACCATTAAAAAAACTATATAAAAAGAATGTGAGATATACGAGATAAAGTAGGCTACATGTGGGCAAATTAATTATTATATAAAACTGTAGGATTAGATTTGGATTAGACTATACATGTTGCTAGCTCAAATAATTGCTAGATATATATATTAATTAAGAATTAAGATAAACAAATAAGTGAGGGGTTAAAGAAATGTTGATAAATTAGAATTAACGTGTTAGAAATATATAGGAAACAACTGGCAAATTTTGGAGGGGATGGAAATAAGGGTAAGTAGTTGAAAATAGGAAGCAGCCCCAGGTCCAGGACCATATGACAGGGGCAAGCTCGATCACATGAACCCAACCAGATAACTTATGGACCCCTCCTACCTCCCCCATTCTCATCTTCATTCATATATACTTCATATTTTCACCATTTGAATTGTAATTATTTCTTTTTTATAATTAATAAACTTTTTTTTATTGTCACAATTAAAACACCAACAGAAAATATTTTGGATCATTGCAAAGCTAACTAATTAGGATGGGTTATTAGTTTTAATTAATGGGTTTGAATTTTCAGGAACAAATTAAGTTGTATAAGTTTTGTCTGGATATTAATTAAGTTTGAAGTAAAATTTTAGTTTTCATACGATTGACTTTAGGGAAAAAGACAATAATAGCCATGTTGACCACTATTGGGACCAAAATAGCCATTTGACTTTTTTTTTCTTGAAGTAGCCACTTAACTACGGTCTTGACGACCGTAATTACGGTCTTGACGACCGTAGTTACGGTCTTGACGACCGTAGTTACGGTCTTGACGACCGTAGGTCCACTGAGCCAATCACACTTTGCCACGTCACCACGTACGGTCTTGACGACCGTAGTTACGGTCTTGACGACCGTAGTTACGGTCTTCACGACCGTAGGTCCGTTCATCTTCTCCGTAACTACGGTCGTCAAGACCGTAACTACGGTTATCAAGACCGTAATTACGGTCGTCAAGACCGTAACTACGGTCGTCAAGACCGTAACTACGGTCGTCAAGACCGTAACTACGGTCGTCAAGACCGTACGTGATGACGTGGCAAAGTGTGATTGGCTCAGTAGACCTACGGTCGTCAAGACCGTAACTACGGTCGTCAAGACCGTAGTTAAGTGGCTATTTCAAAGGAAAGAAAGTCAAATGGCTATTTTGGTCCCAATAATGGTCAACATGGCCATTCTTGTCTTTTTCCCTTAACTTTAATACCTTAGCTAGTATTTTAGCTTCTAAAGAAAGATTTATTGTATATCAACGTACGGTTCATCCTCTATCTACCATTAAAATTTAAAACGAAGCCAGGACCGTTCTAGATGTAAACGATATAATTCTAACATATTTTATCTTTCTTCAAATTCAACTTTGAAGAATTCATGCATTTTGTTGACTTTAATTAGACAATTTCATTATGATGTAAACCTTCAAGCATTCACCTTTCAATTTGTAGTACGTTTCTTTTCTATGCATCTTTGTAACATGTTCTTCGGAGTTAGTTTACAAAAGGTTAACATCTACAGAAGTTGATCCAAGTTAATTAAAAACTTTATAAGCTAATTTTGTGTGCATATGCATGTACGTATATGAATAATTTGTATTTTCCAAATTAGAGCACATGTGAGGGCATATAAAGAAGTACATATACATAAGTAGAATGACAACTAGAACATTAACCAAAAGCTATGTTGGTATCTAGATGTGTTAAAAAAAATGTTTATTTCCCAACGATACTATTAAGAAAAAATTATCATATGAAACATATATATTGGTTATAGATTTAGAGGATTAATAATGATAATGAGAAAAACATATATATTTACGACACATTTGTGACGCTTCTCTTAATTAATTTATTTTATTTCCATTTTCTTGGCATTGTGTTGTAAATTTGTGATGCATTTGTCACAAATATTTTTTTTTATCGATGTTGCTATTTTAATGCAAGTGTAACATGAAATTGTTTTTTATTTTCTCATTTGAAATGCGTCATAAATTTGCAATAGTGTGAGTTGAGGGTTTGTATCTCGATGTGAACTATGAAATAAAATTAGAGTAGATTATATATAGTGTGTAGGTTGCCTTAAGAAACTATAAGAGTATTTGCACTTGTAACAATTTAAACTTTATCGGCTTTTATTGGAGACAATCACAATACTACTAGTATTTTTTTTTTAATTTTTTTTTTCGATTAAACAAAAAATCCTTGTAAATGCAAGTTGATTTTTTTTGAACGGCAAATTTGGATCACTGACGGGGACATTACACCACCCACCCGATCATCTCCAATCCCCATCAGGAGGAAACTCACCACTGATGAGAAAACCCCCTGGCCCAACTTGTAACCCCCATTTTTATTTTTTTTTGTTACAAGTAAGACTTGAACCCAAGACCTCATCTTAAGGGGTCATACACCTTTATCCCTGGCCCAACTTGTAAATGCAAGTTGATAGCTGGTTTAAAGAGTAAAAAGGCTGTTAAAAATTTAATAAAAATGCAATTTTAATTAATGCAAAAGTAATTGAAGTATTAAATTGATAAATACAAGTGTCAAAATTAAGAAATAACGGCCAACAAGACACAAGGTCCCAGATAAGAACCCGAATCCCTCCCTACCCACCACTGTGCATAAATAATATCTACTTCTTACTTATGTTTCAGAGTAGCAGCAGCACAGTACGTGTTTTTCTGAGATAATGAGAGAAAAGTCAAACATGTTAAGGTCAAAATGGAAGATAATTGAAGAAACTGCAAAACTCATGGGTTATGATTTTTTCAAGTTTGGGAGAATGGTGGTAATAATCTAGCCCATCATAAAGAAGAGGGGATAATATTAGTTGAGAGGTAATTTGGAAATTGGAATTAATGGGGTAAGTTATTCAGTTCCCAATCTTTTTCCAATAATAATTCTAGCTTATATGTCAACCCTAGCAAGCTAGATGTTTGATTACCATAAGTGAATAAACCCTTGGGAAAAAGCCAACACACCAACAGTACCTATATCCCCACACCCTAATATATCATCATCATCATCATCATTCTGCTCTAACATCCCAGAAAGCCCTCAATTTCATTTCTTGACTTCCATGGATGCTGCAACTACATGTTAATCTTCTTCACATAATAAACAAGGAAGAAGAAGAATTAACTTCACAAGCTACCTGCTAGCTAGCTAGATCCAGAAAATTTTATACAATTTGTTCTTGAAACCCAGAGGCAAGTTAACAAGAAAATACATCATCATGAACTTTGTTGGTAAGGGTACTGGTGGTGACACTAGAGGGGATTCTTTCGAAGAAGACGGTGGCGGCGGCGAAGAAGAAATTACACAAATCACAGGTCCAACAGGTCAGTTATTCCCTTCTTCTTCTTCATCTTCTCCATCTTCTCATCATCATCATCATCATCATCACAATTTCCATCATCAAAATCAAAATCAACATCAACCACCAAACTTCCATCCCCATCCTTCCTATCACCACCAAACCCTACCCGGTGGCTGGATGCACGGAGGCGGCGAGCCTTCTTCATCAAGGCTCGCCGACCCCATGCTGGTGGATTACTCCTCGGCACCGGATAATAATAATAATAATAGTAATAGTAATATAGATGACCAGCAGTCCGGAGGGGGGACGATGATGGTGGTGGAGAGAGAGCACATGTTCGATAAAGTGGTGACCCCGAGTGACGTAGGGAAGCTGAACCGGCTCGTGATCCCGAAACAACACGCGGAGAGATATTTCCCCTTGGATTCGTCGACGAACGACAAGGGTCTCCTACTGAATTTTGAAGATAGAAATGGGAAACCATGGAGGTTTAGGTATTCCTACTGGAACAGTAGCCAAAGCTATGTGATGACTAAAGGTTGGAGCCGTTTTGTTAAAGATAAAAAGCTGGATGCTGGAGATATTGTATCTTTCCAGCGAGGCGTTGGTGGTTCGGCCAAAGATCGCTTGTTTATCGACTGGAGGCACCGCCCGGATGCACCCGCTCCTCCGCCGCCCTATCATTTATCATCACACCTTTCATTCCCACATAACCAATTTTCAGTAAACAGGAACCACATCCACCCTTGGAACCCACTTTTCTTGCAGTCACCACCACCATCAAGAATTAGCCATTCCAATTTGATGCTGCAGCCTTCTTTGTACCGCTACGGCAATACTAGCGGTCCGTACCAGAACATAGGCACCGGAAGCGTAGTTAATGTGAATCAAGGTGGTTCAGGATCTGTAATTTATTTTAGATCAGGTGGAGGAGGAGGAAGTGGTATCCCACAGTACCCACAACAACAACAAAATGTGGATCAAAGAAACAATTATGTGGTTGGAGATGGAAATGGAAATGGAATGGATCGAGGGGCCGCGGCACCAACACGAGGTCTAGTGTTTGAATCGGTTCCGGTGGTCCATGGGAAAGCAGCGGCTAAGCGGCTCCGGTTATTTGGAGTTAACATGGATTGCCCCATCTCGGATGAGGACGATCAAGAATACGACCAAACAACAAGTGAAACTATCTTGTCCCCCACAATGGTTTCTTCAAGTAGTACTCATGTTTCTAATCCCAATTTCATGGTGGGAAATTACCATCATCCACCACCTGCTACATCTTCTTCTACCATCCCATATCTTCAATTGAGTCCTTATGGAGGAGAAGAAGAAGAAGAAGAAGATGATGAAGAAGAAGAAGGAACCCAGTTCAACAAAACCACAAAATCATCATCATCAGCTTCCCGCATGACCTTGGATTTGGATATCTGACCACAAAACATTATTATATTATCATCCAATCATATAATAGCTTGTACTGGCCGCTGTGGGTTATATATATATATTAGAGGATCGATACATGAATATTCATGATAATGATTGAGGAGCCATTTAATTAGAGTTTTGATTTGAAGACTAGCTGCATCCATTGATCAATGGTTCTTGATGGATGCTGGATTGTGGGAACACAAGTGTGCTTGCTTGCTTGCTATATATATATAAAGATGTTTGCTGCAACTACGGGATGTACGTACGTTTTTAGATCGATATTATTCAAACTGGTTTTGGTTTAATTTCAGCTACTTACTTCTTATAATTAGTCTAGTGTACAATTTTCGAGTTATAAATTCATTTACAGCTTTAATATGGATCAATTTTACTACGCGATTGAGTACTACTATTAATTTCCATTTATTTATCATTTCTTCTGATCGATTCATATATAAAACCATTTTTCCAAGCTTTTATATGTGTTTGTATATATATTTCTCAAAAGAAAACCCCATGAATATGAACAAGAAGAAGAAGGAGGAATCAAAGTGGAAGGGTTTGCGTTTCTTGCTTTCTTCTCCTGTTTTGTTTTTATTACCTTTTGTAGGTTTGTTGCTCTTGTGGCTGCTGCTGCTACAACTTAGTAACTTTCTCTCTCTCTCTTCAGGTACTTTTCTTCTTCTTCTTCTTCTTCTTTCTCTCTCAAGACACAAAAGGGTTGCTTTCTGTGTGCATGTTGCTTGTTACTAGGCATGATCTCTCAAGAAATGTGTATATGTTATCATAAATTAGTTAATTCTTGCTATTCTTCTTTACCTGTTTTCTCCATATCTTTTCATACTACTACATTTTTCACAAATACATACCCATGTCCTTTCCTTTCTGTTTAGATCAGTTTTAATTTATAACTCTCTAACTAGCTAGCCAGGTCCCCTTCTTTGTGTTTTCTTTTTCCTTTTTTACAGTACTCTCCCATCTCTTTATCAGACACTCCACATTTCATCTAATTACATCGATCTTCAACAACTTTATATATTTATATACAATTTCATTTCTTTTTATTAGTTCATGATCAATTGCCCTAGCTTCTATCCTAATTAATACTTCAATTTCTAGTTTAACTTATATATATAATACAAATGAGATATATAGATTACCCATAACATTTAAACTTTGGAAGGTCTAGCACCCACTTAACTTAATTCCTGCATGAACTAATATAGAGTGATAAATTATAGGTACACATACATTATATACAATTGAACACCCATACCTCTATACATTTATTTATATCATAAATTGACCATTTTGGAAGCTTTCGAGCTACCTCTTACCTTCTTTCTTCACCCAAATAGTAGAGTGATTATCATATGCAAACGAAATTAGTTAATGACATTAAATGTCACCTATGCAATGCACATGTGTCATTATGGACAATATTTACTTCAACACATAAATTAGACTTAAACATGAAAATTGCTTTATGTTATAATCAATTTGAATTACAATGGTTTTATCTCCAACAATTGTGTCAATTACAAGTTAACTTGATAGTATATTAACTATAGGTATGCATGTGAATAGTTCCCAGTTTGTGACTATATGGTATTAGTTAGCCATGCAATGGGTGGTTAGATGAAGAAACAAAGGTTATAGATCTTGCTTGGAATCAATTACTTAACAATTAATCATGATATTTGTTGAGCCAGCCTTTCCTCAACTTTAGTATCTTCTTTTCCAACAATTAGAGTGGTCTAGATTTAGGCTAGCTACGTTGTGCATATACTGATACACACATGCCATTATTAAATACTAACATCAAAATAAAAAAATAAAAAAATAGCACATTGTTTTGCAACCATAAAGCTTTCAAAGTTTAAATGTTATCACCCTAATATTTCAAAGTTTTATCAACGTTTTTATGAATCTAGCTACAACGTTAAATTTTAAATTTAAGTTAGAATTATGGTTTATACACACTGTACAAATACACTTGTGTGTGTGTATATATATATATATATTATTAACATATACAATTATACATTTACATATATATATACACATAATGATACACAAACAAACATAAATACACATAAACATATACATATCTACACATAATTATACATAATTATATACATACACAAAGATAAACATATTCATATGTATATATACTATCATACCAAAATCATATACAAACCAAGCTAAACAATCCACAAATCTAAACAAATACATATACAAACCTGAAAAAAATCAATAAACTTGAACAAAATCACTAAACTCGTATCATACTGGTTTGCTTCAAGGTTTCTTCAATCGTCTCACACGACCAGTTTTACAACTTCACTTTTTTTTTCTCAGTAGTCTCACACAAGTGGGTTTTGACTTCTCACCTCAAAAGGGTTGTTAGCATGTCCAAGCTAGAGATAGGAGATCACTATTGAGGCCACATAAAGGCCACGACTTCAAAATTGTTTCTCATGGCTTTTCTTTATCGTCTGACTTCGTTTAGTTTGCCTCTAACAGAAAAAACGACTTCCAAAAATGTAGTGAAATGCAATTTAGACTGTGACTATAAAGAGTTTGCTCCGGATAAAGGAAATTCATGCTTGTCTCAAACATGTCTAGTAAAATACACTTGCTATGTGACTGGGTCAAGACACCTATAACCCCCGTATTGAGTGTTGTAGCCAAGAAAAATGCGAGGAATGCTTCATAGAGCAAATTTATGTGGTGTATAATACAGATATACCTAACATTCAAAGATGTGAAAAATGTTATAGTTAGGCACTTGCATTAATAAAAGCTCATAGGATTCGAAAATTTACCTCTCAAGACCTTTGTTGGTAGTCAGTTGAATATGTAGACCACCGAGCTAAATGCTTCAACCCAATAGGTCTAGGATTGTGACTATTAAAAAGCAGCAAAATCGATTTACACAATATATTAAGGTTTTCGTTCAATGCGATCATTTTGTTATGCTATATACGAGCATTATAAGTGATGTAACTAGCCATTTTCTTCAAATAATTTTCAAACATTGTGATTCACAAATCGTAGCACCTTCACGTTGAAACACTTTAATTTTACTTGAAAATTGAGCTTGTACAAACTTCTTAAAAGTTGATAAAATATATTGAAATTCCGATTTTGTTTGCCAGTGATAAAACCAACTAATTAATCTAGAAAAATCATCCACAAGCACCATATAACATCGATACTTTTCAAGAGAAGTGACCGAAAAAGGTCCCAACAAATCACAACGAACCAAATCTAAACGATGTAGCAACTGTTTAACATATATATCAAATAACTATCAATATTCTTTTGATACTTGACAGAATGAACAATGACTAGTAGAAGCAAAATAAATGTGACTGAAAAGCTCCCACACGTTATTTTAATATAAGATGGTATCATAAGACACATGTCCTAACCGCGAATATCAAGTTTCATAAGAGGCTTTGGGGTGAAAATTGGTAATCGCCGCCAAAGCTTGATAATCATTTTGAAGAATATATAGGCCTATTTCCCATCTTTCTTGGGCTAGAATATGTTTCGTCGTTCGATCCTGTATATAGAAATAAGATCGAGAAAACAAAACATCCATGTAATTATCAGTTGTTAGTTTGCTAATTGACAAGAGATTCTTTGTGATTTGAGGAATAACCAAGATGTCCCGTAAAGTGATGTTATTAGAAATGGAAGTGTTGGCCTTTATAAGAGATGAAATAATTGTTACCATTACCAAACCTGGCCTTAGCATTACCAAGACAGTTTTAAACAACGAAAATATATAGTTGATAGTACCCGAGTCAACATACCAGTCAAGACCGGAAGATATAACATGACACTGAGCATGAAAAGCATGTGCCAAGTTGTCTTTAGTTGTGGATGACTTTAGTAGCATAGATAGATCGGAAGTGTGTGGGACGAGATGGCATAATGTATCTTGGTGACAAAATTGTCACATTTTCAATTTAACAGGGTAAACATGATAGATTCTTCAAAACAAATTAAAACTTTTGAAGACTAATTCTTTTTATCAAAACTTTTGAAATTAGTTATATCCTTTTTATAATGATTAAAATATACTAGATTTACCTTTTGTGAAACCTTACTTACAATCATATATAGGTGAAAGATCATGTACAAAGGGTTTTTTCCGTGCGAAGGGAGGAGAGTCCGACACGTGTTCTTGATAGTTTTTACACGGAGGGGCTTCTTCGTCATTTTACATGTTTAAATTGTAAGCCTTGCGTGATTTGAAGCGTGCTATTTTTTCCGGATTCCGTTATCTTTTCATTTAGTTGACTTAGATCAGCGTCTTTTTTTATTATTGCTCTACGTATAAATACTATAACAGATTGAGATCACGATTTCATTATCACGAATTTGCAATAGGGTTTTGCGTTTTCAATTTCGTTGAAGCGTTATCATGTATTAAGATCTGTATAGTTTTGCGTATTGAATTGTTGAAGTGTTTTCATAGATCGAGATCATGGAAATTGTATGTGGTATGATTTGTAACTTAATCAATGTATACGAGTTTTTTGAATTGTTGTACTAGTTCGTTGTTGTATTTTTCAATTTGTTTTTTGTCGTGTTTATGTAGCTTGTTACGTAATGTGTTATAATGATGTTGGAAGCTTGTTTTCATTCGGGATAGATCGAGATCATGGAAGATACCTTCTCGTGTTTTATAACAGTTTTTTTTTCTACATGTTTTTCATCATTAATCTGTGCGATTATTACAGGTGGTTCAGTCACAAGCAGATTTATATATAGATGAGTTTAGAATGATGTTTTTTGAGCTGATGTACTTGCGTGGTAGTTTTAATGTCGTTTTTGAATGATGCGTAACTGATAGTTTTTAGTGATCTATAACAGTTTTTGTTTGCGTGTTTTTTGATCATTAATGTGCGTGTTTAGTCACAATCATATGTATAGGTACGTGATTCATTTTTATGATTTTGCATGATTTGTTTTATTTATTACAATGATGTTTTCAAGGCTGGTGACATGCGTGGTATTTTTTAAAATTTTGTTTTTGCGTAATGTGTAACTGATAGTTTTTTAGTGATGTATAACAGTTTTGTTGCGTGTTTTTGATCATTAATATGTGTGATTATTAGATTGGTTTAGTTATAATGAAATGTATAGCTTGCGTGATTCATTTTTATGATTTGCGTGATTTGTTTTATGTATTTTTATGTGTAGATTTTTCTTGTGAAGAAAGTTTTATTCCATTAGTCCCATTGTCGTTTAAACCTGAAGAGGGCATAACTTTTGCGTCATTAAAAGAAGCTGAGATATTCTATTATGAGCATGCCAAATAGGTAGGATTATGTGTTAGGAGAGGGTCCCAATATGAGAATAATGACATTATAAAGACCAAGCATTTGAGGTGTTCAAAGGAAGGAAACAAGTCATTCAAGAAGTATGATTCAAGCAGTGTTTCTTGTATAGGTAAAGAAAAGGTCAAACCAAGTAAAAAGTATTATACGCGAACTGGTTGCCTTGCACATATTATGTTTACTTCCAGTGATGCTTTAACATACAAAGTGCATAAATTCGTTGAGGCACACAATCATTATCTTGTTGGACAACAAGACACTCGTTTTCTTCGCTCAAACAGGAGTTTAATAGCAGCCCAAGAATCATTGATTTATGATCTGTCTTTATTAAACCTTGGCCCTGTTAAATCGTTTAACATGATGAGAAAAAAATATGGAGGCTTTGTATACGTTGGTGCGACTGTGGTTATGTGTAAGAACTTCAAAAGGGACTTAAACTGTTATATTGATGAATATGATGCTGAAATGGTCGTGAGAAGGCAGCTGAATAAGAAAGATTATCTTCCGGACTATTCATTTGAGTTCACAGTTAATGAGGAGGGAAAACTGACTGGAATGTTTTGCGCTGATGGTGAATGCAAGGCTAACTATCAAGCTTTTGGAGAAATTGTTTCTTTGGATGTCACTTTTAATACAAACAAGTACATTTTTCTACATGTTTTTAGTTTTTGTAGTATATAGTGCGTGATAATTATTAGCGCTTGCGTGATTGTTTATTTTAACATGCGTGATACCAATTATTTGATGCATGATAATTTGATTATAGGTACAAGATGGTTTTTGTGTCTTTTACTAGTATAGATAATCATTTTTGTAATGTTTTATTTGGTGCTGCTTTGTTGTTATCTGAAACAACCGATTCATATAAGTGGCTTCTTCAAATGTTCTTGAAGGCCTTTGGTACTCAGCCCAAGGTTGTTTTACAGATCAAGACCCTGCTATGAAGATAGCAGTTGAAACTGTTTTTGATGAGTCCCGTCATCGACTGTGTATGTGGCACATAATGAAGAAGGTTGTCGGTAAGGTTCGTTCTATAATTTTTTATCACTTATTTGAGTTATTATATATCAATAGTTGTGTGATTTTTGAGATAAGATGCGTTATTATTTTTCCATCTTTGCGTGATCATAAAACCAAATGCCTTATTACATGATAATTTCTTGCGTATTTACCTTTTCATTTGTTTTTAAACGTTGAGACAGGTTTGTGTAACAATGATGATTTTAAAGAGGTCATGTGTAGCATTGTCTGGATGGATTCGATTGATCCTGATGTTTTTTATGTTGAATGGCAAAAAGTGATGGATGATTATGATTTGATATCTAATATGTGGCTGAGAGATATGTTTGAGATGAGAGAAATGTGGATTCATACGTATTATCG
This sequence comes from Deinandra increscens subsp. villosa, assembly GCA_039602395.1. NCBI lineage: Eukaryota > Viridiplantae > Streptophyta > Magnoliopsida > Asterales > Asteraceae > Deinandra > Deinandra increscens. The sequence goes on along the minus strand of JBCNJP010000007.1, from coordinate 111,375,612 downwards.
AGATGAGTGGATGTCTGGCCTTATGCGTACAACATCTAGATCGGAGAGTGAGAATCAATTGTTTTTTCTCAGGTTACAAATTCTCAAATAACACTTCTGGAATTTTTCAACCATTATAAAGCTTCTCTTGAGATTCAAAGGCACACTCATAAAAAGAACGACCATGATTCTAGATATTCCTTCCCTGATATGTGGACTGAATTTGATCTTGAAGAAGAAGCTGCACGCATCTATATAAGGGCCATGTCCAATAATGTTCAAGATGGGATGTATTGTGCATTTTTAAGAATTGTTTAGGTATGAATACTATACCTGGTGAGAATAGTGCCAAGGTTTTTATTAAAGATTGGGCTGCTATTGGACTTGGTCTTTAAGAAGTAAGTTTTTTTTATCTAATGTGTGATTATATTATATACTTTGCGTTTTTTTTGTTTTATGCGTGATTTTATATTATATACTTGTGATATTTTTTTAAATACAGCATACGTGATATTGTATTAACATGTTTTTTTATTCTGTAGGCTATTTTCACAAGGATTGATGGTGGTATAACATGCACATGTAGTTATGTTGAGGTGCATGAGTTTCCTAAAAAGTACATCATGAAGTGCTAGACAAAGAAAGTTGTTCCTAATAAAGCCAAAACATCTATTGCTTTCAAGGACTCTGCTTTTGTCAATGTTGGTCAGTTAGATAAAAGTTGTGCGTGAGATAATGGTATCATATGAATACATTATAAATGGTCTCTCGCCGGATCTCGAGGCCTTGTGTTCTGTAAGGGATCAGATGAAAGAAATTACGAAGAAGGTTTATGAAGATAGTCGGTCGGTTGTACCTAAAAATCGGAAAGATAGATTTACTAAGATTCTAAGGGCTAATCAACTAGTTGATGGTACCACTAGACTTCCCATTGGTATTAAAAACAAGGGTCGTGGTTCTCATAAAAGAATCATATCAAAGAAAGAACAAGCTAGTAGTCGCAAGTGCTTGGCATGTGGTATGAAAGGTCATGATAGAAGGACATGTAAAGCTAGCAAAGGTGATGCAGGAGAGAATGCTGATGAATAGGATTTGCGTGATTTTTTAATCTAGTTACTACTTGTGTAATTTTAGAAATAGTTTGCGTAATTTCAATATGTGTTATGTTTGTGTAGGGTCAAAATTTTCCATAGATTTTCATTGAAATGTTTAATCTAAGCATTTGATATTGAGAAATAAAAAACGAAACTAAACATTGATCTAGAATTTTCAAATCCTTTCAATCCATTTCTCTTGCGTTTATTCTTTTTCGGAGTACCTTCCAGCAGTTCATCACCTTCACAGTTATCTCACTATCGAGCCTGACTTGTTCAGAAGTGTAGGCTGCAGCTTACTCAAGGATGTCCGTTTCCTCTTTTGCGATGAGTTCCCTGATCAGATTGATATCATCTCTGACGTTATTTGAAGTCAAGATTATGAGCATCCCTAATGAGTTTCTTGTAACTTGATCCAGCGGTTTTTCGTCATCGATTGTTTTTTTTCATCAGATCCTTCACCATTGATGTAGACGAATAAGCCATTTGATTTTGTTTTTGTAGTTTTTTGTGTTTTGCAATGAAATGGATTTAGGGTTTTCATCGTTAGGTGTTATATATAGGCGGTGCGTGATTTTGGATTATTTTATTATTTTTTTATTATTATATTTTTAAATCAACTGATGTGTTATTCTAGACCGTTCGATTTGAGAATATTAGGGTTTTTCTGGGGTTTTTAGCCTTTTTATAATGAGTTGCGTGATATTCTATATATTTGTTTTCTTGTATTTTTTTGCGTGAGTAGAAAGTTTTTTACACTGAAAACGGCTTCATCGTCTTTATCGTCTTCTTCGTCAGCGACACCACCTTCCTCCGACCATCTCAAACAGAAATTGTGTGAGAGAGTGTTGAAGCAGTTGTCGAACGATGTATTGTTTACTGATGTACTGAAGCAACACCTTAAGGTGTTGAAATCTGGCTTAACCGGTCGTGACAAAATCACAGATGAGTTGCTAGCAATGACTGATTCGTCTTTGCGTGATCTTTCGGTGTTGTTTTTGTCCGAGTTGGGTGTAGCTGATGAGGAGCAGATTGAAGCGATTGGGACTATTTTGAAGCTAATTAACTCGTCTTTGGAGTTTAAGTTGGATTTCCTTGCTTCGTTTGTCTAGTTTTTTTTATCATTTTTTGTTTTAGTGATCTTTTTTTATGGATGTTGTTGTGGTGATCATGATGATTTAATGTTAGATGTTTTTACTTTTTGTTACGTTTACGTTATTCTTTTAGTTGTCATGTGTTATATGTTCTTTGATATCGTATACATAAATATTCTTAATACGTGATAATGATATTTGTGTGACAAAATAAAATGAACTTAATTACTAGTTGCGTCATATCTATGAGGTTAAATAACCATTAATCTATATTTTTAAGCCTTCCGTAAAAAAATATACCTATGAGTGATTATAACGAGCTTTTTACAAGGCTTGCGTGTTTTTATTTCTGCTATGTAGCCTAAAGAACAGTTATGGGTGATTTTTATAAGCTTTGCATGAAAAGCACACCATATGCGTGATTATTATGTTGTTTTAGAAGCGTTGCGTGTTTTTCTTGTTGTTTTGCTTTTTCAAACGCGTTTACGTGTTACGTTTTATTGTAAAAAGACGGTGCTATCCTATTTGTTTTATTTAAATGCCTCCGCTACTCTTTTTTAATTAATTCTCCGTGCAAAGACACGCTTAAAACATTAAAAAAATTGTGCGCCGTTAGATCCAAAAAACGCACAGATCATTGGCCGAGATCACTTCGCATGCAAATCCTCCTTTGTACAATAACTTTCCCAAACATATATAATAAGCATACACATGCATATACAATTTTTTGTATAAGAAGAACAAGTAGAACGATCGAATCAAGGATGTGGAATCTTAATGATAACATTTTCTTTTCTATTTAAAAAAAAATTAAAAATTTTCTAGAAAAAAATCATTATAACTTTTATTTTTAAAATTTGAAACCATAATATTTTGTTTTAGAAAACATCACTTTACTTGCTTAAAACCTATATATATCCTTGCAAACATTTAAAGTATCCCTATCTATACTATATATATCAAATACAGGTTTTAAAGTACACATGTCCTCTTTTAATGTATGTTATATAGGAAACAACCGAGGTATCATTTTCTTAGATTTTTCGATTAAAATATTCACTTAAATTCTCAAAATTATGGATGTCACAGGACAGAAAAAATATCTTCTTCACAAATGGTAGGTATGTATGAATGTATATTTGAACCAGATCTTTAAACGATCATAACTCTTTCACAACTAATCTAATATCAAAATTGATTATAACGATACGATCGAAATCGAAAGACGGTTCCAACTAAATGCATATTGATATGCTTTCGTGATAATTTGAAGATCTGAATTCGAGCACGATGTTAGGATGAACAACCGTTGAACTGTGAT